>CM034153.1:560454132-561018266 GCA_019776745.2 Taxus chinensis | reverse complement strand
TAGACTTGTAGGAGTACGCCAATGAAAATTGTACAAATCCAATTTTTTTTACATAATTTGCTACCAGCAATATTAACAATGCATTTTCCAGGAGTTGACGTGTGATAACATAATGCGAGCCTTTCTAAATTGCATCTTAGCCTCGTAATGACTTAATTTTCTTTCAAAAATATTTTTTTTTGAGCAAAAATGGTAAGGTTGGTCGTTAAGAATGTAGAACTCCACCTCATCCCTTTTCAAGTCATTTGGATCCTCAACTTGCACAGTTCCTTTGTACAAGGTAAAAAGGGAAGAAGAATTACATCCCTAAGAATATGAATACTATTAATCAAACATTGAATGGACAAGAAAAGGTCAACATTCTCTTCAAGAACAACAAAAAATTGAATTTTTGGAGGAGCGAAATGACACCTAGAAACTTTAACTAGAAAAACATCACCATTGAACAATTAGGTTTAACATTCTCAATGTTTGAATATTTTGTTTCTAAATATACAGGTCACTTTCTTCACAACATAGTCGATTTCTATTCTTTTTAAGCCCTTACAACTTTGACTTAAATGATCTATCTCTAATTTAGAAAAATAATATCACCTCATTGTTGTAAATAGCTTTGCATGTTTGGTGGAGAATAATTTTTTTTTCTATTCTAATAATGAAAAATAGAAGAGGTATCCTCGCTTCTCTATAATTTTTTGAATACCAAATTCATGTTATTCTAAAATTCAAGGGCATTTTCACAACCTGTTTGTCTGGCTACATGAACATCGCAAAATTCCAACCATATTTAAGACAAGAAACAATTATTTCTCTATAAGCCTTCATTTCTATTTTATTGAACAATGAAACATCCAACTCCATCTCAATAATCAGGCACTTATTCAATTTGACATAATTTCATTCAACCTAAGAACAAAATTTTTTCTCATCAATAACTTTTGAAGTTAGTACCATATTGACTACATTCACAACATCCACATCAACAAAAGATAACCACAAATCACTCTAGTAATTTTTTGAGGAATACATTTCTACAAACCATTCATCGTCTATATTTTTCATATCCTCTACTCTTTAAATCAAAGGAATTTACATGAATGGAGTTTGACCAATGGAAGACATATTACTTGATAAAGTAATCAATCTAATTAATATTTCATAAGTAATTTGAAAGGACAAATATTGTTTCTCAATAGTGCAATAGAAACGAGATTCTGTATATTGATGTTTTATTTTCATAGAGTAAAATTCAATACGAATAAATATTTATAGCATAGCGGTCACCATGCATACTTCAAACCATCCTTTAGATATAAAAAAATAAGAAAACATTAATAATTTTTTTTTTTTGTGTTGTAATAAATAATTTAAACAATTAATCGCTATTAAATTTGGTTTGTTTCAAATATTGAATATTTTGATGATAGAATTGAAGACTGATGGAAGCTATCATATATATATTCCCATCACTATTAAGAACATATTTGAGTTACACTAATTCATTGTGCAAAACTAGAATTGACCATGCATGATAATGGTTGAGAATTGAATATTTAATAATAACAAATCTTACATTTCGTGATGTATTTCGGTGTTGTAATTAGGTCAGTTTTATATTTCTCATAAGATATATCATGTATATCACATAATTTAAATTAGATAGTATATCACATTTTTAGCGCCTATGGTTCACTTAAAAGTAGGTTAACATGAGGATGGATGCACTGAGGTGCATTTTCATGAGGCACATCTTTAGGAGGCACAACATTTTGAGCGTTGACACCCTGACAGAAAGCAAACCCTGACACATATATTCAAATGACCATAACTTTTCATAGGGATCTCAGATTCATGCAAGGTTGGACTTTTCGGAAAGCTTACGAGGTCCTCTATCCAACTCTGACTAGATACCTTTAATTGCGTGAGAAAAATTTCTTCAAAAATGTAAAATACAATGCGCCATTTTTTGGGTTTGCTAGGGTTCTCACCTACTGCCATAATGAGATAAATTAAATGTAACCTAGAGGTGGTTGGGGTAGATTTGGAATTCCTCTATTTTCCCTCTCTCATTATTTCTATAAATTGTAAGGAGGGGCTTCTTTCTAAATGTTGGGAATTCTTGTTCTGCCCCTCCCTTCTTCTCTTTGGAAAGTGAATTTGTGGAGTTCAAACCTCCCATCTAAAACTGTAATGTAACTTTGCCACTTGGAATTTTGTAGTGTATTGTATCAATCTTTGGAGCAAATAATGCATGTCTGTGGATGATTCTCAACTCTCTCTGTGTTCATTTGCATCCTCCTAATCTTTCACTGCAAATTTTGTTATCTGTGCATGATCTTGCATTGCATTTAATGGTTTGTGTTTATTGGCAAGACATGTGTTCTTCATTCCTCGGTGCATCACCTTTGTTAGTTTAGGTTTTATTTTATGCATCTTATTGCCCTGTAACCTTGACAAGTTAGATTAGGTTTTTGATTAAACCCTTTGCATTTCTATGTGTGCATCTAAACAGAGGAATAGGAAACTGCCTTCATCCGGAGAGCTTTCACGATTCACAAGGTCCCACACTTGGGAAAATCTCAATGTTATCCAATCGCACTGAGAGTCTCAACCCATCGAGTTGTAGACATTCAGGGGTGCTGTGATTTTCCATCAACACTAACAAATATTTTTTACCTATAAAAATATGCATGATTAAGTTGAAATGGAAATACATTAAAATGTTGACACCTGACATGAAATTTCTAATATATCTCGTGATCATCTATATTTTTGAGTTATTTACACTTTATTTTAGAAAACATAAAACATGATTTTACGTTTCACAATATTTTGAGAGTACCTTATAGATAGGAAATAAAATAGGGACTGCTAAGGTCCATGAGAATGATCTTTTTGCAACATAGAATACAAAATAATAAATAATTATAATTTATAGGGGATCATGGTATTATGTTCAGCACATGTTAATAAACAACTCAATATGTCATATCTTGTCCATATATTTTTTGATTAGAATCCTAGCGGTCGCTAGTCTCTACAACTTCTATGTTTCATTTCTAGTAATGTAAATAAATATCTCTAAAGTTTTTGATCACTAGTATTTTCATTAACTATAATATTACCTTATTGACTATACATTCCTTCCACAACCAAGTGTGTAACTACATACCATTGAAATATATCTCAACATCTATATTACTCATAATTTTTTTTGTGTCTAACACATAATTTATATTGGTTCATATCAATTAAAATACATAGTGAGCACTACGCTCCATTACTTGAACAAGGTCAATAAAATAGTGTGTCTGAAAGAAAATGCTTAGCGACTGCTAAGCTCAAATACTTACCAAAATGAATGATTATGCAGAAAATACACTAAATAGTTTCTTGATAATGTAGATGCTTTATGAAAAAATCATAGTAATAGATATTAATAGTTGTTAGGCATTTCTGATTATATATTTTGATGTAAAATATGTGAGATATGATCAATTTTTATTGTCAAAAGCTATGGAGGTCTTTGCATAGTCGGGAAGAAAGATGATTGCAAAAAATGTCATCACGGTGCTCATATAACATCATAAGGACTATTAGGAAGATACCTTTGTAACTATTTTTGTCGTACACATCGGATATCATCAATGAAAATGATTAGTGACCACTAAGATCCACTACTTATTAGGATGAGTAGATTAGCGGCCACTAGGATCAACTGATTTTTTGTTTTAAATATAGAGATCAATTAACAATTCGTATTAAAGAAAATGCTTAATGAATGCTAAGCTTAACTACTTAAAGGAAGGAATGATTTGGTGGCAACTAGGCTAAACAATATCTTATTTCGAGCATAAAACTCTAATAACATATGATAGTAATAGATATTATTGGGCACTATGAATTTTTGTGACATTTTTAGATGCAAAAAAAGAGAGATATAAAACTTGTTTACTGTCGAAAGCTATGGAGGTCTTTGACAAAGTAATAAATTAGTAGCCTCAAGGTTAAAATGTTTATTAATTTTGAAAATAAAGATAAAAAATAGTTCGTATAAAAGAAATCAATAATGACCGCTAAGACTGAATACTTATAGAACATATCACTCTACGCTTATTGTTTATTGTCAAATGAGAAAGGAATAAATTAGCATCCTCTAGCATAAAGTGTTTCTTAATTAGGAAACTAGACATAATCTGTTTTCGTATTATAGAAAATGCTTAGCGACTAGTAAGCTATGATACTTACGGAACATAGAGCTAAAATAATACATCATATGAATGGATCAAAGTGTGTTGCAAGGTTGGGGGTGCACAACATAAAGTGTTGACATGCAAAAATTTGCGCCAAGGCACAAGTTGGGGACGCACAGCATAAAGTGTCGACATGCAAAAATTCACGTCGTGGCGCAGGCTAGGGGCGCACAGCATGAAGTTTCGACACCACAATTTTAGCGCCTATGGTGCACTTAAATGTAGGTTAACATGATGATGGATGCACTGAGGTTCATTTTCACGAGGTGCATCTTTAGGAGGCGCAACATTTTGAGCGTTGACACCCCGACAGAAAGCAAACCCTGACACATATATTCAAATGACCATAATTTTTCATAGGGAGCTCATATTTATGCAAGGTTGGACTTTTCGGATAGATTACGCGGTCCTCTATCCAACTACGACTGGATACATTTAATTGGGTGAGAAAAATTTCTTCACAATGCAGAACACAATTCACCATTTTTTGGGTTTGCTAGGGTTCTCACCTACCGCCATAATGAGATAAATTAAATGTAACCTAGAGGTGGTTAGGGTAGATTTGGAATTCCTCTCTTTTCCCTCTCTCATTATTTCTATAAATTGTAAGGAGGGGATTCTTTCTAAATGTTGGACATTCTTGTTCTACCCCTCCCTTCTTCTCTTTGGCAGGTGAATTTGTGGAGTTCAAACCTCCCATCTAAAACTGTAATGCAACTTTGCCTCTTGGCATTTTGTAGTGTATTGTATCAATATTTGGAGAAAATAATGCATGTATGTGGATGATTCTCAACCCTCTCTGTGTTCATTTTCATCCTCCTTATCTTTCATTGCAATTTTTTTTATCTGTGCATGATCTTGCATTGGATTTTAATGGTTTGTGTTTATTGGCAAGACAGGTGTTCTTCATTGCTTGGTGCATCACCTTTGTTAGTTTAGGTTTTATTTTATGCATCTTCTTGCCCTGTCTCCTTGGAAAGTTAGATTAGGTTTTTGAGTAAACCCTCTGCATTTCTATGTGTTCATTTGAACAGAGGAATAGGAACCGGCCTTCATCCGGAGAGCTTTCCCGATTCACAAGGTCCCACACTTGGGAAAAGCTCCATGTTATCCAATCGCACTGAGAGTCTCAACCCATCGAGTTGCAGACATTCAGGGGTGCTGTGATTTTCCATCAATAGTTTTGGCATGGCCGATGGGACTAAGAGGTCATTCCACAAGATTTTGAAGGAATTTTCAAGAAATTTGGACTTAGAAATTGTAGGTTTTACAATTTCAGATTTTTTCATCTTCCAGGCTGAATTCCAAAATTGATTTTTCAAGGACTTAACTTAATCAAAACAAGTAAAAATTCTACCAGTTGATAGATCGGGGGATAATCTTGAAAAGGGTATTCTTATATTTTTTAGATTTTGACTTTCAAAATTTCATAGTTTTTAGTATTTCGGGTTTTCCCAGGTGTTGAGCATGTCCCAAGTTCCGACACAGTGTGTTTCAGGTTTTGTAAGTTGCCTTGCATGACCTAAGTTTCACCTGTACCTTTCAGGGATTAGTAGTTGCAAAACAAGACCCAATAACCAAATTGTATCTTCCGGGCGCTTCAAAGTTTTAAATTATTTTAAATATTTTCAGGTTTGGTGTGTAACTTGGCACAATCTAGCCTTTTGAGGCTCATTATATAACACATCTGGTGACTCCAAAGGGATAGAATTCAGTGGTGTAGCAGCACAGGTTTTCCTAGGTGCATGAGAAGAATTCGAACTAGGTCTGATACTCGAGAAGAGGGGTTATTTTTTTACTTGCAGCTATCACCAGGAAGAGGAAGGAGAGGAAGAAGACCACAAAGATCACCATCTCCACCTAACAGGACTTTATCAACCCCTCCACTTGGTATAGCTTTCATCCAATCATAATGGTGCAAAAAAACAAAACCCTTTTGTCAACTTCACTGGTAGCAGCCCACTTGCCCTCAATGCACAGAATCCGGTTCTAATTGTAGCATTGAAGAAAATTCCATTTTTCATTGGAGAAAATCATACCACTCCTAGTGATCATGTTAAAGACATTGCTAACATTTGTACAATCCATGATATAAATGAAATGGATGTTGTTGTCAAACTGCTGGCATCTTCGTTCAAAGGGAAGGCATTGCAATGTTTTAGGAGCCTTAGAGCTGGTTCTATCCAAAATTGGAATCAGTTATGCATAGTTCTCCATGAGAAGTTTCAAGAAAAGGGAGACAATTTTTCTCTACTAGAACAATTGACAACTATCAAGAGAGCTCCTAATGAGTAGCTAACTGACTTCAACTTCAAATTTCAAAGGTCTTGGGATAGGATTCCAGTGGCTGTTAGGCAAACAGCTGAAGGTTATTTTCTATATTATCTTAAGGCTTTGAATTCTTATATTTCTATGTTAATTCAATCTATGGGAGGCACAACCTTACCTGTTTCTTATAGCATTTCCATTAGGGCTGAAAACTATCTTATTCAAGCTGGTAAGCTAGCTCCTAGGCCTCCCATGCCGCTGCATCCAAACTTAGAAAATCCAAGCACTAGTCAAGCACCCACTTTGGCTCCTATTCCCACTCCTAGAAATCAAAGTTCAAATGAAACTTCTACTTCATCCTATAGTGCTTCAAATGAACTCCAATAGGTCATGAAACAATTGCAAAATTTTGGAAATGAGCTAGTTACACTCAAGAGGTAGCAAGCCCAAAGCTTTAGACCTTCTTATCAACCTCAAGCTCAACCTAATAGGCAACCATACCAGCCCAATAGGCCACCTAATCCAACTGTAAATCAAAGCCAAGTAAGGCCTCCCACCAATAGACCATTTCAGCCCTATAACCCCAATGTTGCATCTGCTTCTAAAGCATTAGTGTCAGTGCAAAACAACATAGCTGAAGAGTATGATTGGTGTTTCCTATGCAATGAACCTTAAAACCAATCTACGTGCTTCAATGGTACTTTGAACCAAGCCTTGATGGTGACAACTACTAGCGTAGAGGGTGAAGTGAGTCAAGAAAAAAATCAGCAACAAGGGACATCTCATCAAAGCATAGCGCCAAATGATACCACACTTGTGAATTGGCAAGCTGAAGATTTTTGTGGCATGAATCAAATAGTTTCTCAGAGTGTAGCAGCTAACACAAGATCAAAGAAGAGGAATATTGGTGAAGGGAAGTCATTTTCTCCAAGTGATCTACAACCTTCCATCACTCCACAAGGTGTTGGTAAGCAAAATACATTGCCAAACACGCAAGGACAACCCAAACCACCTTCCAAACAAATTCAAATGCTAGCTGTTGCTACCCATGTGCAAGAAAGGAATGTGCAGGCTAAAGGAAAGAAAATATATGTTTCATCCCCATTTAGCATCATTGATCAAATGAAGAAGACAAATGTGAATATATCAATGTGGGAATCTTTATCCATCCCAGGCCAAAAAGATCTTCTACAAGCTGCCATGAAGAATTGGTCAATTTCGAACCAGCAGGCCCATATGCAAGATAATTTCCTCACAAATGCTTCTCAGCCTGAAGGGAATCATGGAGGACAACAAGGTAAATTTTTGAAGCCCCCTCAATTCTATGTTTCATTAATCATTGGGGATAAACTAGTACACAATTGCATGATTGATTCTGGGGCAAGTAGTTCTGTCATGCCCAAGCAAATAGCTGATTAGCTGGGTCTCCAATATGAAGTCATATCAAAGGGGATAGTGCAATTGGATGGGACAGCAGTAGCAATGGTGGGAGTGATTAAAGGTTTGAATCTTACCTTGCATGCATGACCCAACATTACCATTTTGGAAGATCTTTCAGCAACATATTTGCCACCACTCTTCGCCCTATGCTTATCAAGGGATTTCACAGCTAGAATTGGAGGCTACTTATCTACTGACTGATCACACACATTTTTCAGAACAAGATATGGGACTAAGGTCACAATCAGATCCAAACCAATTGCAAACTTTCACATTGAGCCTCATACTCCAAGCCAAATCAATGCCAACTGTTTAGCATTTGATCAAGAAGATTATCCAAGCACAGATGAAGCTGACACCAAAGTTAAAAGCATCCCAGATTTGACTCTTGATGAATGGGCAAGCAAGGTACATACTTTTTATCCCTACCAAGAAGTAGAAGAATCTGAGCTAGGAGTCTATTGCATACTTGAAGAAAACCATCCTATTCCTAACATCACCAACCAGACCATAAGGATGACAATGAGGTATGGCAATTATTTTTTGATGGATCAAGGAGTAGGAAAGGTGCAAAAGGAGGAGTTATGATTGTTTCACCTCAAGGCATAAAATATTGTTTACCTTTCTATTTCTAGTTTTCCTGTTCAAACAACACTGCCAAATATGAGGCCTTGATTCATGGACTTTATTGGGCCAGGAAAAAGGGCATAAAGAACTTGCAGGTGTTTGGAGATAGCGAGCTAATCATCAACCAAGTCAGGGGACAACATGCTACAAAGAATGATCTGATGAGGAACTACAAGAATAGGGTATAGGACCTCATTGAGGATTTCAAATCTTTCAACATTGTATCCATACCCAAGAAGAAAAATGAAGCCATGGATAGGCTCGCAGCAGTTGGAGCAACATTTGATGTAGTTGACAACATCAGAAGGGAAAAAATACAACCACATATGTATGTGATTGTGAGGCCAGCAGTTACAGATAATAACACAAGCTAGCAGGTGTTTGAGAATGATCAACAGATCGTCAATTGTTTGCAAGAAGAGGCTAAATTCTCAGCTAGGAATCAGGACATACTAGAGCAGCAGTACGGTGATCAAGTAGTGTAGCTGCAGACAAACAAGCTTCCCAAGGGTTTAGTAACATTGGAGTCTATCTTAAACCCTAACGACTAGTTCCGTAAGGAAAATGCTAACATATAGGTGAAGAGAGAAGATTCAGAGACAATTCTGTTTGGGGAAGGTAGAACACTTCAAATTGGTAAAGTGGCCACTGAGCAGGAGAAATCAGATTTCATACAGCTTTGCCAAGAATTTCCAGATGTCTTCGCTTGGAGCTATGAAGACTTGAGAGGATTCAATCCGAAGTTGGCACAACATACCATAGAATTGGATCTAGATGCTACTCCCATCAGGTAGAAGCAAAGACCAGTCAACCCTCACATTGAGCCTCTAATGAAGAAAGAGCTAAACAAGCTAATAGAGGCAAGCATTATATTCCTGATCAAGCACTCAAGCTAGGTCGCAAACTTGGTTCCGGTCAGGAAGAAAAATGGATAAATTCGGTTATGCGTGGACTTCTGAGACCTCAACAGGGCATCTCTCAAATATCATTACCCACTTCCTTCAATGGAACAAATATTGCAAGTAGTATCTAGTTCAGAGAGATTCTCTCTCCTAGATGGCTACTCAGGATATAATCACGTAATGGTGAAAGAAGATGACTAGTTCAAGATGGCTTTCACCACCAAATGGGACACCTATGCCTACAAGAAAATTCCATTTGGGCTATCAAATTTTGGAGCCACTTTCCAAAGGGCAATGGATATGGCATTCAAGGGGTTAATCAACGAAATAGTTCTGATATATCTTGATGACATCATTGTATTCTCCAAAAATGCAGTGGATCACCTTTTTCATCTGAGGAAAGTATTTCAGAGGTGTAGAAGATTTGGGGTATCATTGAATCCCAAAAAATGCATATTCTTGGCTCATGAGGGAAAACTTCTAGGCCATATTGTTTCAAAGGAGGGGTTGACGATTGACCCACAAATAATTGAAGCAATTCGAGAATTTCCATTGCTAAGTCATAAGAAGGCTCTTCAAAGCTTCTTGGGAAGGATCAATTTTGTCTGCAGGTTTGTTCCAAACTTTACAGCTCTCATAAAGCTAATAACGCTGATGTTGAAGAAGAGCATGGCATTTAAGTGGACATCTGAAGGTAAGGCAATTTTTGAGGCAATAAAAGAGGCTATATCTCAAGCTCCGACTCTCGTCAATCCAGACTTCTCCAAGGACTTCATGCTATATGCCTTCAGTGGTGGAGAAACAGTTTCTGCAATCTTGGTACAACAAAATAAAGAAGGATTAGAACAACCAGTTGCTTTCTTCAGTCAAGGCTTAGAGGAATATGAAACTAGGTACTCTTTCATTGAAAAGCATGTCCTTGCAGTGATCAGGAGCTTAAAGAAATTCAAGCACCTAGTCTCAAACAACAAGATCCAATTGTTGGTATCTCATGTGGGAGTCAAGGACTTCCTTCTAAACAAGGATTTGAATGAGAAATGCGCAGGATGGATAACCCGTGTCATGGAATATGACATCGAGATCAAGGTCACAAAACTAGTACGTGGAAAAGGACTATGTGAACAACTAGCTTTGAGTCAGCAAGTTGAAGTAGGTGATGAAAAAGAGACTGTCTTGGTACTACAAGGTGGTCAAGAACAAGGAAACGATGATGTGCCTACTCCTTGTTGGACTCAGAATATGATACACTTCCTACAGACAGGCCTATGCCCTCCATAAATTAGTAAAGGAAAGAGGAGATACTTTAGATTACAAGTTATTCCATATGTGCTTGTTGATGGTGTTTTTTTCAAGAAAGACATCAATGGAGTTCTATTGAGGTGCATTGGGACATATCAAATTGAGAGGGTGTTACAAGATTTTCATGATGGAGATTCTGGAGGACATTTCACCCCATGAGTAACATCTCTCAAGATAACGAAGGCATGGTATTATTGGCCCACAGTGCTCAGTGACTGCTATACATGGATAAAAAAGTGCAAGAAATGTGCACTCTTCACAGGCAAAGAAATACTAGCAACACTTCCATTGCACCCAGTTTTGGTTGACAAACCATTTATGCAATGGGGATTGGACTTCGTTGGGGTCATCAATCTGAACTCAAGCCAAGGCCACAAGTGGATTCTCACGGAAACGGACTATTTCACCAAGTGGATCAAAGCAGTAGCACTCAAAGAGGAAAATGAGTCTAACATACTAGACTTTTATGAAGGAATAGTGAACAGGTTTGGTGTGCTAGCCACTATCATATCAGAAAATGCATTGGCATTAATAGGTTCCAAGATTACAAAATGGGCTGTCAAGAATGGAATTTATTTGGGCACCTCTTCAAATTATTACCCGCAAGGTAATGGACAGACAGAGTCCACGAACAAGAATTTTCTAAGGATCATCAGAAGGACTTTGGATGAAAACCAAAGAACATGGCATACCAAGCTAAAATCAGCGTTACATGGGCTGACAGGATAACAACAAAGAGGTCTATAGGTAGTTCTCCTTACAAGTTGGTCTATGGGAAAGAGGCAGTATTGCCTATATCATTATAATTCCCAGCATTGGAGCTCATGAAGCAGTTGGAGTTTTCTGAGTTAGAACCAATGGAGGCCAGATATGTAGAGTTGATGGAGTTGGAAGAAATTAGAGAGCATGTAGTTCAGATGATTGAAAAGGATCAGGCCTTAGTAAAAAAATGGTTTGATAAGAAAGAAAGAGCAAGGACCTTCCATGAAGGGGATCTAGTTCTGAAATGGGATGCAGATCGAGAAAAACCAGGAAGGCATACCAAGTTTGATGCCATTTGGAGTGTCCCCTACATGGTCATGGGATGTAAAAGTAGTAATGCCTTCCAATTTTCTACATTGGATGGAGAAGAACTCCCGATTCCGGTTAACGGGATCTATCTTAAACATTGCTACTAAAAGGAAAAGGTTTACCCTTGTAAATATTAGCCTAGATTTCAATTCCTCTAAGTGCGTATGCACATTGTCTTGTTGTAGTTAGGTTTCAGTTTCCCTAAGTGCTTCGGCACAGGTTTTTTTGCTCCTAGGTTTAATTTCTACAGTTCAGCGTGCTCTCATAGAAGGAATTGTGGTATCAGGCTTGGGATCAGAGATCAAGTTGGTTTTAGGTTATTGCTTATGACTCCATTCCCAATGGATTGCTAAAAGGCCACTTATCTTCTACCTAGCAGGCAGGTGATCCTGTTGAGTCACCAAATTGTTGTATATATCTCACCCCTAGGTAAATATAGATAAACAAAAGAATATGGAAATCAAGGAAAATCAAAATCCTTCATTTTGGATTTTGAAAGTGCATTGCATGGTCAAAAACCCAACATTTATTGCATCACCAAGTGCCTCTAGTGCACAGCATAAAGTGTCGACATGTGAAAATTCATGCTAAGGCGCAGGTTGGGGGCGCACAGAACAAAGTGTCGACATGAAAAAATTCACGCCAAGGTGTAGGTTGGCGGCACACAACAAAAAGTGTCGACATGCAAAAATTCACGCCCTGGCGCAGGTTGGGAGCACACAACACAAAGTGTTTACATGCAAAAGTTTTCGCCCTGGTGCAGGTTGGGGGCACACAGCACAAAGTGTCGACATGCAAAAATTCGCGCCTTGGCACATTCTGGGGGCGCAAATCACGAAGTGTCGACACCACATTTTCAGCACCTATGGTGCACTTAAAATTTGGTTAACATGAGGATGGATGCTCCGTGGCACATTTTCATGAGGCGCGTCTTTAGGAGGCGCAACATTTTGAGCGTTGACACCTCGACAGAAAGCAAACTCTGAAACAAATATTCAAATGTCCATAACTTTTCACAGGTAGCTCGGAAATCTTACAAGGTCCTCTATCCAACTACGACTGGATACCTTTAATTGGGTGAGAAAAAATTCTTCAAAAAAGCAAAATACAATTCGCCATTTTTTGGGTTTGCTAGGGTTCTCACCTACTACCATAATGAGATAAATTACATGTAACCTAGAGGTGGTTGGGGTAGATTTTGAATTCCTCTCTTTTCCCTCTCTCATTCTTCCTATAAATTTTAAGGAGGGTCTTCCTTCTAAACGTTGGACATTCTTGTTCTGCCCGTCCCTTCTTCTCTTTGGTAGGTGAATTTGTGGAGTTCAAACCTCCCATCTAAAACTGTAATGCAACTTTTCTTCTTAGCATTTTGTAGTGTATTGTATCAATCTTTAGAGAAAATAATGCATGTCTGTGGATGATTCTCAACCCTCTCTGTGTTCATTTGCATCCTCCTGATCTTTCACTGCAAATTTTGTTATCTGTGCATGATCTTGCATTGCATTTTAATGGTTTGTGTTTATTGGCAAGACAGGTGTTCTTCATTCCTCGGTGCATCACCTTTGTTAGTTTAGGTTTTATTTTATGCATCTTCTTGCCCTGTCTCCTTGGCAAGTTAGATTAGGTTTTTGAGTAAACCCTCTGCATTTCTATGTGTGCATCTGAACATAGGAATAGGAACCGGCCTTCATCCAGAGAGCTTTCCCGATTCACAAGGTCCCACACTTGGGAAAAGCTCCATGTTATGAAATCACACTGAGAGTCTCAACCCATCGAGTTGTAGACATTCAGGGGTGCTGTGATTCGCCATCAACACTAACAAATATTTTTTACCTATAAAAATATGCATTATTAAGTTGAAATGGGAATACATTAAAATGTTGACACCTGGCATGAAATTTCTAATATATCTTGTGATCATCTATATTTTTGAGTTATTTACACTTTATTTTAGAAAACATAAAACATGATTTTACGCTTCACAATATTTTACCTTATAGATAGGAAATAAAATAGGGACTGCTAAGGTCCATTAGAATGATATTTTTGCAACACAAAATACAAATAAATAATTAATTATAATTTATAGGGGATCATGGTATTATGTTTAGCACGTGTTAATAAAAAACTCAATATGTCATATCTTTTCCATATATTTTGTGATTAGAAGCCTAGCGGTCACTAGTCTCTACAACTACTATGTTTCATTTCTAGTAATGTAAATAAATATCTCTAAAGTTTTTGATCACTAGTATTTTCATTAACTATAATATTATCTTATTGACTATACATTCCTTCCACAACCAAGTGTGTAACTACATACTGGTTGAAATATATCTCAACATCTATATTACTCATATTTTTTTTTATGTCTAACACATTATTTATATTGGTTCATATCAAGTAAAATACATAGTGAGCACTATGCTCCATTACTTGAACAAGGTCAATAAAATAGTGTGTCTGAAAGAAAATGCTTAGCGAATGCTAAGCTCAAATACTTACCAAAATGAATGATTTTGCAAAAAATACGCTAAATAGTTTCTTGATAATGTAGATGCTTTATGAAAAGATCATAGTAATAGATATTAATAGTTGTTAGGCATTTCTAATTATATATTTTGATGTAAAATATGTGAGATATGATCAATTTTTATTTTCAAAAGCTATGGAGGTCTTTGCATAGTCGGGAAGAAAGATGATTGCAAAAAATGTTATCACGGTGCTCATATAACATCATAAGGACTATTAGGAAGATACCTTTGTAACTATTTTTGTTGTACACATCGGATATCATCAATAAAAATTATTAGTGACCACTAAGATCCGCGACTTAGTAGGATGAGTAGATTAGCGGCCATTAGGATCAACTGATTTTTTGTTTTAAATATAGAAATCAATTAACAATTTGTATTAAAGAAAATGCTTAATGTATGCTAAGCTCAACTACTTAAAGGAAGGAACGATTTGGTGGCAACTAGGCTAAACAATATCTTATTTCGAGCATAACACTCTAATAACATATCATAGTAATAGATATTATTGG
This sequence comes from Taxus chinensis, assembly GCA_019776745.2. Taxonomy (NCBI): domain Eukaryota; kingdom Viridiplantae; phylum Streptophyta; class Pinopsida; order Cupressales; family Taxaceae; genus Taxus; species Taxus chinensis. Next base: position 561,003,360 of record CM034153.1, on the reverse strand, counting down.
GCACTATGCATTTTTGTGACATTTTTAGATGCAAAAGATGAGAGATATAAAACTTGTTTATTGTCGAAAGCTATGGAGGTCTTTGACAAAGTAATAAATTAGCAGCCTCAAGGTTAAAATGTTTATTAATTTTGAAAATAAAAATAAAAAATAGTTCGTATAAAAGAAATCAATAACGACCGCTAAGACTGAATACTTATAGAACATAGCACTCTACGCTTATTGTTTATTGTCAAATGAGAAAGGAATAAATTAGCATCCTCTAGGATAAATTGTTTCTTAATTAGGAAAATAGAGATAATTTGTTTTCGTATTATAGAAAATGCTTAGTGACTAGTAAGCTACGATACTTACGGAACATAGAGCTCAAATAATACATCATATGAATGGATGAAAGTGTGTCGCAAGGAATTTTTCTTATCGGTTTTTATCAAATAAAATTAATAGCGACCGCTAAGCTACATTACTTACTTAAAGGAGTGGTTTGGTGCTCACTAGGCTCTAATGTTTTGGATTTTTAAAAATATCAACCTAATAAAAATTATTGTTTGTCTTAGCAACAAAGATAAGAGTTAGAGCATGATAATAGAAGTACATATTTTAAACCTGAAGACGTATCGTAATCATCTTGGCCCTGCATATTTCTAGAAATAACGCATTAACCAAAATATTCCTAAATGTTTTACTAAAATTGGAGGGAAAAGATGAACATGGGTCTTGCTCAGTAATGAATGATCGAAGTTCGTGAAGAGAAATGCATGTTTTATGTTTACCAATTATTTGCTGATGAGAAGGCTATTGTTTGTTATCCTCTATATTGTGGACAAATCTATTTTCACAATGCAGAAAGACAATCTCAAAAAGGTTTGAAGTTATTATTTTTAATTATTTGTAATTACGAAGGATGAGTAACGTATAGAATTTTTGCAACTGATAAGCATTGTTAGTTAGTGAAAGGGGAGGATTTTCTATTTCTATGATCGACAATTTCTTGTAATTAACACACCCACATATTATGGAAATGTTAGATCATCATAACATATGTGCATCATTTAAACTTGAAGACATGTTTTTTTCATCTCGGCCTTGCATATTTTATAAAAATCATCCTTCAAAAAATGGACCTTAACATTCAACGACACACACAGGGTGAAGGTGAAAAAAATATCACACAGTATTAAATGATGGAATTCTATTGGATTGATCAATTTTTTTTGATATAGTATGCCCAATGGTGTGTTTGATAAAATAAACAATTTTTTTTTTGGCCTAGGATAAACAAAAGTTTGTGTCTAAGTGATATATGTGCGTGTCAGCCTCTCTCCAATACTCAAAGCTAGTTTGGCAAGATAGTTGCGACGAAGAAGGGTGACCTTCTTCCATATGCTATTCGCACAATTAATAACGAGAATAACGACTAAATTTTTTTTTTGGAATGTGTTTGTTTGTTTGATAGAAGTTGATAATATTGATTTATGTAAGAGAAGTGTGGTTGTGCAAATATGTAGTAAATTTTGAAAAGTTGTTTAGCAAATGCGAAAGGTGTTATTAAAGATAATGTTTAAGAGGGTATTGAGAAAAGAATGTTAGTGGAAAGCATGTTGTGTATAATTTATGTAGAAGGAATTTTCTATAACCAAACCTGCCAAAACAATATTGTATAGATCATTTTTTTTTCAAATATAGTGGTTTGTAGTGCCGAGCTATATGATTTGTATCATGGAACAAGATGCAGTATGGAATTTTTTTGAATATTTTAATTAAATATTAAGTAATGAAATATTTTTGAAGAACATACCAATATTTGTTATTTTGAAGGAAAGAAACAGAAGGTAATTGTCTATCCTCGAGAATTTTTTGGCTCTTGATGGCATAATCAAGATTTGTGCCCTGTTGGTCAGTAATTAATAGTGATGGCTTAAATTTTTTCTTTTTGTATTGTGATGATTTTTAATCAGATGTACTCCTAGGATTTTCGTCTTCCTAGTTTGAACTCGTGGATTTGGGGTATGCTTCCATATTCTTGGTGCTCAATTTAACCTCACCCTATTCGTTCAAAAATGTCTTATTCCGCATGGTTTGAAATTTTTCTTTGTCTCCTAGTGTTGATGCGTGAAAGCTTATTCTTTCATTTGGTTGTCATGATCAATGCTTTCCTTTGGTTGAGGATCACATTAAGTCCAAATATTGTCTTTCGTTTCTCTGTCCATGAGAAACATTTTGTTTTATTTCAACATGAATTTGGGTTTTCCCATTCCTTATGTTTTTCCTTAGTCATGTTTTCCCTGTCAAGTGTTGTCCCAAAATATGTGGAAACAGTGGTCCTTTCCGATTGGATGTGGCTTGGTGGGTATTTTTGGTGAAAATTTCCACTTTTGTAACATTTGTAAAAAATACCTAATTAGCCCTATGGCCCAGATAGCATCTAATTGGTTATTCAACAAATATGAAGTGGCAAGAAAAAGTCTTATTTTGACCTCGAAGAAGGAAACGTGGTATTTTTTGAAGTTACAAGTGGGGAAGTGGGTCGGAAGGAACATTTTAAAACTCTAAGGCCAACTTAAACTCAAATCTTTTACACGTAGAGGGACAATGCTCATTTGAGGATCCACCTTTGGGTCTTTCCTTAGTAGTTGCACCAAGGAGACTTATGGAGGCTTCAGCTGGCTCCTCTCTATACTTAAACTTTTTAAGAAACCTTATAAGGTCTGTGACATGTGGAGGGGACCGCACCTATTTGGGGGCATGTCCTTGTAATTTTATTTTGAAGAAGCACTGAAGGGACACATGGAGGTTTTAGCTGGATCCTGCCCATACTTAGACTTTTCAACGGCCAAAGAAATATTCTCAGACCATAGGCACATGACACCTTCCACTGGTCCTTAAATGCTTTAAAAAATTTGTCGGGCTTAGACACTTAGTGAGCCCGCACTTGTTTAGGTCTCCGATTTTGGGTACCATATCAAAAGTACGCTAAAGAGACACGTGGAGGATTCCGCTAGCTCCTTTTATACTAAGAATTTTTCAAAGGCCAAAACCCAATTTTCTTGGGCCCAAGGAACATGGAGAGCTTCCGCACATTTTAGGTCCCACGTATAAACTTCATCTTTGAAGTTGCACTAAAAAACACATGGAAGGCCCAAGATCGTTTGGGAACTTGCCTTTGTACTTCACCTTTGTAGTTTTGCCAAGGAAACACGTGGAGGTTTCCACTGACTCCTATTTGCACTTAACCAACTCATACTCATAGCACAAGTATGTGGACTAATCCATACATGCACATTCATTTCTGATAGGCAAGAATGAAGGCATCCATGCGAGGAAACTCATTTCTTAAGGTGTTTTCTTGAGGATGAAAAGGATTTCTTGTCAGATATAGCTATACAGAGAAACCTGGAAATGATTAAAGAGGGGATTTCTCACATAACCGAATAAAATAATGATTAGAAGGACTGTAAAAAATCTATGGCGTGGCATCCTAGTCATGGTTGAGGGTCTAAGAAATGTGATCAGTTCATGATATTTCCACATGGAAAATTTGGGTGTAAATTATTTAAACATCACTTTCTGAGACAAATTTGTAACAAGGAAAGGATTCCTCGAATATTCTTCCTTTTGGGGGGAAAATTTGGGATGAGTGAGAAAGTGAAATGTATAAGTGCAATGAGAATACTCTTGCAAATGGTCGGGGGTTTAATTTTTATAAGAAAATTTGAGAAATCCCATCTTCCTGAGAGACCATCTGAGAAACTTGTTAATCTCTTGTGTTTTATATTTTATCGTGTCAAGATTTTTATGAGTGTAAAACCATTGACAAGCTTTGAGACTATTCAAGAAACCTTCCCCTGCTGATAAATCTAATAGATCTCAAATTAATCTATGTTGATCTTGGCCAAAATTGTGTCTACTTTTATTTTACAATATATTTCAAATGGTTTTGATGTTTCTGTTGCATTCTTATGTTAAAATCCCCTCCAAATCACACAATATATCATCCTTGTGATAGTTTAGTGGCATTAGTAATTTCATTATGAGAAGAGCCTTCATCTAGTAATGAGATAAACAATTTAAAATCACTTTACTGTCATTTTGTTGATAAAAGATTGCTATCACCGAATCACAACACCCCTGTGTTTATACAAGTGCATATACTTGAACTCACGGTGTGATTGGATAACATGGGTACTATCTCCAAGTTGTGGGACTTGCTACTTGAGATAGACCTCCAGAGAAAGCTGGTTCTTGCTCCTAAACTAGCTGCCACAATCTACTCTAATGCAGGATAAGCTAACTATTATAATCTAAATTTATAAGGGACCAGGGAGAGAGAATGCATAAAATGAAAGCCTACACTAAAGTGGTGATACACCAGAAAAGGAGGGTGTAAGAGTAGTCTCCAAATGTGTGAAATACAGAGGCAAAGTGCACACTAGAAGAGGTGATGACAGTTCACCATAATCTGGCAAAATGCATTCACAACAATATTCCAAGCATACACAATGATAATGAATCCCTGCAAGAACATAATAAATAGACACAATATTCTTATAGAAAGATTAAAGGGGCAAGAAGAATGCAAGAAAACACAGCAGGGGAAGATACATCCACAAACTGGTATTTTATTGCTTCATGATATGCACAGTTCAATCTATTACAAGATAAGGGCCTGGATCACCATGCAAGGAGTCCACTACAAGGGCTTGCAACACACCGGCTTCACAAAGAAATTTTGGCAGAGCTTTGCTAAAAATCTCCCCTCTTTACAATGAGCCCAACACTCCAATTTATAGAAAAAATGAGAAGGAGAAGAGAAGGGAAAATGGAAATCCCGAAATCTGTCCTTCAACCACCTATAAGAGGCATTAAATTGAGTGAAATGATTTTATATTACTTGAAAAAGGCTCCCCATACTGTCCCAAGTGCTGCAGCAGAGAAAGAATGATGACCATGCCTCTTAATTGCATCCCAGCTACCAAATAAAACACTGTTCTAAACCCGGCCACGTTTTCTTAAAAATCTCAATCAATTTATAATAAAATCAAGAATTTATTGATTTTTGTGCATCGGTCTCAGAACCAAGATTCCAACGGTACCAATTTTGTGCGATTTTGTTGAGAAATACAAAATTTATGGCCTTCTGAGTGCGGGCAGCTATTTTGGGCCTGGCAGGCGTTTTCTGTCATTTGACGGGAATGAGCATTAACTGACTAGAGCCGAATATATTTCTCTTATTTAAATATATCTACCCTCATCAAAAATAATAAATCCCCATACTGTGGCGTATAGGATGTCGTGCTCGTTCCAAAAAGTCCAATTTTATGAAAATCAGAGCTCGGAGTCAAAAGTTATGGCCGTTTGAAGTTTCCGGACCAAACGTTGACTTTTCTTCTTCTTCTTCAGCCGTTTCGGCTTTTCGCGTCCCACGCGTCCCCTTTGGCCCCGGATGTCCCAGTACGAAATTCCCCTGTTTCACCCGGTTCGGCCGGTTCGCGCCCTTTTGTCCCAACTGTCCTGGACTGTTTGAGACAAAATTTTCCCAATTTCCCGATTCGCCTGGTTCGGCCGGTTCACGTACTTTTGTCCCGCTTGTCCCCGGTGCAAAAGTTCTCATTTTGGCCGATCCATCCAGTTCACATACATCACGTACCTTCGGCCCCAACTGTTCCGGGCTGCCTTAAGTCTTTTCGGCCGAGTTGGGTCCTCCGCGTACTTACTGCCCAGATGTCCCAGACTGCCTGTTTCAACAGTTAGTTAATTTTTTCCACTTTTCGGCCAGTTCATATTTCCGCGTCCCACGTGTCCCTTTGTCCCACTTGTCCCAAATGCTACGTAGACTACCTAGCGGCCTTTCGGCCGGTTCACGCCCAGATGTCCCTCATGTCCCGACTGCCCGGGGACTAAGACTTAGCCATTTTTCGCAATTTTTTCTGACCCAAGCCTGTTTTTTGCAATTTTTTTTACATTTCCTTAGAACTTGCTCTCTTCTTGGGGGTGAATTTTGGATAACAAATATTTTTTGTAAACCTTTGATTGTATCTTAGGCATGAGGAACCAGGGGTTGTTAATGTTTAATTGAGTCTTTAGCTCGAGGCTTTGTGTTAAATTCTCAAAGATTGTGTGAAACCGTGTAGATTTGGGGCTCCATTGATCCATACCTTTTGGTTGAAGGAATATTTTGGCTATTCTGAAGCTTTCCTTTGTTAAATTTTCCAATTGTTGTAAATGTTCTCAAAGATCTGATTAAATCAACTTCATCTTGTTTAATCTCCCACCAAAAATTTTGAATAACTATTAATCCTACCCAAAGTACCCTTTTTTGTGTTGTTTATTCACAAATGAAACAATTCTACTCCAAAAATATACAAAAGCAAGTAGGTTTTAAGTGTCTTTAGTAAGTTGAACCGTGTTTAGAAGACATCTCCACTCTTTAGACATGACAACTCGTGAGAGTTCAATTGTGGTGCATTGATCATATTTTCTAATGTTTCCCCTGAAAATCTTGCAAAGAAGGATCTCTTCATGTCCTTCACCAGTTAGAGGTTACAAAACGGGTCCTCTCATCTTAGTTGAAAGGAATGATCTAAAGTAGTGAGGATAGATCAAATCCTTTATCAAGGTGCTATCCATTTCTCCAACGCTCGAGTGAAAAAATATTCGGCTGAATCCCTTCCCCTAGCTATAAAATGACTTATGATTCGTCTGTCTATGAGTTGTTTTTTAAATCTATGATGTTTCTTGGCTTCCAAGGGAGAATCAATTTGGATACCATCACCATTTTGGCACCATTTTTGGGGACTATTTAAACACTGGGACCTATTTGTGCGGCAATAACACCATTTTGGTACCGTTTCCGAGGACTATTTGAACATAGAGACCTATTTGTGTGACAACAACACCATTTTGGTGCTATTTCCAGAGACTATTTGAACACTGGGACCTATTTATGCGGCAACAACACCATTTTGGAACTGTTAGTAGGGACTATTTAAAGAAAGGTGTACACATAGTGACCTTGGTATTGTTTCTTACATGATCTAAGCGCAAATGTGTTGTTTAAATGTCATCCTTTGTTGAGATTTGTAATAATTGTGCGAAGTTAAAAGTTCTGTGTACAATATTTCTAGGTTCTAGTGGTTATTGCACTAAATTTATATCATCAGTGATAAATACTAGTAAAGGCAGGTCATATCTACTAAGATTTGTAGGAATTAAGTGTTGATAGATATTTGACAAGTCATTTATAGTGCATTTGCACAAACTAAGGTGAAAATACTTAGTGGAAACTCCGTGTTTATTTAAATTTTGATAAATACGAGTGCCTTAACCTGTATTATGTGAAAGCTATGTCACTAATCTTTGCAAAGGTAGAAGGAAGAAGATCTTTCTTCACTAAAAACCCTACCAAAAAGTTATTTCTAGAACTGGGAAAGACAAATTCAGAAGGAAAAAGAGTCTACAAAATATTTGGATATCAGGAATCAAGAAAAGAGTTATCCATTGTGGAAAGTGGTCAACCTACCATTGAGGATTACCATTCTTATTCAAGTGATTCTGAATCAGATAATATTTATATAGAAATGAATTCTCCAACTAGAGAGGGGCCTTCATTTGTGTCTGATAAGTGTGCTTCTCAGTATATCCTTGTATTTTCCAAAGTTGATAAGGTTTTCCATTAAACAGAGCCTTTAGAGGACATTCATTTTGAAAATTATACTCATGTGTTCCAAAGACCTCTTGTCCCTCATCATTTTGTTTCTCCTATAAGATCACCCCCTCAAGGAAATATGTCCCAACCTCCACCTAGGCCTCCATTTTTTTTCAACACTTTTGGACATATAGATTTTAGAGGTATGGTTGGATATCCAAATGTAGTGCCACAAGACTTTAGAAATAGACTGCCTAAATTTCAACGGAATAATGTTATCAATGACAATCAAAATTTAAAACTTTTTTTCAATATGATGGAAGAATTTGAGATTGAATTTGAGGATGTGTATATAAAACTATTTATTCATACTTTTGCTCGGAGGATGCATGTTACTCGTATAAGTCTTTGCCAAATAACTCAATAGATTCATAGACATAAATGAAAAATGATTTTAGATTGAAATATGGGGATAAGACAGATCCCAGGTTTCTTTTGTCTGAATATGAAAATATTAAGAATAATCCTAATGAATCTGTTCATGACTTTGATACAAGGTTCAATAAGACCCTGAATAGGCTACTTGTAATCCTGAGGCCAAGTGATGTTTCCTGTCTAATAAAATATTCTGATGCTTTTGACAAAAACGTTGCCTATTATTTAACGGACAAAAACCCAGGAACTTTGAGGTAGGCCTTCACCATGGCTTTGTAGATTGAAAACAATACCAAAGTATTTGGTAAGCATCCTAAGAGAGAAGGTATCAAGCTGATCAATCCAGAGAAGCCTCAGTCAAGTAAGTTTGTGGATCTAGAAGAGGTTGTAAAAAATTGGCTGGAGTTGTTAAGGAAATATCCTATAAACTGGCTAGAGAAGAGAAGGGGATTAGAGAAGGTTGCCAAGGTCGGCACAAGCCAAAAGGTCAAGAAATATTTACAAATAATCCCAGAGGTGATCATAGAATAGATGACATGGGTAAAGGGCGTGTGGATTAGGAAATAGATAACCCCAAGCCCGAGAAAATAGATTGGTGCTTGATCCTTTAGCTACCAGAGTTTCTACTGTGGAATAGGTCCATGATATGGTGTGGTGTGATAGATTTTTCTTGCCCCATTCCCCATGTGATGAAGAAAAATAAGTTGAGGAAGCTGATGATGATGAGATAGATGATGATGCATGCATGATGGATTGATGTATAATTCACAACAGGGAGCAACAACAACTGAACTGATAACTGCTAGAAATGTTGCTGATTTATGGGATTTCATTCACCAGGTATTACCTCTTCCTCCCACTCATACTTTTGAAATTGATATGGTACAAGATTTTGAGTTGCATAATAATGATTTTGAGTACTTAAGGTCATTAATGATTAAAAATTATGATGGAGGAATTCCTTCATAAGAGGAAAAATAGTTGTTAATGAATGTAGTAGTTTCCCAAGAAAAGGAATGCAATACCAGGAGTAAGGTTTCCAAAGGGTTAGGGCCTCAGGAAAAACAAAAAATTCTAATTCTTACCAGTATCGCTAAGGAAACCCCTAAGAAAGATACATCTGGAAAAGGCTTTGTCACCCCAAATAAGACTTGTGTTCCTCCCCATGTTCATACTGTGAAAAATATCATTGCCATCAGATGAAGTTGTAAACCTTTTCTCCTTATACTTCCTTACCCAAGTATGTTCCTTGTCACATAGCCCAAATCTTGAGTCAGATCAAGAATACTGTTCCTTTTTTTGAATTTCTTAGAATCCATGAGCATAAGAAGAGGGTGTCTGAGTATTAGGTGACTTAAGGAAGAAAAGATCACCCAGGGTAAAAATGTAAACAATGTAGAGGTTCCTCCTGTCATTGCAGAATTTGAAAAACCACAAGCATTGGAGGAATTAGGTGAAACACCTAAGGTTTATTTGGGAACTTCTCTGGTTGATTGTCAGCTTAATGTGGATCCATTTTTCACTACTCTGATTTATTAAAGATAGGTTGTTACATAATTGCATGTTTGACTCAGGAGCTTCATGTAATGTAATGCCTCTTGAGGTCATGAATGAGTTGAATATTAAAGTAACAACAGCCTTATGGGAAATTTAATGCCATGGATTCAAGAGAAGTGCTAGTAGTTGGATGTGTCAAGGGTTTAGTAGTGCAATTGGTAGCGTATCCAGGAAAGTAATTAACCTTGAATGTGGTCATTATGGATTGTCCTGCTAAATGGGGGATGTTATTATCCATAAAGTGGGTAGCTAGTGTTGGTGGAAGTGTGAAAATGGACATGTCTTATGCAACCATACCAATTGAGGGAAACCTTGTGAAGTTATATGGTGAAAAGAAAATGATATATCTCATTGAGGACCCCAACAATGCTTGTTATGAATTATTGCACACAAACATTTATGTTGATAACTTTGTGAGCTATGTTTTTTTCAAGGAGTATGAAATTGATCAATGCAGATATCCTGAGCAGGTTGAATTTCCTAGGAATTTAATGTTTGATGTAGCCTCGAGAGATGATGAAAACTTGACATAGGCATAAAGGATAATCCTAAAAAAATGTGGTCAAATAGCAACTTGGATGGAAAAGAGAAACAATCATATGAATAGTTGTTAAAGATGTATAAGAACTGCTTAGCATGGTCATATCAAAAATGGAAAGCACTTGAAACATTTCCCTGACTGATTTCTCATAATCAAGACACGCACCATTGTACAGTGTACAATTTTTTTTCTCTGTTTTCATGTTTTTCTATTTTAGTTTTCCCTGGTCCCTAGTGATCAATTTTCGTTGGTTTCTCAGATCGTCTTGGGGGATTGGTTATTCTCTTTTGGATTTTCAAGCTTTTTCTTTGACTCCGTTTGCCCAATGGATTTTTGGCACATGGTCTTCTCTTTTGTTCTTGCGGCACTCGGAGGGAGTTCCCATCCCCGAGTCGGAGCCGATGTTGGTGCTCAATTTAATCTCACCCTATTTGTCAAAAACATCTCATTTCGCATGGTTTGAAAATTTTCTCTATCTCCTTGTATTGATGTGTGAAAGCTTATTCTTTCATTTGGTTTCCATGATCAGTCCTTTCCTTTGGTCGAGGATCATATTAAGTCCAGATATTGTCTTCCGTTTCTCTATCCATGAGAAATAATTTGTAATTTGGGTGTGAATTCAGGTTTTCCCCTTCTATTTTTCAATAGTCATGTTTTCCGTGTGAAGTTTTGTCCCAACATCTGCTAAAACATGGTCCTTTCTGATTGGATGTGGCTTGACAAGTCTTTTTGGTGAAAAATGCTACTTTTTCAAAATTTGTGAAAAATACCAAATTGGCCCCACAGCCCTGATAGCATATAATTGGTTATTTAGCACATATGAAGCGGTAGAGAAAAATTCTTACTTTGACCCTGAAGAAGGACACATGATGGTTTTTCAAGTTACAAGCAGGGAAGCGGGTTGATGGAACATTTTAAAACTCTAAGGCCCGCTTCAACTCAAAGCTCATGGAGAGCCAATTGAGGATCCGCCTCTAGGTCCTACCTTAGAAGTTGCACCAAGGAGACACATGGAGGATTCCACTGGCTCCTCTCTATACTTAAAATTTTCAAGCAAGTTTCTAAGGCCTAAGACATGTGGATGGCCCGCGCTTATTTGGGGACCTGCCCCTATACTTTGGTTTTAAAGAAGTGCCAAAGGGACACATGGATTTTTCCACTAGATCCTACCCATACTTAGACTTTTCAACGGCTCAAGAAACTTTCTCAGACCCTAGGCACATGGTGCCTTCTGCTGGTCCTTAAATTATTTCAACAAATTTTCCGGGATGAGACACGTGGTGAGCCTGCACTTGTTTAGTGTCTCTTCTTTTGGGCACCATATCAAAAGTGCACCAAAGAGACATGTGGAGGCTTCTGCTAGCTCCTTTTTATGCTGATACTTTTTAAAATTCCAAAAGGAAATTTTCTTGGGCCCAGGGAAAGTGGAGAGCTTGTGCTAGTTTGAGGTCCCAACTCTAAACTTCATCTTTGAAGTTGTGCCAAAAAAACAAGTGGAAGGAAAACGCTCATTTGGGAACTTTCCTCTATACTCCACCTATGCAATTGTGCCAAAGAAACATGTTCAGGTTTCCACTGAACTCCTCTTTGCACTTGGCCAACTCGGACTCACGGTGTAGGTATGTGAAATAATCCATTCATGGACATTCATTTATGAGAGGCACGAATGTAGGCATCCATGTGAGGGCACTCATTTCTCAAGGTGTTTTCTCGAGGGCACAAAGGATTTCTTGTTAGATCCAGCTATACAGAGCCACCTAAAAATGATTAAAGAGGAATTTCTCGCATGATAGAATAAAATAATGATTAGAAGGCCTGTCAAAAAGCTATGGTGTGGCATCCTAGTCATGGTTGAGGGTCTGGGAAATGTGATCATTTCATGATTTGTCCACCTAGTAGCTTTGGATATAAATTTTTTAAACATCACTTTTCGAGACAATTCTGTAACAAGCAAAGGATTCCTCGAATATTCTTCTTTTTGGAGGGAAAATTTGAGATGAGTGAGCAAGTGAAATGTATAAATGTAATGAGAATACTCTTGCAAATTGTCAGGGGTTTAATTCTTATGATTTTTTTTGAGAAAGCTCATCTTCCTGAGAGACCATAGGAGAAACCAGTTAATCTCTTGTGTTTTGAGATTTGATCATGTCAAGATGGTTATGAGTGTACAACCATTGAAAAGATCTGAGACTATTCAAAAACTTTCCCCTGCTGATAAATCTAATAGATTTGAAATTAATATATGTTGATCTTGGACAAAATTGTGTCTTCCTTTTATTTCATAATGTCTTTGAAATGGTTTTAATGTTCGTGTTGCAATATTATGTTAAAATCCCTCCGAATCACACAAGATCTCATCCTTGTGATAGTTTAGTGGCATTAGAAATTTCATTATGATAAGATCCTTCATCATGTAATGAGATAAACAATTTAAAATCACTTTACTGTCATTTTGTTGATAAATATTGTTCGTAAGCCTTTGAGTGTATCTTAGGCATGAGGAACCAGGGGTTGTTAATGTTTAATTCAGTCTTTAGCTCTAGGATTCGTGTTGAATTCTCAAACATTGTGTGAAACCATGTAGATCTGGGGCTCCGTTGATGCACACCTTCTGGTTGAAGGATATATTTTGGCTATTCTAAAGCTTTATGTTGTTAAGTTGTCTAATTGTTGTAAAGGTTCTCAAAGATATGATGAAATCAACTTCATATTGTTTAATCTCCCACCAAAAATTTCAAATAACTATGAATCCTACCCAAAGTACCCTTTTTTGTGTTGTGTATTTACAAATGAAACTGTTCTTCTGTGAAAATATACAGAAACAAGCAGGTTTTAAGTGCATTTAGTAACCTGAACCATGTTCAAAAAATATCTCCAATCTTTATATGTGACAAATCATGAGAGTTAAATTTTGGTGCATTGATCATATTTTCTCAAGGTTCCCCTAAAAATTGTGTAAATAAGGATCTCTACATGTCCTTCACCAACAGAGGTTACAAAACGGGTCCTCTCACCCTCGTCGAAAAGCATGACCTAAAGTACTGAGGATAGATCAAATCCTCGATAAAGGTGTTATCCATTTCTCCAAAGCCTGAGTGACAAAGAGCCAGCTGAATCCCTTTCCCCAGCCACAAAATGACTTATGATTTGTCTGTCTCTGAGTGTCTTGTTAAATTTGTGATGTTTCTCGACTTCCAAGGGAGAATCAATTTGGATACCAACACATACCTCCCAATGTTTTTGTGAATATTCTTATATCATTTTAATTGTTAATATAATATAAGATGTTATTCATAAATAAAACACACCATCAATCCCAAATTAGTAAATTAAAATTATATGCAAAAAATATTGAGATTACTCGAAGGAACAAATAAAGAAATTTTAGTTTTGAATGATTATTAACAGTTTGAATATTAAATGGTATAGTATCATGATATTGATTACCGAGGTTGTCCCTAAATATAGATTACAGTCCCTGTTCTCACCCAATGTAAATTAATAAATGTATGAATCAATATATAAAAGTGATGGAACATTGTTGGTCTTTTGCTAATGACTTAAATAGTAAGGAAATAATTATTGGAGGTGAATCTCGTATTATTGCTAATGCCACCATAAAAAAACTTGTGTGAATAAAATTTATTTTTTATGATTTCATTAATTATAGATTGGACCTTAAATATTATATTTTTGGAGGCTAATAAATAGGGGGATTTTATAGAAAATAAAGGGTTTTTCAAAGGGTTTTATGATAAGATTGGAAAAAAATATGTTGATCGCCTGGAATCAGCACCTTTTCCAATAAAGGTTGATATTAAAGCTCCTAGCAAGATTGTATTAATTACAAATATGTGATGGCATAGTCACTCCATATATTTACCGATCTTCTCTACCTTATTTTCACACCTTTCAGGTTTATTTTGATGGATTTCATTGCATCTGTCATGTCCTTTCCAATGTTGCCTTTCATGCAATTTTCTAGGTTGGTGTGTGAAATGGAATATTATACCAAAATTTAACATCGTAGTTTGAAATCCATTTTTCAAATTGAAATAGAGAAAGACCTGGATGCTATCGAGGGAGTTCTTGGAGATGATTATCTTTCTATAGAGGGATGTGTTATCCAAAATTCACCCCAAGGTAATTTTGATAACATGCATCAAATTCTTTAGTTCCAAGCAATTATATTGATTCAGGGTGAAAGGTCATGTTTCTAGGGTCCCCTCATATTTTTCTAACTCCCCTGTCCAAGTAGAAGAGAGCAAGTTCCGAGAAAATGTAAAAAATTGCAAAAACAAGCTCGGGCCAGGAAAAATCACGAAAAATGGCTAAGTCCTAGTCCAGGCGGTCCTTGGGACAGTTGGGACAAAAGTACGCGAACCGGCCGAACCGGGCGAAATGAGTCAAGGCAGCCCGAAACAGTCTAGGACGCGTGGGAAAAAAGTACGCGAACCAGCCGAACTGGGCGAAATGAGTCAAGGCAGCCTGAAACAGTCTGGGACGCACAGGACAAAAGTACGCGAACCGGCCGAACCGGGCGAAATGAGTCAAGGCAGCCTTAAACAGTCTGGGACGCGCGGGACAAAAGTATGCAAACCAGCCAGTTCGGCCAAAACAAGGAACTTCAGTACTGGGACAAGTGGGACAAAGGGACGTGCGGGATGCGGATAGCTGAAGGAGCCGAAAGCCAATCAGATCACGCCACGTGTCACCGGCAGAAAAGGGACATGGAAGCCCATTTCGGGCGGTTCGGAAGAATTTGTCCCATGCAGCACTGAGACATTTGGGACAAAGGGAGGTGTGGGACGTGAAAATCTGAAGCGGCCGAAGGCAGAGAAGAAAAGTCAACGTTTGACCCGTGAAACTTCAAACGGCCATAACTTTTGACTCCGAGCTCCGATTTTCACAAAAATGGACTTTCTGGAATGAGCACGACGTCCTCTACGCCATAGTATGGGGATTTATTATGTTTGATGAGGGTAGATATATTTAAATAAGAGAAATATTTTCGGCTCCAGTCAGTTAATGCTCATTCCCGTCAAATGACAGAAAACGCCTGCCAGGCCCAAAATAGCTGCCCGCACTCAGAAGGCCATAACTTTTGCATTTCTCAACGAAATCACACAAAATTGGTACCGTTGGAATCGTGGTTCCGAGCCCGATGCACAGAAATCAAGAAATTCTAGATTTCATCAAAAATTGATTGATTTTTTTAAGAAAACGTGGCCGGATTCAGAACAGTGTTTTATTTGGTAGCTGGGAGTGCAAGTAAGAGGCATGGTCATCATTCTTTCTCTGCTGCAGCACATGGGACAATATGGGGAGCCTTTTGCAAGTAATTTAAAATCATTTCACTCAATTTAATGCCTCTTACAGGTGGTTGAAGGACAAATTTCGGGATTTCCATTTTCCCTTCTCTTCTCCTTCTCATTTTTTCTATAAATTGGAGTGTTGGGCTCATTGTAAAGGAGAGAGTTTTTGGGTAGCAAAGCTCTACCAAAATTGCTTTGTGAAGCCAGTGTGTTGCAGGCCCTTGTAGTGGACTCCTTGCATGGTGATCCAGGCCCTTATCTTGTAATAGATTGAACTGTGCATATCATGAAGCAATAAAATACCAGTTTGTGGATGTATCTTCCCCTGCTATGTTTTCTTGCATTCTTCTTGCCCCTTTGATCTTTCTATAAGAATATTGTGTCTTTTTATTATGTTCTTGTAGGGATTCATTAACATTGTGTATGCTTGGAATATTGTTGTGAATGCATTTTGCTAGATTATGGTGAACTGTCATCACCTCTTCTAGTGTGCACTTTGCCTCTGTATTTCACACATTTGGAGATTAATCTCACACCCTCCTTTTCTGGTGTATCACCGCTTTAGTGTAGGCTTTCATTTTATGTATTCTCTCTCTCTGGTCCCTTGGAAATTTAGATTAGAATAGTTAGCTTATCCTGCATTAGAGTAGATTGTGGCAGGTAGTTTAGGAGCAAGAACCAGCTTTCTTCGGAGGTCTATCTCAAGTAGCAAGTCCCACAACTTGGAGATAGTACCCATGTTATCCAATCACACCATGAGTTCAAGTATATCTCCAGGGGTGCTATGATTCGGTGATAACAGGATGTCTGAGGGTAAATGTGGAGGTTTCTTCAACGTTCATTTGTCATCTTCTTATCACACACCCGACAAAGAATTGGGTTTTGGAGATGGGTTGTCACTGGATCAAACCGATATATAGGGTTGGCATGGAAGAAGAAATGGAAAAAAATATGAGTGCGTCGTGGAAATTATTATCTGAGTCTTGTTATAAATAGAAAGGATTGGTGGACGTGGCCATTTTTTTGTATAGTTTTACAAACGGTTTTACATTTTAATTCGATTTGTGTTTCGTGTGTCCAAATAGGGTGAGACGCCGAGGGTAGGACATAGTTGGCTCCCATTTCCTGACCGAAATGATATTTTTTCTCCGCTACAACAGGGACTGACACATTGGGATCTTCTAGAAAATATAAAATTTCACGACGCATATGATTGGTTAAAGATTCAGGATGCTGCTAGAAAAGGTAATTTTTTTCTGGAACCTCCTGTAGAAACTATTTTCATCACCGTAAAAGTGGAGGTCAAACATGTGTCATCTGATTCAAATAAATAATTGCTTCAAAAATCTGTCAAGACATATCCTTTTTTTGGTTGTTATATAGCATTTTTAATTCCATTGTTACCAAATCATCCTATCTATCTTACTGGTCTAGGTATTTTAAGTTCCATTGTATTTTTTGTATTACTAATTTTTTACATTTTTTTCACCAAAGTATTGTTGGATCATTGGGGTTTTATAGACTAATCATATAATTATATGTGTAGTGTAAAGGGAAAGGGACCCTTCAACCCTCCTTTAGTTATAAAAATCAAGAAATAATTAACCAAAGTTTTTTTTGTGTGTTACACTAAGAAATTTCAACAATTAATCGTTATTAAATTTAGTTTGTTATAAGATCTCAATTCGTTGCTAGAAGTGAAGACTAGTCACTGCTAGAATCCATATATTATATAATATATTTCCCTCAATGTAGAAAACATTGTGTACTACTTTAGGATATAGGAGCTAATAGTGGATTGATGGCTATCTTCCCATCACTTTAATTTTTATTTTATTTACATTGTATCATTGTGGAAACCTAGAGGTCTTCACTTTTGAAAGCTATGAATGTGTTTGAGAGAGGAATAAATTTAATTCTCTTTCCCTAATAATAAAATATATTGTAAATGGCTCTATATATTTTCCAGAAACCTCTCCTACAACAATTTTTCTATGGAAAGTCCTATCATTAAAATTTTTCATGTTTTCCTCCAAACAGTTGTAGATATAAAAACAAATTTTCTCTATGTACCAATTCAGTTTTGTTTCTTATGGTTTTTGGATATCACCAATTAACTGAGGTGAGAAATAGTAGTTGTCTTTTAATTAGCTCAGGTTCCCAAGACATTCTTCTATTGTTATAAAAAAATAGGAAAAATTGGCTATGTATGATGTTGTCTAACAAAATTGTGGCCCAATGCAATGAATGACATCCATCTCAAAACAAGAAATTATTTGCGTCTGTTAGGGTTCAACACTATTATTGTGCATAATTATAGCTATGTACCATTCAAATCATCCAAGCGTATTTACAAAATGTTGTGCAAACAACACATGACAAGTTGTTAATACTAACTTAGTAAGATATTATTTCATATTGTATAGATTACCATATGACAAATCAAAAATCAATATCATATTACAATTTATTTATTGACACATATATTTTTTACATTTAGGTTCTCCAAGGTTTGTCATATTATTCATAAACTTGGATCGTTACATGTATGATGACATAATGATAATAAAAAAATATTAAAGAGAAATATGTAATTGGTTATGGTGATACAAGAAATCTTTATAAATGTGATCGAAATAATTCAAAAAAAAATTCTATAAAGAGAATGCACAATCGCTACCCACTAAACTGGCTTGCATTTGAAACTGATGTGGAAATAGTTGGAAGCATCAAGCATCAAAATATTGAGAGTCTACATGGATGTCACTTTCTCCACTTGGAAACCTGATGTCTTATGATTACAAGGTAAACGGAAGTCTCTGGGACATCCTACATGGTGAGTAAAATGATTATGTTATGAAGAAAAATGGAACTGTACATTGTAGATTCATTTTTTGAAATAGAAGTGTCCCAACAACCTCTAATGTTCATATTAAAATGGATTGTTGTAAAATCGAACAATTTTTTTTTTTTTAAATTTTTTTTTCTTATAGGATCATGAAAGAAGATTAAGCTAGACTGAAATAATTGCCTAAATATTAATCATGGTGTTGAAGAAGGATAGCCATATCTTCATTATGACTGTAACCGACATAGTGTTTACAGGGATGTGAACACTTATAACATTCTTTTGGATTATAATTTTGATGCAAATTTGTCAGACTTTGGCATTTCCAAGTGCATTTCCCTGACATAACACCACACCTCTACCTATGTTATGGGTACCATTTATTACATTGACATAGAATATGCATGAACATCAAGGATGAATAAGAAATTTGATGTATACAATTACGGGATTGCTCTTATGGAGTTGCTGACGAGAAGGAAGTTGTGGTCGGTAAGTCAAATCTTCCAAATCAATCCACTTCCGATACTAGTAGTAGTACACTTTTTTTTTCTTCCTGCTTGTAAATACTAGTCTCATCTTTGGTAGCACCTCAACTACTACCTCATCAACACTACTTGTATCCAAACTGGAAGTCCCATTCTAGACGCAACAAATGTATTCATTTTTGGTGAAAATTAAATTTTCTATAAAAGGTGATGACTCCTTGTATAAGATTTACGAATTTATATGTATGAATTTTTTTTAAAAATGAAATGTACATATAGAAATTTTTAATGTAAATATGATGACAAATTATTTTTGTTATTTCTTGACTCACAAGGAATACAATTGTGGCACAATGAGTGTTTAGATTGATATAAACTATGAAATAATGGTTCAATGTATCTCCAAGGGTGTAAGACAACGTTTCTCACAAAAAAAATTCTTGCATTGTGTCAAGGATTATTTCATTTTATTCCTCACAGAAGTGACTCATTGTTTATATAGAGAATGGATCAGTTTACAAGCAAAAGTTCTAATATTTTTTAGAGGAATAAAGTTTGTGATATACATAAACTCCCAAATATGTTGTTTTCTTTTAATGAAAACTCGAAGATATATTTTATTATAATATACAATAGTGAACTTGTACAATCTAAAATAATAATACTTTAGTTGTTATAAGGTATATTTTGGGGTGAGAACAAAATTTTATTTATGAGTTCTATCAGAAGTTAACAAAACACCACTAGCATTTAAGGCTAGTGTCAAATTTAAGGATATGTGATAAAAGTGCGTGCATCGCACTTCCAAAGTTTTAGATTCACCTCTAAAAGTGTGAGTGTGATACTTCACAATTTCAAAGTGAGAATCTCAAGCTTTGAAAGTGCGAGGCTCAGAATTTTCAAAGTATAGGACTCAAACATAAAAAGTGTGAGGCCCACACTTTTAGAGTGCGGGGCTTATAAATAAAATTTAAGTGTGAGACTGGAAACTTCAAAAATGTGTGCCTTGCACTTTGTAAGTGTGAGTCTTGTATTTTTTTCCATTTGAAATTCTGTGGTTGGCACTTCGAACTTGTTATTGCAGGGATTTATTGTTAGTTTTTATTTTTAATTTAATACAACGGGATCATGACATATAATAGTTATAGTCGCTAACCTTACATCAAGGATTTTTCACTCTCATTTAATATAATGGGATCATTAATTCTAATAGTTAGCAACAAATAACCTTACATCGAGGCTTTTTCACTTTCATTTAATACAATGGTCTCATGACTTATAGTAGTTAGCAACTGCTCACCTTAGATCAAGGCTCACGACTTATAATAGTTAGCGACCGCTCACCTTCAATTGAGGCTCATGAATTTAATAGTTATTGACCAATCACCCTACATCGAGGCTCATGCCTTATAATAGTTAGCGTCTACTCACCTTAATACAATAGGCTCACCAAATAATAGTTAGAGACTGCTCATGAATTTTAACTAGATTTTGCAGGAAGTTAGTGCTAATTTTTTATTTTTATTAATCCAACAGGCTCATGCCTTATATTTGTTAATGGTTACTAGCCTTACATACTCTGAACATTGAAAATCTAAAAAATGGAGAAATTGGAATCCAATAATAACCAAATTGGAATCCAATAATAGCAATATTTGAATTGAATAATAGCGATATTTGAATCCAATAATAGCGAAATTTGAATCGAATAAAAGCAAAATTGGAACTAGACTAATTCCAATAATGACAATATTGGAATCCAATATTGCTACTAATCGATTCCAATAATATTAATAATGGAATCTAGTATAGACAAAAATGGAATCCAATATAGGCAAAAACAGAGATGGATTTCTTCCAATACTTGAAATAATGGAGTCTAGATTTACTGGAATATGTCCATGTTTAGTGAAGTGTTTTATCAATAATATGTGTAATTAATTTTTAACTTATCATAATTTCATTTGTTTAACCTATATTTTTACAATTAAGATTACAGGCATGATTATATAACAAATTTATTATATAATTGATAATATTAAATAATTGAAATTAGTATCTAGCAAAGAAATATTTAATTTTAAAATATGATTATAATGTTTAAAGACAAGCTAGTACTTCACTTATAGTTCTACTTAAAGTGTAATTAGTGTCGACAATAAAGCCATGAATAAATATGCAATTTAATTCATAACGCTTATTTCACTAAATCTGGGCATATTCAAGTGAATTTTGACTCTGGTATTACATGTTTTGGAAGAATCTATCACCTTTTTTGCCTATATTGGATTCCATTTGTAACAATATTAGATTCCAATATTGTCATTATTGGATTCCAATATTGTTATTATTGGACTTATTTGAGTTCCAATTTTAATATTATTGGATTCCAATTTCGTTATTAATGGATTCCAATATTGCTACTATTGGATTCTAATTTTTTTTTAAAATATTTTCATGTTAGGAGTAAGTAAGGCTAGAAACCGCTAAATATTAAAGGCATGAGCTCATTGGATTAATAAAAAAAATTAACAATAACTTCCTAGAAAAGCCTCAACATAAGGTGAGAAGTCGCTAACTATTATAAGTCATGAGCCCATGGTATTGAATAAAAGTGCAAAAGCCTCGATGTAAGGTTAGTTGTCGATAACTATTATAAGTAATGATCTTGTTGTATTAAAATACAATGGAAAAGCCTCGATGTGAGGTTAGTGGGAGCTAACTATTAAAATTCATGATCATGTTGTATTAAATTAAAAATAAAAACTAACAATAAATCCTTGCAATATGAAGTTCGAAGTACGAACTACACACTTTCAAATGGTGAGCCTCGTATTGTAAAATTTTTGAGACTAACATTTTCAAATTTTTGAAAACTACGAGATTTAAACTTTGAAAGTGTGAGAACACATTGTCCACGTTGCGAGCCTCACACATAAAGATTATTTACAAGCCCCGTACTCTGAAAGTGAGAGCCCTACACTTTGAAAGTGTGAACCTCGCACTCTGAAATTTTGATCCGCACACTCTGAAATTATGAGCCTCACAAGATGAAAGAGAGAGACTCACACTTTGAAAGTGTGAGTCTCACATTTTAAAAGTGTGAGGCTCAGACTTTTAGAGTGTGAGGTTATATCTTTTAATATTTATTATGTGCATCCTTAAATTTGACACCGGCCTTAAATGCTACTGGTTTTATTTTTATTTCTCATTTAAATTATAGTAAATTTACATTCTCACCCTAAAATATATCTAGTAAAGTATTGTTTTCTTAGATTTTACACTATATTAAGCTCACTAGTGTTTATTATTATAAACTATATATTTGAGTAATCATTAAAAGAAAACAACATAGTTGGGAGTTTATGCATATCAAAAATTCTATTACTGTGAAAATATAGTAGAATTTATGCTTGTAAATTATTCCATTCTCCATATAAATGATGAGTCACTTCCGTGAACAAGAAAATGAAATAATCCTTTGACATAATGCAAGAAAAATTATTGTGAGAAACATAGTCTTATGCCCTCGGAGATACATTGAATCAATATTTTATAGTTTACATAGATCAAAAGACTCAATTGTGGCATAATTGTATTCTTTGTGAGCCAAGAAATGCCAACATATTTTTCCCAATGTTGGTCCATGTGAATGAGCTACATTTGCATCATACCCCTTAATGTGGTATATAACACTTTTGTTCTTTTTGTTTTCAAAATTCTCCCTCTTGTATTCGATTATCTTAGCCTTGTAAAAGTGTCAGGCCCTTTCAACAGAGTTATTGGCCAAAAAATACTTCAAGTTAACAACTCCAGAAGAGAAATTCTGTAACTGTGTACATCAAATTTATCACTAAGCCTTTATTTTTTTGAATATCCTGGGTCAATGTAACCAATGGTACCCATAACATAGGTAGAGCTATGGTTTTTGGCCGAAGGAATGCACTTGGCAATGCTAAATTCTGAAAAATGTGCCTCAAAATTATTATCTAAAAGAATATTATAAGTCTTTGCATCCCTATGAACAATATGAGGGTTACTGTCATAATGAAGATATGGCTATCATTCTTAAGAACCATGAGAAATATTTAGTCAAGTGTTCCATTCTAGTTTAATTTTCTTTGATAATCCTATATGAAAATAAAAATTAATAAAACACTTGTTATATTTTCCAACAATCCATTTTAATATAAAGGTTATTGATTGACTGGATGCTTCTATTTCAAAATATGAATCTAAAATGTACAGATTCATTTTACTCACCATGTAGGATGTCCCACACAATCTCGTTTAGCCTGTAATCATAAAACAACAGGTTTCCATGTGGAGAAAATGAATATCCATGCAGACTCTCAATATTCCAGTGATTGATGATTCCAATTGTTTCCACATCAATTTCGAATGCAAGAAAGATTAGTTGGTAGCAAATTTCCGTTGTCTTTATAACAACTGGATTAAAATTATCTAGATCACATTTTTAAACACTGCTTCTAGCACTATAGCTAATTACATATTTATTGTTTAGATTTTTTGTGATTTTCATTATGTCATTTTACATGTAATGAGCCATGTTAATGTGCAGTATGACCAACCTTAGATAGCCTAAATGTAACAAATAGATGTGTCAATAAAGAAATTTTGATAAGATATTGATTTTTTATTTTTTGTCTGATAATCTATACAATATGAAATCATGCCTAGTCATAATAGTTTTAACAAATTGCTCCATTTTGTTTGCAGATCCTTTTGTAAATGCGTTTGAATGATTGTAATGGTAGATGGCTTTAATAGTAGCATAAAAACCAAACATATGTAAACATTTTCCATTTTTGAGATGGATGTTGTGTATTGCATTGCGCCACAATTTTGTTACATAACATCATACATTTCCAAGTTTGTCGAATTTTTTGATAACAATAGAAGAATGTCTCTGGAAACTGATCTATTTTAAAGATAACTACTATTCCTTACATCAGTTAATTCCTGATATCCATAAACCATAAGAAACAAAACTATAATTCTTGGTAGATAAAAGTTGTGCAACAAATTGACAACTTCAAACAAACCAAACTTAATAGTGATTAATTATTTAAATTGCTTAGTGCAACGTATAAAAAATAAATTTATTAATGATTTCTTGCTTTTATAACTAAAGGAGGGGTTAAGGATCCCTTTCCCTCTACATTAAATACTAACCAAGATAATCTCATAAACCTTTTTGAGTCCAACATGGAATGGGTGCATCATCACAATGGCTGTTCTTGATCATTCTGTAGTAGCAGGACAGCATCCTCTTCACTTTTTTGGACTCGTCTGTTGTTTGGAAGCGAGCTTGCTCACACAAGCCTTTGCCACGAACCAGCTTGGTCACTTTGATTTCAATCCTCTTCATAGGTATTCATCACCCGAGTGATCCAACTCTCTCTCCTCTTCTGATGTTTCTTGCCCTGTAGTTTTTTGAAACCAAAAGGCTAGTTCATCAAATCCTTGTTTAGGAGGAAGTCCTTGACACCAGCATGAGACCCCAGCAGTTGAATCTTATTGTTTGAGACCAAGTGTGTCTGAACTTCTTCAAGCTCCTGATGACAGCAAGGACATGCTTTTCGATGAAAGAATACTTTATTTCGTAATCTTCAAAGGTTTGACTGAGAATGCTATGGGTTTTCTCTGAACCTTCTCTATTCAGATCTGTGTCAAGATAGCTGAGATTGTATCTGATCCTCCAAATGCATACAACATGAAGTCCTTTGAGAAAATCTGGGTTGATAAGAGTTGGAGCTTGTGATATTGCATGCTTGATTATTTTCAAAACTCTCTTTGCCCTTCTGCTGTCCATTTGAATGCCAGACTCTTCTTCAACATCATTGTTAGAGGCTTCACAAGAGTGGAAAAATTAGGCACAAATCTGCGGACAAAGTTTATCCTTCCTAAGAAGCTTTGGAGAGATTTCTTGTGGTGGCAATGGAAGCGTTTCGGATGGCTTCAACCCTTTCAGGATCAATTGTTAGCCCTTCCCTAGAGACAATGTGGCCCAACAATTTGCCTTCGTGTGCCAAGAATACACACTTTTTTGGATTCAATGACACTCCAAACCTTCTACACCTCTGAAACACTTGCCTGAGGTGAAAGAGATGGTCTGCTGCATTCTTTGAGAAGACAGTGATATCATCTAGTATACCAGCACTATCTTGTTGATCAAGCCTTTGAACGCCATATCCATAGCTCGCTGAAATGTTGCTCCGGGCATTTGACAGTCCAAATGGCATCTTCTTGTAAGCATATGTGCCCCCCATTTGTAGTGAAGGTTTGAATTGAATTGATCTTCTTCTTTCACCATTATCTGATTATAGCCTGAATATCCATCTAGCAATGAAAACCTTTCTGAACCAGCTACAACCTGCAATATTTGTTCCATTGATGGAAGCGGATAATGATCTTTTGAGTGATGCTCTATTTAGATCACGAAAGTCCACACACAATCTTATTTCTCCATTTCTCTTTCTTACCGGCACCAAGTTTTTGCAACCCAACTTGAGTGTTTGATGGGAAGATGATACTAGCCTCAATGAGCTTGTTCTAACTCTTTTCTCATGAGAGGTTCGATATGAGGATTCACTGGCCTTTGCTTTTGCCTGACAGGCTTGGATTCCGGATCCAACTCAATAGTATGTTGTGCCAAATTTGGGTTGAAACCTCTTAAATCTTTGTAAGTCCAAGCAAAGACATCTGGGAATTCTTGACAAAGCTGAACAAAATCAGATTTCTCTTGTGGAGTACTTACTTTGCCAATTTGCAATGTCTTGCCTTCTTCTACTGAAATAGGCTCTGAATCTTCACCCTTTACTTGAATGAATGTTCACTTTCTCCTTCCGGAACTGATCATTCGGGTTGAAGATTGACTCCAAGGTTATGAGGCCTTTGGTAATTTGTTAGTTCTCAGCTGCACCACTTGGTCACCATACTGCTGCTCCAGCTTGTCTTGATTTCTCATGGAGAACTCAGCTTCTTCTTGTAAAAATTAACAAATTTGCTGATCATTCTCGAAGACTTGCCAACTTGTGTTGTTATCGGAACAGCTGGTCTCACAACCACTTTGATATGAGGCTGATTTTTCTCACTTTTGATACTTTCTACAACATCAAACGCAGCCCCAATTGCTGCCAGTCTGTCAATGCTTCATTCTTTTTTCTTGGGATGGGAATGATGCTAAAAGCTTCAAAATCTTCAATAAGATCCCATACCCGATTTTTGTAGTTCTTCAACAGATCATTTTGGCAGCATTTTTTCCTTTGACTTGGTTTTATGATCAGCTCACTATCACCAAATACTTGTAAATTTCTGATGCCTTTCTTCTTTGCCCAGTGCAGTCCATGAATTAAAGGCTTCATACTCAGCTGTGTTGTTTGAACAGGAAAACTGGAAACGGAAAGGCTGAGTAATACCTTATACCTTTGGTGAAATGAGCATAGCTCCTCCCTCCTGCACCTTGTCTACTCCTTGACCCATCAAAGAAACAATTTGCCATACTTCATTTTTCTTATCTTTATGATCTGGCTTGGTGATGCTGGGAAGAGGTTGATTCTCTTCATGTAAACAATAGACTCCTAGCTCAGATTCTTTCTATTTCTTGATAGGATCAAAAGCATGCACCTTGCTTGCCCATTCATCAAGAGTCAAATCTGGATGCTTCCAACCTTGGTGTCAGCTTCATCAGTGCTTGGATAATCTTCTTGATCAAATGCTGAACAGTTGGCATTGATTTGGCTTGGAGTGTAAGGCTCAATGTGAAAGTTTTTGCAATAGGTTCAGACCTGATTGTAGCCTTAGTTCCATACCTTGTTCTGAAAACATGTGTGACCAATCCGCCGAAAGATAGCCTCAATTTTAGCAGTGAAGTGATAAGTAGCCTCCAATTCAGATGTGAAATCCCTGATAAGCTGGGTGTGAAGAGTGTGGAAAATCTATTACTGACACCATGTTGCAAAAATGGTAACGTGGGGCATGATGCAAGGTAAGATTCAAACATTAATCTCCCACCATTTACTGATGTCCCATCCAATGCACATACCCCCTTGATATGAATTCATATTGGAGACCCAGCGGATCAGCTATTGCCTTGGGCAATGACAAACTACTTGCCCCAGAATTCAATCATGCAAGTTGTGTCACTAGTTTATTCCAATGATAATGAAACATAAGAATAGAGGCTTCAAAACTGTACCTTGTTGTCCTCCTGATCCCTTCAGGCTGAGCGATTTGTAGGACAGTCTCTTACATATGGGCCTGCTCATTTGAAATTGACCAATTCTTCATGGCAAACTTGTAGAAGATCTTTTGGCCTGGGAGGATAAAGATTACCACATTGATATATTACATAGTCTTCTTCATTTGAGCCAATGATGCTAAAATGGGGGATGAAACATATCTTTGCTTCTTTAGCCTAACTTTCCTTTCTTGCGAAATGGGTAGCAAGCTGACATTTGGTTTGGTTTGGAACGTGGTTTGGGTTTTCCTGCGTGTTGGCACTGTATTTTGCTTTACCAAACACTTGTGGAGTGATGGACAGGTTGTAGATCACTTGGAGCCAATGAATTCCCTTCACCAATATTCCTCTTCTTTGATCTTGTGTTAGCTGCTACACTCTGAGAAACTATTTGATTCATGCCACAAAAATCTTCAGCTTGCCAATTCAAAAGTGCGGTATCATTTGGCGTTGTGTTTTTCCGAGATGTCCCTTGTTGCTGATTTGTTTCTTGACTCACTTCACCCTCTACGCTAGTAGTTGTCACCATCAAGGCTTGGTTCAAAGCACCATTGAAGCACATAAATTGGTTGTGAGGTTCACTGCATAGGAAACACCAATCATACTCTTCAGCTATGTTGTTTTGCACTGGCATAATGCTTTAGAAGCAGATGCAACATTGGGGTTATAGGGCTGAAATGGTCTATTGGTGGGAGGCCTTACTTGGCTTTGATTTGCAGATGGATTAGGTGGCCTATTGGGATGGTATGGTTGCCTATTAGGTTGAGCTTGAGGCTGATAAGAAGGTCTAAAAGCTTTGGGCTTGCTGCCTCTTGAGTTTAACTAGCTCATTTCCCAAATTTTGCAATTGTTTCATGACCTATTGGATTTCATTTGAAGTACTAGAGGATGAATTAGAAGTTTCATTTGAACTTTGATTTCTAGGAGTGGGAATAGGAGCCAAAGTGGGTGCTTGACTAGTGCTTGGATTTTCTAAGTTTGGATGCAGTGGCATGGGAGGCCTAGGAGCCAGCTTACCAGCTTGAATAAGATAGTTTTCAGCCCTAATGGCAATGCTATAAGCAACAGGTAAGGTTGTGCCTCCCATAGATTGAATTAACATAGAAATATCAGAATTCAAAGCCTTAAGATAATATAGAAAATCACCTTCAGCTTTTTGCCTAACGGCCACTGGCATACTATCCCAAGACCTTTGAAATCTGAAGTTGAAGTCAGTCAGCTACTCATTGGGAGCTCTCTTGATAGTTGTCAATTGTTCTAGTAGAGACAAATTTTCTCCCTTTTCTTGAAACTGCTCATGGATAACTATTCATAACTGATTCCAATTTTGGATAGAACCAGCTCTAAGGCTCCTAAACCATTGCAATGCCTTCCCTTTGAACGAAGATGCCAGCAGTTTTATAGCAACATCCATTTGATTTATATCATGGATTGCGTGAACGTTAGCAATGTCTTTGACATGATCACCAGGAGTGGTATGATTTTCTCCAGTGAAAAATGGAATGTTCTTCAATGCTACAATTACAACCAGATTTTGTGCATTGAGGGCAAGTGGGGCCGCTACCCGGTGAAGTTGACAAAAGGGTTTTGTTGCACCATTATGATTGTCCTGAGAACCCTTATTGATTGGATGAAAGGTCTACCAAGTGGAGGGGTTGATAAAGTCTTGTTAGGTGGAGATGGTGATCTTTGTGCTCTTCTTCCTCTCCTTCCTCTTCCTGGTGATAGCTGCAAGTAGACAAATAACCCCTCTTCTCGAGTATCAGACCTAGTTCGAATTCTTCTCATGCACTTGGGAAAACTTGTGCTGCTACACCACTGAATTCTATCCCTTTGGAGTCACCAGATGTGTTAGATAATGAGCCTTAAAAGGCTAGATTGTGCCAAGTTACACACCAAACCTGACAATATTTACAAGAATTTAAAACTTTGAAGGACCCGGAAGATATAATTCGGTTATTGGGTCTTGTTATGCAACTACTAATCCCTGAAAGGTACAAGTGAAACTTAGGTCATGCAAGGCAACTTACAGAACCTGAAACACACTTTGTCGGAACTTGGGGACATGCTCAACACCTGGGAAAACCCGAAATACTAAAAACTATGAAATTTTGAAAGTAAAAATCTCAAAAATATAATAATACCCTTTTGAATATTATCCCCCAATCTATCAACTGGTGAAATTTTGACTTTTTTTGAGCAAGTTAAGTCCTTGAAAAATCAATTTCGGAATTCAGCCTGGAAGATGAAAAAATCTGAAATTGTAAAACCTAAAATTTCTAAGTCCAAATTTCATGAAAATTCCTTCAAAATCTTGTGGAATGACCTCTTAGTCCCACTGGCCATGCCAAAACTGTTGATGGTGAATCACAGCACCCCTGAATGTCTACAACTTGATGGTTTGAGACTCTCAGTGTGATTGGATAACATAGAGCTTTTCCCAAGTGTGGGACCTTGTGAATCGGGAAAGTTCTCCAGATGAAGGTCGGTTCTTATTCCTCTGTTCAGATGCACACATATAAATGCAGAGGGTTTACTCAAAAACCTAATCTAACTTGCTAATGAGACAGGGGCAAGAAGATGCATAAAATAAAACCTAAACTAACAAAGGTGATGCACCGAGGAATGAAGAACACCTATCTTGCCAATAAACACAAACCATTAAAATGCAATGCAAGATCATGCACAGATAAAAAAATTTGCAGTGAAAGAACAGGAGGATGAAAGTGAACACAGAGAGAATTGAGAATCATCCACATACATGCATTATTTTCTCCAAAGATTGATACAATACACTACAAAGTGCCAAGAGGCAAAGTTGCATTACAGTTTTAGATGGGAGGTTTGAACTCCACAAATTCACCTGCCAAAGAGAAGAGGGGAGGGGCAGAACAAGAATGTCCAACATTTAGAAAGAAGCCACTCCTTACAATTTATAGAAATAATGAGAGAGGGAAAAGAAAGGAATTCCAAATCTACCCCAACCACCTCTAGGTTGCATTTAATTTATCTCATTATGGCGGTAGGTGAGAACCCTAGCAAACCCAAAAAATGGAAAATTGTATTTTGCATTTTTTAAGAAATTTTTCTCACCCAATTAAAGGTATCTAGTCGTAGTTGGATATAGAACCTCATAATATTTACGAAAATTCCAACCTTGCATGAATCCGAGCTCCCTGTGAAAAGTTATGGTCATTTGAATATATGTGTCAGGGTTTGCTTTATGTCGTGGTGTCAACGCTCAAAATGTTGTGCCTCCTAAAGATGCGCCTCGTGAAAATGTGCCTCGGTGCATCAATCCTCATGTTAACCTAATTTTAAGTGCACCATAGGCACTAAAAATGTGGTGTCAACACTTCGTGCTGTGCGCCCCCCAGCCTGCGTCAGGGCGCAAATTTTTGCATGTCGACACTTTATGCTGTGCGTCCCCAACCTGTGCCTTGGCGTAAATTTTTTCATGTCGACATTTTGTGTTGTGCGCCTCCAACCTTGCGACACACTTTCATCCATTCATATGATGTATTATTTGAGCTCTATGTTCCGTAAGTATCGTAGCTTACTAGTCGCTAAGCATTTTCTATAATACGAAAACAAATTATCTCTATTTTCCTAATTAAGAAACACTTTATCCTACAGGATGCTAATTTATTCCTTTCTCATTTGACAATAAACAATAAGTGTAGAGTGCTATGTTCTATAAGTATTCAGTCTTAGCGGTCGTTATTGATTTCTTTTATACGAACTATTTTTTATCTTTATTTTCAAAATTAATAAACATTTTAACCTTGAGGCTGCTAATTTATTACTTTGTCAAAGACCTCCATAGCTTTTGACAGTAAACAACTTTTATATCTCTCATATTTTGCATCTAAAAATGTCACAAAAATGCGTAGCGCCCAATAATATCTATTACTATGATATGTTATTAGAGTGTTATGCTCGAAATAATATATTGTTTAGCCTAGTTTCCACCAAATCATTCCTTCCTTTAAGTAGTTGAACTTAGCGTTCATTAAGCATTTTCTTTAATATGAATTGTTAATTGATCTCTATATTTAAAACAAAAAATCAGTTGATCCTAGTGGCCGCTAATCTACTCATCCTAATAAGTAGTGGATCTTAGTGGTCACTAATCATTTTCATTGATGATATCCGATGTGTACGACAAAAATAGTTACAAAGGTATCTTCCTAATAGTCCTTATGATGTTATATGAGCACCGTGATGACATTTTTTGCAATCATCTTTCTTCCCGACTATGCAAAGACCTCCATAGCTTTTGACAATAAAAATTGATCATATCTCACATATTTTACATCAAAATATATAATCAGAAATGCCTAACAACTATTAATATCTATTACTATGATTTTTTCATAAAGCATCTACATTATCAAGAAACTATTTAGTGTATTTTCTGCATAATCATTCATTTTGGTAAGTATTTGAGCTTAGCAGTCGCTAAGCATTTTCTTTCAGACACACTATTTTATTGACCTTGTTCAAGTAATGGAGCGTAGTGCTCACTATGTATTTTAATTGATATGAACCAATATAAATTATGTGTTAGACACAAAAAAAATTATGAGTAATATAGATGTTGAGATATATTTCAATGGTATGTAGTTACACACTTGGTTGTGGAAGGAATGTATAGTCAATAAGGTAATATTATAGTTAATGAAAATACTAGTGATCAAAAACTTTAGAGATATTTATTTACATTACTAGAAATGAAACATAGAAGTTGTAGAGACTAGCGACCGCTAGGATTCTAATCAAAAAATATATGGACAAGATATGACATATTGAGTTGTTTATTAACATGTGCTGAACATAATACCATGATCCCCCTTATAAATTATAATTATTTATTATTTTGTATTCTATGTTGCAAAAAGATCATTCTCATGGACCTTAGCAGTCCCTATTTTATTTCCTATCTATAAGGTACTCTCAAAATATTGTGAAACGTAAAATCATGTTTTATGTTTTCTAAAATAAAGTGTAAATAACTCAAAAATATAGATGATCACGAGATATATTAGAAATTTCATGTCAGGTGTCAACATTTTAATGTATTTCCATTTCAACTTAATCATGCATATTTTTATAGGTAAAAAATATTTGTTAGTGTTGATGGAAAATCACAGCACCCCTGAATGTCTACAACTCGATGGGTTGAGACTCTCAGTGCGATTGGATAACATTGAGATTTTCCCAAGTGTGGGACCTTGTGAATCGTGAAAGCTCTCCGGATGAAGGCAGTTTCCTATTCCTCTGTTTAGATGCACACATAGAAATGCAAAGGGTTTAATCAAAAACCTAATCTAACTTGTCAAGGTTACAGGGCAATAAGATGCATAAAATAAAACCTAAACTAACAAAGGTGATGCACCGAGGAATGAAGAACACATGTCTTGCCAATAAACACAAACCATTAAAATGCAATGCAAGATCATGCACAGATAACAAAATTTGCAGTGAAAGATTAGGAGGATGCAAATGAACACAGAGAGAGTTGAGAATCATCCACAGACATGCATTATTTGCTCCAAAGATTGATACAATACACTACAAAATTCCAAGTGGCAAAGTTACATTACAGTTTTAGATGGGAGGTTTGAACTCCACAAATTCACTTTCCAAAGAGAAGAAGGGAGGGGCAGAACAAGAATTCCCAACATTTAGAAAGAAGCCCCCTCCTTACAATTTATAGAAATAATGAGAGAGGGAAAATAGAGGAATTCCAAATCTACCCCCAACCACCTCTAGGTTACATTTAATTTATCTCATTATGGCAGTAGGTGAGAACCCTAGCAAACCCAAAAAATGGCGCATTGTATTTTACATTTTTGAAGAAATTTTTCTCACGCAATTAAAGGTATCTAGTCAGAGTTGGATAGAGGACCTCGTAAGCTTTCCGAAAAGTCCAACCTTGCATGAATCTGAGATCCCTATGAAAAGTTATGGTCATTTGAATATATGTGTCAGGGTTTGCTTTCTGTCAGGGTGTCAACGCTCAAAATGTTGTGCCTCCTAAAGATGTGCCTCATGAAAATGCACCTCAGTGCATCCATCCTCATGTTAACCTACTTTTAAGTGAACCATAGGCGCTAAAAATGTGATATACTATCTAATTTAAATTATGTGATATACATGATATATCTTATGAGAAATATAAAACTGACCTAATTACAACACCGAAATACATCACGAAATGTAAGATTTGTTATTATTAAATATTCAATTCTCAACCATTATCATGCATGGTCAATTCTAGTTTTGCACAATGAATTAGTGTAACTCAAATATGTTCTTAATAGTGATGGGAATATATATATGATAGCTTCCATCAGTCTTCAATTCTATCATCAAAATATTCAATATTTGAAACAAACCAAATTTAATAGCGATTAATTGTTTAAATTATTTATTACAACACAAAAAAAAAAAAATTATTAATGTTTTCTTATTTTTTTATATCTAAAGGATGGTTTGAAGTATGCATGGTGACCGCTATGCTATAAATATTTATTCGTATTGAATTTTACTCTATGAAAATAAAACATCAATATACAGAATCTCGTTTCTATTGCACTATTGAGAAACAATATTTGTCCTTTCAAATTACTTATGAAATATTAATTAGATTGATTACTTTATCAAGTAATATGTCTTCCATTGGTCAAACTCCATTCATGTAAATTCCTTTGATTTAAAGAGTAGAGGATATGAAAAATATAGACGATGAATGGTTTGTAGAAATGTATTCCTCAAAAAATTACTAGAGTGATTTGTGGTTATCTTTTGTTGATGTGGATGTTGTGAATGTAGTCAATATGGTACTAACTTCAAAAGTTATTGATGAGAAAAAATTTTGTTCTTAGGTTGAATGAAATTATGTCAAATTGAATAAGTGCCTGATTATTGAGATGGAGTTGGATGTTTCATTGTTCAATAAAATAGAAATGAAGGCTTATAGAGAAAATAATGTGTTTTCTTGTCTTAAATATGGTTGGAATTTTGCGATGTTCATGTAGTCAGACAAAACAGGTTGTGAAAATGCCCTTGAATTTTAGAATAACATGAATTTGGTATTCAAAAAATTATAGAGAAGCGAGGATACCTCTTCTATTTTTCATTATTAGAATAGAAAAAAAAATTATTTCTCCACCAAAACATGCAAAGCTATTTACAACAATGAGGTGATATTATTTTTCTAAATTAGAGATAGATCCATTTAAGTCAAAGTTGTAAGGGCTTAAAAAGAATAGAAAATCGACTATGTTGTTGAAGAAAGTGACCTGTATATTTTAGAAAACAAAATATTCAAACATTGAGAATTTAAAACTAATTGTTCAATGGTGATGTTTTTCTAGTTAAAGTTTCTAGGTGTCATTTCGCTCCTCCAAAAATTCAATTTTTTGTTGTTCTTGAAGAGAATGTTGACTTTCTTGTCCATTCAATGTTGATTAATAGTATTCATATTCTTAGGGATGTAATTCTTCTTCCCTTTTTACCTTGTACAAAGGAACTTGTGCAAGTTGAGGATCCAAATGACTTGAAAAGGGATGAGGTGGAGTTCTACATTCTTAACGACCAACTTACCATTTTTGCTCAAAAAAAAATATTTTTGAAAGAAAATTAAGTCATTACATGCTAAGATGCAATTTAGAAAGGCTCGCATTATGTTATCACACGTGCCTGGAAAATGCATTGTTAATATTTGCTGGTAGCAAAATTATGTAAACAAAAATTGGATTTGTAACAATTTTATTGGCGTACTCTACAAGTCTAAAATGATTTGGAGATCCCTAGGATGTTTTCGGAGGCCCAGAGTAGGAAAATCAAATTCAGATGATTTGAAGGTAACAAAACTTAATTTTAATGCATTTGTTCTTAAAATTTAACTTTGTAATATGTACAAAGTAAACACATTATTTCATCTTCCAATGCAGTGTTTTGAGAAGCAATGTCTTGTTATTTTCAAAGTGTTTAAGGCTGAGAGCCTTTCTGACACAATGACATTTCTATTTTTACTTTAGGACATATGGAAAAAATTGACAACAACCATTGATTTATTTAAATCAGGTGGGTTTTCTTGTTTTTATTTTAAGGATAACCAACTTAGCTTTCAACCAAATTCATTGGCAAGGTTCATGGTGAATTACTTTAGTCCAGCAAGAGGATTTTCCTATTAGGAGATATCAATTCTACTAGATAAATTTAAAGCATGGAAAGTATGGCTAATTTACTCTATTAAAGCATGCATCATAGCGGAGACTTTAGATTCTTACTTCCATAGAATAAAAGATGATAGAAGGATGAGAGAAAAATTTCTAAACTATATAAAAAGTAAATATCCAAGTAATATTCTATTGGTAGAATGCACTGAAAAATATATTGTTGAAAATTTTCATCTGCATGATTCTCATTACCGCCAGTTGTGTGTACTCTTAGGAGAAGAGAATAAAGGAAAAATAAAATTTCATTATGAAGGAAGTGAAAATTTGTAAAAAAGAAAAATTAATGCTGAAGTTGTAGAGGTTCTCCCAGGTGGTAGATCAAACAATTATAGACAACTACATGATTTCAATTAAAGAAAATATTCCTATAAGGATGGAAGACACCAAAGAATTTACCTATAGATGTACACGTCCCTTCCATATCCAATCAACAATATCTTCTATTTCATCAACTAATCCATTCAATGCAAATTGTATGTTCACATATTTCTAGAATTTCTTTAGTGTACTCACTTTCGATGCAATAATGGACCTCTTTACATTTTTCGGATCTAGTCAGCTAAATTGTGTAATTATTGTGCTCTTACCTATTTCTTCTTTAAAAAATTTAAGAGAGACATTAAAAAAATACATGCAAAAATTCAAAGACAAGGGGGAATAATTTCTCATAGGCTATTAAGAATTTTATCACATTAGTGGAAAATTTAAGAGCTTGTGTCTTATGCACACAATAAATGATGTGCACAATTGTGATGTGTATGATAGGGATATAGTAGAAATCACCATGGATTGGATAGATCAACTTTCGAAGAAAATTTTGACTGCAAGAAAAATCAGCCTACGAGGAAAAACACATCCATTTCTTTACGAGATATCATATGGTTTTTGGTCTCATATTTTCACTTGACTCGCTTCCGATAATTCTTTGGTTATATTTTTATATGGTGGTAGTCTTGCAATGCAAGATTTGGTTGACTTGGAACTATCTGTGATTTCTATTTTTGAATCGCATGATCAAGAAATGTTCTTACAACATTACTATTGTCATTTCAAAAAAACTTATGTTGATTAAGATCACTTAAAACAATTCTATTATTTTAACTTATTTGAATTGATACATACAATATTTATGCAGACAACCAAACAATAGAGGAATACATTGTCTCTTCCTCTCCACATACAAACAATGGAGATGATGTCATTCTCAGTATGTCACTTTAGACACCTAAATTTGGTTACATTCCCCTTAGCCCCTGATCAGATAACCAAATTAAACATGGGCACCTAACCATGGCCCCTTTCACTCCACATTAATATTAATTGAATTATTTTAATTGAATTAATCCTCATCCTCACAATGTTTATTATTTTATTACCTTAATTGAACTAATTTCCACCTCACCTAGACACCTCATCCAACTGTTACACCCTAGAACTATTCTTGGCATTTTTCCATAACTAAAAATAAATAAGTCTTACTTGCCTTAATGAGCTAAGATTTGTTCTCACCCTAAAATCAATGCCTAAGATTTCTCTAACCACATTATCGCTCGTAAGAAGAGAAGCTTCCATTTTGATCTGCAGAAAAAAACCAACTTGGCCCAAGAAATTAGAAACATCTACCCATTTTAGTAAACCTAGGGAATATCACCTTAACCGACATCGGCAGACATAAACTGACACCAGTCAATATAGAACCGTCATCGTTTACCATTCATTGATTTTAACAACCTTGTTTGAGAGGTTGGCACATTGGAGAACAGAGGAGAAGGAGATCAGAGCTGCAAGCAAGCAGAACTAGAAAATTTCTATGTATCCAAGCATCCAAAATCATCATCTAGGCAGATCTAGGAGCATTGCAACCCATGGTAGGATTTCGAGAAGCATTGCTACGACACTAAACACCATTCCTCCGATCAACCATCACCTCCATCCAACCATCGAATATGCATCACAATAAGTATCCTATTAACCAGCATTGTTTTATTTTTGTTCTAGTAGGCTTTGTTACTTCAGTTATTAGTTTCTACTTGAACTCCCACTTACCCAGTATTTATCTCCATTCAATTTCGATCATTCCCTCATCCACACTATAAAATTACCCATACCTGACCATTAGACATCTCTGAGAATTTCCAACACCTCCCCATACTTACACCCACTCCTCACCATCCCCAAATTAGTCTCATAAAAATCCCTAAACCATGAAATATTGAGTTATTGAAAATCTGTAGTAATTGTCGTCAGTCATACGAGACAGATGCCGGTCTCTATGTTTTACACCTTGCCCAAAAATAGATCCAAATAACCTCCTACCAATTGACCTAAACAACCTAGAATAAGACCCCTGACCAGTCCCAGTAGCTTGATAGTTACCTCATCCTTTAAATCTAATTATAGCCTATCCTGTTGTGATAGGATTTGTTTAATGTACTTGAATGAGATACCTAAATCATATCAACTACATTAGGACTTTACTTATTTCTCACATTAATTTTTTTAAATAGTGGATTGATAGCCATCTATGAAGTATCACACTTCCCAGAACTAGCATACGCTAGGAATTCCACAGTCATATATTATTTAACTTTTCTTTTGTGGTCTTGTTTTCTATTACCAGGCTGTTTCTCCTAGATAAAAGGAAGCTCTCACAAATGAAACTAGATCAATAATTTAGAACATGCGTAACAACCATCAACCAACCCATTTAATAGGTATTTCTCTTATCCCATAACCCTATCTATTTAGTCATTCAAAAACGTAAAAAAAATGGTGAAACATTTTTGCACGCCTAGTGGGACCCATCAAGGGCTCAATTTCATTTTATTCATTTCTTGGTGCAAGTTTGTTTCTCTTTAAAAGGCTTACATAGTAATTTTCTTCCCTAGTAATCCTCTCTTCTTTCTAATTTCTCTACAGGAAACATTTCCCTTGGTGAATTTAAAAAGAATCATTCTTCTTTCTTGCTTGCTACATTTAGTAAAAGAGCATACCTTTTCCTATTCATCATTTGCTTCATCGAACATAATATTTTTGATTTGGGCTTAAAATTGGTTGCATTACATTCTGGTTTGCTACATTTAGCTCACATTAAAATGATGGCTGACACAAAGAATCATAGAAGAACATTCTCTCTCTCTCTCTATGTCTTTCCAAACTTGCACAAAATTGAAATATACACATCTTTCTTAAACAACATCTTACCTAAAACACCTGTCAGTGATCACATGATCCGATTGGTAAGTACTCTCCCCACCTCATTACCTTTGTTGAGTCATTATTTGAGAGGATGGTTTGCCCCCCTCCATAACATACCTGAAACCTCTCCTTTTATATATCCTTATTCATTAGGAAACCTTCCTCACCAAATATCTATTCTAGAATTCATGAGTCAATCTCTTGAATATCATAAGCTTCACACATTACAAATGACTTGTTAGGTACGTGTTTTTAGTGTTTAATTAACATGTGTTGTTTAGGTGTGAGGATACGCTTCTTCCCCTTTTTTTCATTATGTTGCCTAACACACTGCACAATCGAAGTTGGAGTATTATGACATATTCTGAGTGTGTCATAACTTCATTTCATCAACTCCTTCCATCACAAACCTACCAATGACCTCATCAAATCAATGATGGAAAGGATATAGACACTGGAAGCATCGGTTTTGGGCTTGTGCAATTCTCTCACCTACGACGAAATTTATAATGATCTCATTCATCAATCCATCCCTATTCACCCATATGATGTACATTGGGGAAATGCCCAAAATTTTAACCATTTCAATAGTAAATAAGACTCGTAGTATCATTTGTAGTCTTTCAAAACATGGGTGTTACTTGATAGCCCATGACAATATTTTATTCCTACGAACCTTCCCGATGTCCCTAAGAAGACCTGCCTTAGAATGGTACAGTGGGCTACCAAGAACACTCCATCTCCTCATTTGATCAAGTAGCCTAAGCGTCCTTAGATCACTTTCTCCCACCAACATTGTTAAGAAGGTTACCATGCCTGACATTTATTCCCACCCGACAGTACGACGATGAGTATATCACTGAATTTGTTGCTCACTTGGTGCAACCTAATTAACCAGCTTACATTTCAATTACCTCAAACTGAACTCGTAGATTTGTTTACTCAAACTTACATAATTCACATCTCACCAACTCTACAGGTACATACCTTTCATACTTTTGAAGAGGCATTCACCATGGCACGGAAATTGGAAATTTGTGCTATCAAAGAGAAGCAAATTGAACTTCATAACAAGAACATCACATTCAAATCAAATGATGCTTCTTCATCTTCGAAACCCTAAAAATATTATTAAAACCCCAAAGGATCTACCAATGTCGTAGTTCTCAAGGCTCGTCCCCCTCATCAATCAAACCTAGCCAAACCTCGTTCTACTCTCTCTCCCATCCTAAGCTTTCCAGTTCAGATGAGAACAATGAAAATATGCTTCGATAGGAGAATATTACTCTTCTGTTTTTGAAAGAGCTTGTTAAGGCTAGTCCAATTACCCTTCCACCTATAAAACCACATATTGGTTTTGACCCTGAGAAACCCATGCCTACATGGTATAAGGAACATGAATTTTGCAACTATCATCGTTTCAAAGGTCATAGTGACAATAACTGCATCAACTTCATATGATATCATCTAAGAAATGTTAGACAATGGATATCTAGTCTTAATAGCCTAAATTCACTCGCTAACCAAAACCTACATATCTTCAAGAAGCCATTTCCTAATCATGCCCAATCTTCCAAACCAATCTGGTGACACTTCAAACAATGGTAGCAATACCGTCAGGTCAAACGATATTTTCGATGACATGCTAGCTACTTCCAACTTACCTCTTGTTCCTTCCATAGATGAAATCTTATCCCAAGCTCCACTACCTACACAAGGACCTATTTCATCTACTCCTCCACCCATAGATGAACCCGCTTCATTTTATCCTTCACCCATGGAAGATCCTATACTTAGCACACTTCCTTTGGCACCTAAAATAACCTAGTAGTTGTTAGTGGCACCTCTCCTACTCATAGGAGATACATGTTCACAACCTACACCATAATAAGGAGAGTCAACTTAATCTAGCCCATCCTCTCCTCTAGCCATAGAGGATCCTGTAGGAATAAAATTACCATTAGATGACCATTCACCATTGAACCTTTAGGATCCCACTGATTTGCTTTCATCTCTCTTACCCACAGAGTCTGAGGCTAGCCATTTGCATGTGTCTCAAACACATTTTACCAGAATTTTGACTCAATCCACGTCATCCCCACTTACAACATCACCATTTTCCTGCTTGGCTAATCACCTAGACTATGTCAATAGAGCCTTACTTTAGGGATGTCTTATACTTCTTGTTTCAACATAAATGCATATGTCCCTTGCTGAAACCTCCACTATCTATCCAAATGTATTTCGAGTGACCGAACCAAACATAACCATGATTATTACAACACCTTCCACATCACAACCCATGGCCCAACTACACTCACCTCTACCCCATAACCCAACATACATCTACACCCAAACACATACCCCTCGCCTATATCGTCTCCCTTAACTAAACTTATCCCTACCCTGGGGGTCATACCGACAGCTAGCACTTACTAACCCACCCATCAAATTAGATTTAGCCATATCTTCTAAAACTAATTTTAAACTTACCCTGACCCCCTAACAACTATATCCAATCTCATAAGCCACATACATCAACCTCATCTACCACGCCATTATCACCTTCACCCCTCTCTGTCCATCCTAGGACCTCACCCCTCAACCCTAGCCAAACAACCCTCGTCCACCAGTAATCCAAGAACCTAGTAACTCATTTTATCATCACAAGCCTCTAATATACCCAAGAGACCCACGCAACTTCCGCACTCACCCATAACCTTCTTACGACCCATACTTCCACTATCGTCCATAGTTTCTTCACTACCCATGACACTCTCTTCTTTTTCACTCACGCCTTATGCACCAACCTACACCACCCACCTCCATAGCATCTCAGTTCCCCCGTGGGTAACCCCGTCTTCTTCCACCATATGCTTTCCCCTCTGCATCTTGTACACCTCTGTCATTGTTTCCCCAAAAAGATGCAACCTTAAGCTAAAAATCTGCTACCCCTCCAATATGGTAGTTAAACATACAAAATATTATACCAATATCTCTTCTACCATGCCCATTACCCAAGCAGATACAACCAGGACCTAAGACCCACTTCACACACAAAAGTATTAAATGAACCCACCCCCCTCCTGTAAAGCCTCTTCATCCATAATCAATTGTACCTACACCAAAACCCACATTAACCTCCCATTGTGATCCACTAGTAGGATTCTACGCCAAAATCTTAACCAATATCCTAGAAAATTCTATCATCATATTACCCTCGCCTCTTAGACCTTACGAACCACTCAAACCAAAGCCAAAATGGTTTGACGAAACCAAAATTTGTGCCTACCATTGTGTGCTAGGACACGATGTAGAGAAATGTAAGGGCTTTAAAAACCGCTCTTGTCTAATTGTGTCCTCCTGAAGAAAATTTATACAATGACGATCTTCTTAATGAGGACCCCATTTCACCTTCCCCAATTTCCACAGATCTTCTCCCCATTACCTACTCAGCGACAAAAATCTCCAACCCCACAACTATTTGATCCACCCACGAGATTTGAGATTAACATGGTTCGTATTAAAGAGTTGGCCAAACCACCACCAAGATGGCCAATATTCGCTACTCATTTCACAAGGATCGTATCCCTGACTAGATTTTTTTTGGCTCGTGCTACTATACATTCCATGACACACCCTCTTCATCCACCTCCCCTTAGATTAACATGATCAAACATTTCCACCCGTGCTAAAAAGGAAAAGGGCAAGGAAAAAGAAACTATCCCATTAACCAACCCTGTACCCAACATAACATCTGCACCCATTACCCAAAGTCACCATTCGAGGTCCTTCATATCCTATTTCTAATCGGGTCACACATCGCATAATGCTAAAACAACTACACTGATCCCCAATAAAAAATGTATTTATATGACCTCGTCCAAACCTCAGAGTCACATCGTCAAGCTCTCATGGAGGTCATTCAATCTATTGAAGTCTTACCAAACGACCCCACAGCCATAGCCTCCATCATTACCCCTCACAAATAGCCTCTCTCACTAGGTCATCCCTTTCCTCTACACCTCCACCTACTCGCCAAGTGGCCCGCCCTCAGCTTTTCAGATGAAGAGATCACTCGCTTCAATTCTGATGACCCCAACCCCAATCTTTTCATCTCCATATTTATCGATAATATATGCATATGACATGTTATGA
This sequence comes from Taxus chinensis, assembly GCA_019776745.2. Taxonomy (NCBI): domain Eukaryota; kingdom Viridiplantae; phylum Streptophyta; class Pinopsida; order Cupressales; family Taxaceae; genus Taxus; species Taxus chinensis. The sequence goes on along the minus strand of CM034153.1, from coordinate 560,960,663 downwards.
TCGATGTTTGTGCTAGCATTAACATCATATCCTCCCATGCATACGACCAAATACGGATACCTTCTAATTGCATGCATGGTAACCCGGTTATGTTGCACTCCTTTAATGATACCATGACCTCTACTCTAGGTACCATTGTTCTCCATGTCCGCGTGGGTCCCCGCACTATTCTGGAACTTTTCTATCTCCTATAAGTGGAGTTCCATTATAACTTGCTACTCATCTGACCCTTGATCCGTGCCATGGGTTATGTCCCTTCGAATTTACATAGCTGCCTCAAATTTGAACACAAGGGACATAATTACACCATCCCTTCCGACCCATCACCTTTCAAAACCTGTAACATGTTATATCAGCCCAATGATGTGCTTGTACCAGTAAAATAATTTTCCACTATCACTACTTCACCTTCACCCATAAGCCCATCCACCAAAACTGCCACTACCTCCGATGCATCTAACCTTACTATCCCCACTGCAGTTGTAGCCTCTACCGCTGACGCACCCTGTTTCCCCATCATATAGCAAGCCATCTATCCCCACTACCCACATAATGACTACTGATCCCTTAGAAGGTGTTTTCCAATACCTCACTCTGTAGAAATACCACCTATACAATATCGACATCTTCCTCACCCCACAAGAGTATGGGAATCTACATCCACACCCCAGCTACGACATCTGCATCGGTGATGTTTTTCCTTATGGCGCTCCCCACCTTTGCACCAATATAACATATAGTGGACTTGATATTGCCACCTATAAACCCAAACCTCCATCCCAAGCCCAACCATTTTCCTTTGACCTACACTCCCTCACTAACCTCCACTGGTGTGCATGGAAAGGACTTGGATTTGGATTTTACAAACCAGGTCACCATATTTTCATTTCATGTACCTCTCATAAACACAATGAATGTAGTGGCATTGGTTTTAACGCTCCACCTTATAAGAATTTTCCCGTTGACCTTATCCAGGATGAGAAATATTCCCCATCTCATTCACCCATAGTACCATCTTCACCCACAGACTCCATACATCCCGAATCTATTACTCCTAACTTTTTTTTTAATAATCACCATTTCCCTAGGACTGTTGACCTATCAACGTGATGGCGAGGCTTCCTCTTCTCTCACATTCCTGTATCCTGACATGATCAATGATGATACGCCTTCTATTAACATCGTTTAATGTCAGGATGATGAGTCCATCGTCACCTACCTTGGTGCTGAAGAATCTTATATTCATCCATCGTTACCCTATGAGATGTAAACCATGTTGAACGAATTGGCCATCGAAATCAACATTAACACTTAAGATGACCCGCACATTCTAAAGATTGATCAATCCTTAGACACTACTAAATAGGAATCCTTTACCTCTTTCCTTTAGGACAATAGTAATGATTTTTCTTGGTCCTATGCTGATATCCCTGGTATCGACCCAAAAAACGTAGTCCATAATATCATAACCATTCCTAATTCCAAACCCATCAAACAAAAGCTGCAGAAAATGCATCCTCACATTGATCTTTTGGTCAAAGAAGAACTTCAGTGCATTTTCTTAGTTTCATTCATTCTACCCATTGATTATCCCCAATGGATTTCTAACATCATTTCTGTCACAATGGTGACAGAGGGACTCCACATATGCATGGACTTCCATGACCTCAACCTAGCTTATCCTAAAGACGAATTTCCCCTACCAGGAATTGACCAACTATTTGATCTCACTGTTGGCCGTGAAATGTTATCACTCATGGATAGTTTCATGGGTTACAATCAAATATTACTAGCTCCAGAAGATCAACACAATACTGCTATCGAGTCATGCCTTTTGTCCTTAAAAATTTTGACGCTACATATCAACGCATCATGAATTACATCTTCTATGACATCATGCATCACATATTGGAAGATTATGTAGATGATTTTCTTGCCAAATACAAACATCGAACTGAATACTTGTTCATCCTTAAAGTCATCTATGATCACCTCATCAAGTATTGTTTTTGTTTTCAACCAAATAAGTGCATCTTTGTGGTACTTTTTGGAAAGCTCCTGAGTTTCATCGTTTCTTTGCATGGCAAAGAATTTGATCCTCTTAAAGTAAAAGGCTATTTTGGAAATGTCTCCGCCCACTAATCTCCGTCAACTTCAAAGCCTTGAAGGTAAGTTACAATCCATTCATCGTTTTATCTTGTAGCTTTCTGACCATTGTCAACCATTTCATCATCATCTCAAGAAAGACATTTTATTCAAATGGGATGATGAATGCCGTAAAGCATTTGAGGCCTTAAAAAAATACCTTCTTTAACCAAAAGTTCTCATTCCTCTTAAAGATGACCAAACCTTTTACATATATATTTCTGCCACTGACCATTCTTTAGGTTCCATGCTTGCTCATTGCGATGACCAACACTAAGAGTAAGCAGTTTATTACATAATTTGTAACATTATGGAGTATGAAACTAGATATACCCACACCAAACAATTCTGCCTAGCCTTAGTTTTCATTTCCACCAAAATTTGCCATTACCTACTCAACCACAAAACATTTTTCATTACTAATGCTAATCCATTACACACTATGTATGACAAATCCTATCAACATCAATGTGCGGCATGTTGAATTATGATTTTGGCCAACCTTGACCTCGAATTCATTCATCAAAATTCCATTAAGGGGTAGGCTATTCTTGTCCAACTAGCTAACACATCTATTTCCAGGGATCAACCATCTAACTTTGACTTCCTACATGCGTCTATAGCTACCCTTTCCCGTGATGAACCCGCTTACCAAATGCCACTCTTCTTTGATGGCTCCAAGTGTCAACGTGGGGGTAAGACTGGTGTTATCCTCATTCCTCTTGAAGGTGAACCTATGCCTTTATTTTTGAAACTCACTTTTTATTGTACAAACAATATTGTGGAATACGAAGCACTCATATTCGGTCTTCAGGCCGCTTATGCCTTAGATGTTAAGACAATTAATATCTTTGGTGATTTTCATTTGGTCATAAACCAAGTCAATGGTATATACCAGTGTCATAATGAGATCCTTCAAAAGTATAAGCATCACGTAAACATGCTTTTAACTACCTTTGATCGTTATACACTTCAAACCACCCCACATTCTACCAATACATTTTTGGATACCATGGCTTGCTTGGCTTCTCAGATACTTGCTTCACCCGCTGACTCTAAAATATTTATCACAATACAAAGGCTAAAATTACCCTCTTATTTACATCGTGAGGTCTACTCCATTGGAACAATTGCCCCTGACCCACGTGACCTTTGGTATAAGAAATATGTAGACTATCTTTCCCTTTCCAGTTTACCCTTTGATCTCACACGTAATGGACAATGAGCCTTTCTTAAAAGTGTCTCACATTATATCATCATGGGTGGTCTTCTTTACAAGTGTGGCTTCGAAAACATTCTCTTACGATGCCTTACGAGTTCTAAAATTCCCTACACCATTAAGGAAGTCCATGATGGAATTTTTTGAGGTCAATTTAGTTGTTTCTCTATTGTAAACTGCATCCTTTTCCTAGGCTATTATTGGCCAAACGTAAACTGCGATTGTTGTGATTATGTCAAACTTTGTGTGAAATGCCAACAACATGCTAATCTCCATCACACACCTATTCATGCCTTATAGGTCAAACGATACCTTTGGCATTTCTCTCAATGGGGTTTGGATCTTGTTGGTGAGATCAACCCTCATTCTTAAGAATTCCACTAATGGATCATAATCGCTATCGAATATTACACTAAATGGGTAGAAGCCATTCCCCTTGTTTCTATAAAAGTCGAGAAGATATGTGAATTCATCAACCATCACGTCATATTTCATTTTGGTGTTCCTCATTTCCTTATCATTGATAACAGAAAACAATTGAAAAACAAAACCCTACGCAATCTATGTGATGCTTTTGGCATCTAACTCAGTTTCTCATCACCTTATTACTCGAAAACTAATGGTCAAGCCAAATCAACCAATAAAACTTTGAACAAAATTCTTATGAAGGTAGTCAACGATACTAGGAATAATTGGCATACGAACATACCTTTCTCCTTGTGGGATTATCATACTATTATTCAAACTTTAACAGCCACCACACCCTTTTCTCTATTCTACAGTATCAAGGTTGTCTTACCTCTCAAAGTCTAGATTCCATCTCTCCACATCTCACTACAAGACATGCTCAACGACGATGACTTTTTCCAAGATCATTTGGCGCAACTTAAGTTATTAGATGAATGTTGTCTCAATGCTCTTGACCATTTCCAAATTTACCAGAAGTGTATCAAACGTGCATATGAAAAACTCATTCATGAACAAACCTTCCAGGTCAGTGAATTTGTTCTGAAATAAAATCAATGTGTAACTAAAGAAGAGAAAAGTAAATGGGGAAATTTTTCTCCTAATTGGCTTGGACCCTATATCATTACCCATGCCTATGGATCAGGTGATTAGTGTTTGTCTTCACTCAAAGGTAAAATTGAATGTAATCCCCTTAACTCCTTGCATCTTTGACCATTTTATTGTTGATATCAAGTCCTATACCACTTTTTTTCAATTGATCACTGATCCCTTGAGCACTATTCACCTTCCATATTAACCATTTTGAGGATCTATGACTAAACAATAATCATGTGATTACCTGTCACCATTTTAGCCTTGTCTTCGATATGAATACCACGGCTCTACTCATAGCATGATTCTCATGGATACTTTTCATTTTCTTCAAGATGGAATCCCATGGTTTTTCGTCACTCGAATCCATCTCTTTCATAGTTAATCTTTGTGTGCTATGGTATTTTCTTCTAAACAATAACCTAATCTTTCTCTATAGTCTTTTCCATGACTTAAACGTCCAAAAACAAAATGGGATACAACTCCTTGAGTAAATTTTTTAGCAAAATATGACTCCATCAAAAAGGACATATCTTCACTCTAATTCCATCACTATAAATAGACTGCTCACTTGAAGGACAACTATACAAGGTCATTACAAAATGTAATAAATATCCAGAAGCTTCTCGCATCGATCAGCTTCATGAAGACCTCAAGGAGATAATATACTCATCCCATATAGACTTCCCGCATCGATCAGACTATCATAAAAAATGAAGCAAAGGATGAAATATTTGTCATAGACTTGCCTATTCTTGATCCTAGATCTCTTGTTTCGAAAGACACGCTGTCGTACACTAAGTTACACTAAATCACCAATTATAACCTCCTTGCCTTTTTGCCTAATTTCCTCTTTACTTAAGGTACTTTCCGCAAACATGATATTTTGTGATTATGCAACTTTTTTCACCTTTATAATTGTCCATTATGTAATGCCTTTAGGGTATTTTTTCCATGAGCCCCTCGTAGGTATGATCAAATCATTAGGGTTCTTATCAATTAAGTGGCTCTTTTACCACCTCTGACCATTCACCTTCCTCATTTCTTATTGCTTATCCTATACAAGACCAGCTCATCGATACCTGTATTTAATAACCACTCGACCATGTCTGTGATCTAAACTTAACCATGCCTATGACCTACATTTAACAATTCTTAAACCTTACCAACCCATTCTTATATTTCATCATAATCTTACCTAGCTTATGAGGTAATCTCGCCCACTCTCTACCCTGACCCATTCCCCCTTTTCCATTCCTATTTACATTCTACCATAGTTAGTTACCTTTCTATATCAATAAAAAGAAACTAAACCAACCAAACAACAATTAACAAACATCACTATCAACCATTTTTCCACATATCATCATAGCATTAACCAATTTCCAAAATTCAAAAATATTAAAAAATTTCAAACATAACATGCATATCCATCATCATTTTTTTTGTTACCAATAACGTGGAACTTAAATCCAAACCTAAAATTGACTCCATCCTACCTATGACCTAACTCAAACCATGCCTATGACCTAACTAAAACCATGCCTATGACCTGACTCAATCCATGCCTAGGACCTAACTCGATCCATTCCTAAACCAACCTGACTTAATCCATGCCTATGACCTGACCCCAACCATGCCTATGACCAGAATCTATCATGCCTAACTTACCTAGTTCCCATCACATGTACAACATCATCATCGAAATTTCATATACACATAATGCCATAAACATCATCATCACCATATATATATAAATCATCAACATCTCTACCTATCTGCTCAAATATCTCTAATATACAATGTCTCTAATACAAATATCTCAAAATAATCGAGGTGCAACCTGGTGTCATATACAAAACATAATCGGCACGCAAGCCAGTATCGTATATAAAAAATCAGTGGCACGTAGACCGGTCCATATACTATCCAAAATGACGATATCCCTCGTCTACCTCTCAGATCTCTAAGAAAGTATCTCCCGAATCCTCTACTGCTTGTATTTGGTGCCTTGTACCAACCTCATCACCTGTTGTGGGCCTTGATCTAGTAGTTAATGGCTCCTCACCTAGATCTAGCCTTCGTACATGAGTGGCCTCACTATACTCCTACCTCTGGGCTCACCAGCCCCCTATGGTCTCCACACTGTGAGTGCAGGATTGGGTCCTCTCACTCGAGGCATGTTGTGCTTGATACTTTGTATATGAAGGGACATCTATCCCTACTACTACAAAATGATCCTGATAATACCTCGTCTCACCCAGGACATCCCTTAATCTTACCATGGGCACTTTCTGATGAGGTGTCATGGGTCTCACCACAACCTATGTACTCTTCCTTGTCAATAAGGGTCTCTGACCCTATACCTGTACCTGTAACATGGGACCCTCTCCTTGATCCTTTCATGTTTCCTGTACCGGTGTCGGTGCCTACGTAGCAATTTGGGATTGTAAGGCCACAATTTGTGTCTATGAAATGGACAACTAACCCTGCAACCCTATCACCTGTGCATGTAGGGTGGCAACCCACTGCTTATCTTCAGCCCCACCCTATGTAGGTACCCACCCCTATAATGCTGTGACTTGGGCCTGAAGAGCCGTCACCTTTTCTTGTAATGTGGCCACCTCTATCTGTGGCCTCATCAGTTGTTCTTGTAAACCTATAACCTAGCCTTGTAAGTAAGCCACCTCTCCCTATAACATGGCCCTCCAGACTGTGAGGGTGGCCACATCTGGCTATCTTGGTCTGGGTGGTACTTCTCGCAGCTAAACTACCCACCATGATCTGTATATGATAGTGCACCTGACATCATCAATGTGTCAGTCCATTAGTGCCTCCTCCTACCCTATTGACATGGTAGGTCATGGAGGGGACATTAGCCTCTCCACGTCATCCCTCATGTACTGTGGGAAGGGAGGTGGTACATCATGCACAAGCCCAAACTGTTGTCTGACCCTGTTTATGGGTATTAGATCATCTTATCCCGTACGATACCCCTCTATCTATCGAACCAGATGTATCTCATCTAAATCCACATCGATCCGCCCGTATGATGGAAAACACACATAGAGCCTCCAAATAATTTCCATGTCAGACAACCCCTCTAGCAAACTCTTGTAATGGGCTACATCATGTGTAGCCCCTAATAGCTCTACGTGCTCCAGTAACCAAAACCAAACACCTGTAACCCACTTGAACCAAGCCAACATCAAATGCATCAAGAAGGGGAATACCTAATGGCCTCACACATACAATGTGCTCATATGCCCAGCAGTGGAGAAGAAAGGTGCAGCATAGGCTGAATTTCTACAACCACATGTATGCCCACAACTCCCCATACAACTTCACCAAGTATCCTAGTGCCCAAGTGATGGGTGTCATTATTCCCTTCATTTAATCAACTCTTTGTTGATGTCATATTCAAACCTGGGATGTGTCTACAACTATTTGCAACAAGATGAATATTAACGATCTAGCAATTGATTGTAGGTATTTTGTATTTTCTGGGGGATATTTTCAATGTCTTAAGGACTTATTGGTTAAAAACCTTATTGGAATCAAACTATGGAAACCTGTTGGAAGTAAACACACTTTATAGAAATGAATTGCTAGAAATAAACACACTCTACCTTGGAAGTACATACACCTTGCAAAATGATTTTTTTGGAAATAAACAAATATTATAGAAATAAACACACAATTGAGAGTGTTTGGAAAATGATTGCAAAGAAATAATAACTTAATCTAGAACACCTACAAGGACAAGTCTACATTAGATTTCAACTTAAGAAATTGAAAACGATATAGAATTAATAGATATAAACTATTTCTTTAAAAATATAAATACCAACAAAATGAGGATCCTAGTTGTTGGAGGATTGGGCCCTTGCTCCGCCTTGAAATAGGATTGAAGAACTTAATTTTCTCTCAAAAAAAATGGATATTTTATTAATAAAATGTTCTGCATTACAAAAACGTGTTGGATCTATGTATATCAATCTATATCTATCTCTTTTTCTATATCTATATTCCTCTATATTTAACCTATCTGGAGGTATGTATATATATACTTCCTCTAGGGGTGCATTTATGGCCATAACTATTCCACTAATAAAATGGAACTAAATCGTGCCCATAATTCATGTTGAATTGGAACATGGCTTGATGTACAACTATGTGATAATTATCCTGGATCTACAAGTATGGAGAGTCGGAAGTCTTCTAATCTTCTCTTGATTGATAGGATCATTGATTTGACGAATCACTGGAAATTTAGAATAGATTCTTATCGGTTCTGGAACTGTAGAAAAGTTTCAGAACTAAAGGAAATCATTCCAGGTTTAATCAAGAGAGTTTCGGAGCTATATGCAGGAGTTCCTGAACTAATATCGATAATTTCGGAAGTACTAGAGTTCTAGAACTAAGTCTGGAAGTTCCAAAACTAAGTGACAAATATTGTGACTATGTAATGCAGTTCTAGAACTAAGTCTTTCAGTTCCATAACTAAGATGTATTAATTCTAATGCTTCCAAAACCTTTTTGACCACTTCATACATCATTCTTCCACCTGATTATGACCTGCTTTATTATAAAACTAAGTTTCCAAAACACTTTGTGAGGAATTACAGAGATTTTAAATGTTAGAATCATAATCAAAAAAATATGGACAATTACATCCTAACTCATATTAGATCAAACAAAATTCAAAAAATGCAATCAAACTCAATCAAAAGGAGAGTAAGATGAGATCATTTATCGTACATTTAATGGGCATATTCTAGCCTCATAATTTCCCCCATACTTACTTGTTTGTAATTCCCTTTGCAAAATTTAGTTTTCAAATTTGGGGTTATATATTCTACATTCCATTTGATTCCTTAGGTTAAATGGCTGGTACTGAATATCCCAATGCTTTAATTCAGATGTAGTTTACCATCCTCCTATTTCTACTTTCCTCTGCCATGCATGAAATTTGGTGGGATATTTTGGTTCTCTGTACTACCATGGTGACATGGGGGTGAGAAGGAGTGGATGTCTTGTTCTCATTCCCATCCTTATGTCTCTGTGCTTTTCATTGATCTGAGCAATTAGCATACATAAGGTTTTTTCTCTATGCAAACTCTAGATTAAGTTTGTGGGAGATATTACTTCCCTTCTTCTTAATGCCACCGTGATAAATTCCCATATTTTCAAACATGCCTCATAAATATCTTCAAAATTTTCCTCTTCATAAGAGGTGAAGGAATTAATACTTCTTTGCAAATTGGCAAGATAAGGTTCCTTGAACCTTTTGTCAAATGCATGGGATCTGAAATGTGTAGCAAAGGCGAATGGTTTACATAATGAATACTCATATAGAGACCTGATGAACTATCCTCTAACAGATGCTCTAACTCCCTTTCCTTCCTTCCAATCTTATTTTGGAGTACAGAAACAAATGCATTAAGATGGCTCTCCCCTACATGCAAATTGATCATAAAACCTGAGTTCTTTTCCAACATGAAATTACAGAGATAGAATTTGCAGAGAATATTTTTCTTCTCTGCATTGGATAAGGAATAGGTGGTTGTGATATCAAATTCATGTTTTATTTCATGTGGGAGGCCACATGCTATCCTTGACAACTTCCAGCGAATGAATTGTTCCTCCAAAAACACATTATATGCAGGAGAAGGTCTCCTGCATGCAAGCAATTTCTCACTCATCATGCAAACCATTCATATTTTCACAAGATATTTAAAGTTTTCATTTTATTATTTGTAAAACCTTTCTTTCCATTATTTTCTTACTTTCTTCTTTTCTTTTATCTTTCGTCTCAAGTCCTTATTGGATTTATTGGCTTAACTGAGTTCTGTGCAAGTATCATCTCATACTTGTCTAAGTGGCCAATAAGTCAATTCAGTTTGTGTAGAGACTGTTGACAGAGCAGTTTGTTTTCTAGAATTTTGACATTCTTCCTATTTCTCCATTATCTTTTGTTTAACTTTTTTCAATTCCTCAGTCTTGTCAGTGAGCTAAGTTTCTAATTCCTCATTAACGATTTCTCTCTGTTCCAATTTAAGTTTGATAAAATAAAACTCCTCATCCTTTTCTCTAATAATGAGTTCTTCTCTACACAAAAACAAAACATGTTTAACCTACTTTTTTTCTTGGGGAGTTGAGCATTCTTCTTCTACCAAAATAAATTTCCCTTTTCGTCTCCAATATGCCAACTCTTCTTCTTCATGTGATAATGCTTCTAGTTCACCCAATTCTTGCAGAACTTGTTCTTAAAATATTCTCATCTTATTTTTCTATATCTGTTTGACTTGGTCCAAGAGGAGTCATGGTCATGCTGTCCAAAATATTAGCAACTTCCTTTTCGAACCATTCTTGATCTTTCATTTCCTCCATAATTTCTCTAGACATTTTATGAATTTTCCTTCTTTGAGGAGACTCAAAATTTACAGAAATGGGTCTCCTCCTAGAGCTTCTTTCTAATTTTCACCTCTTCCTCTTGCCTTAGTGAACTATCATTGTCATAGATAGATATTAGCTCTCCTATAGCTACTGCAGAGGAAGGAATTTCTTGAAGAAGGAACAATTTTAGGTCCTTATTATAAATCTTCTCCTTTTTGGTATTTCCTCTGCAGTGGCATCAATTTTTAAATTGCTTGTAGGAGAAGGAGTTTCTATCTCTCTCCTGAGAATATCAGGGCTCTGCTTAAACTTGCTAAGAAATTTCTCCCACATTTCCTTTCCATTTTTCTTCAAAAGGAAATGGTGGTGGCACACTAAATACACTAACCCATGATGTCTGATTGTTCCCACTCGTGAGGACTACATCTAGGCCATTGTATGGATGGAGTCAAAAATAAATCCTGGAATGTTTACTATATATTCTAGGATTTGTAGCTCCATATCTAAGGTATATGAGGATATTTAGAACTTCTCTTACTACCTACCTGAATTGACCATCACAGGTTAAATACTTGACTATCCAAAATGCCACTCTATCAAAGGGTTTGGGAAAAATGGACCTTCTGACCCCTTTTATGATTTTCTTTGTGTTGTAAATATATTGGGTTTTACCCTCCCCCTTTTTCAGCAGGGTTTTAACTAGGTCTTTTAATGTCCCTTTGACAGGGTTTAGGACATGCACAATTGGCACTCTAGATACATTACTTATTGCATTCACAGAAAAAAGAATAAATACTTTTCTAACCTTTTTCCTAGATTTCCCTAATTTATAATGAATTGTATTACCAATTCATTGTTATACCTAGGGAACTTTATTAGAAATTCTAGCCATCCTATCTAATGAAAGATAGTTTCCACTTCTTCATCTGTAATGATCTGGGTATCATCCTCTAGTTCCGACTTATTTTTAATCCCCATGATACAGAGGTGATTCAAATTTTTTCTCCATTAACCTTATGTGGGTTGGCCGAAGAACTCTTCGCTTCGCTGTGAAACTGACGAATTTAGCTACGAAATTACTATACTTAGTTGCGGAACTTCTGTGTTGTAACTGCGGAATGTAAACCTAATTAGTTGCCTCTTCCCTGAAATTTATCTGCAAATAGTTTTCACTTTTTTTATTCCACACTAATGATAACTCATTATAACTATGCCATCAATTTATTCTATTAATATCTTTCTCATGATTACTCACTTTTAATCACGATTTACAATAGATGACTCATCATATCAGCTTTTAAATCAAATCTAATCACACATGTGAAATTTTAATCTAGTCATTAATAATTTAAAGATATAATTACCATCCAAGTGATGATGTAATACCTCCGTCATGATGACTCATCATTAATTAAAAGGGAAACAAAGGGAAAATGGTTAGAAAAGTAGCTAGAATTCTGAAGAATTTTTTTAATTTTTAATTTGCCATTTATTTGAGAAGATCAACAACCATTGTTTCGATTGATCTCTAAGAGAAACTTTTTTTTTTGGGAATAGAATGTCATTTACTTATTTTCACTCTCTTCCCTTGTTTTTCTTTTTCTTTTTTTTTTTTTGGGGGGGGGGGGGGGGGAAGAGAACACCATTTATTTGTTTTTCATTCTCTTCCCTTTATTTTGTATCTATCCATATGATTATTTGATCATTTTGGAAGAACTGGGTTCTTCCATATGATTGAATTATTTATCTGCTTCAATCTGCCTCAAGAATCCATCCGTAGTAGGAGGCTTCCTATAAAGCTTTAGCCTATGACCATTGACGAAAAGTGTTCTTCTATTGTCATCAATGTGAAGTAACTGAATAGAACCATTTTCAAATATTTGTTCAATCTGATAGGGTTCCAACCATCTGGTTCTCAATTTTCCTTTTAATTGTTGGTACTTATAATTAAACAACAATACCCAGTCCCCTACTTTGAATTTCATTTTCTTGATATGTGTATCATGCCATTGCTTCCTTTGATCTTGGATTATCTCTATCTGTTGAAGTGCTTACATCCTTAATTCATCCAACTCATTGAGTTTAACGATTCTCTCCTTTTAAGTTGCATGCAACTCAATAACAACCTTAACTATTGTCCTCAATGTCTATAGTTCAAACTCAATAGGCAACAAGGGATTTTTCCCATAGACGAACTCATATGGTGAAAACCTTGTTATAGTTTTCCAAGTTGTATTGTAAGCCTAAATCTTAAGGTAGTCTCTTTACCCAATCTCTTATTCCTACTTCAACTGTTTTGGTAAGTATGTTTTCCAATTCCATGTTCATTACTTCAGCTTGTCCATTTGATTATGGGTGATAGGGAAATCAATTCTTATGATTGATCTGATAATACATTGTGAAGGCCTGGATCATATTAGACATAAATTGTTGTCCCTGATATGAAACTATGCTCTTTGGTGCTCCAAATTTTACCACAATTTTATGCTAAAGGAAATCAGAAACTACTTCTTCAGTGGCATTTGTTAAAGCCTGCACTTCTTCCCACTTTGTCACATAATTATTACACACAAGAATATGTTCCTTCCCTTGTGAAGGACTAAAGGGACCAAAAAAATACAACTCCCATCTCTCAAATGGTTCAATCACTACTTGAGGTTGCAGAGGCATTTCATTTGTAAAGGTTGGTTGTCCCATCCTTTGACAAGGATCACACCGCCTAATATATTTCTTCACATATTTGTACAAAGATTGCCAATAATAACCAATTCCAAGTATCTTGTGAGTTGTTCTTTTCATTGAATAATGTCCTCCACTTGGTTCATAATGACATAACCGGAGGATGTCAAATATTTCATCTTCTCTTACACACATGTGTAAAACCAAATGAAGACCACATTTAAATAGCATTCCATTTAACCACTTGAATTTTGCACTAGTTTTGATTAACTTATTTATTTGTTTCTTGGTGAAAGAAGGAGGAAAATTCCCTTTTGCAAGAGAATTTTCCATATCAACAAACCATGGTGTATCAATTGAAATAAAAAACAATTGTTCATTTGGAAATTTGACCTTGACTAGATCTTGCTCCCATATAGTGGTTAGTCTTGACACAAAATCAGCTACCACATTAGATTTACCTGGATTATCCACAATGGTAATATCAAATTCTTGTAAAATCAATAACCATCTAATTATTCTACCTCCAACCACTGGTTTGTTCATTAAGTATTTAATTGTATAGTGATTTGTATGTACAAATATTTTGTACCCTGTAATGTAATATCTAAACTTATTAATTGCATATATCACAGCAAGAAATTATTTTTCTGCGGTGGTGTAATTTTTTGCAGTGGGAATAAAATTTTTGCTAAGGTAATAGATAGCATACATTTTCTCTTCTTCATCTTTCTGTCCCAAAACTGCACCATGTGAATTATTTGAGGCATTTCTTTCGATATGAAAAGGTTTCTCCCAATTAGGTCCTCTCAATATTGGAGTAATTATTAATTTCTCTTTAATTTATTCAAAAACATGTTGACACTTTTCATCGCAAAGAAATTCACACTCCTTGGTAAGAAAATTAAACATGGGGGCAAAAATTTTACTAAAATCCTTGATAAAGCGTCTATAGTACCTAGCATGTCCTAAAAATGACTTGATATCAGTGGGGGTTTGAGGAACAGGTAAGTCTGAAATAGCTCTAATTTTGTTTTGATCAACCTGAATTCCTCTTTTTGAAATATGGTGTCCTAATACAGTCCATTCATCAACCATCATCAAACATTTTTCATGGCTAAGAGACAAGTGGTGTTGCTCACATCTTGTCAATACTTTCTCTAAATTTTTCAAGGCATCATCAAATGTATCTCCATACACAGTAAAGTCATCCATATATACCTCTACACAGTCATTTGTTAGGTCTGCATAAATTGCTAATAAAACTCTTTGAAAGGATGCTAGAGCATTGCATAATCCAAATGGTAATACCCTATAAGAAAAGGTAGCCCATGGACATGTAAATGTATTTTTATCCTGGTCTTCAGTAGCAACTCTGATTTGATTGTAGCCACTAAATCCATCCAAGAAGGAAATGTATTGTTCACCTGGAAGGTTTTCTAATACATAATCTATGAATGGTAAGGGAAAATTATCTCTCAGTATGGATTTTTCAAGTTCCCTATAGTCAACACAAATTATCCATTTTCCATTCTTTTTAGGGAAAATTACAAGAGGAGACACCGAATGGCTATCTGAGATAGGGTAGATAAAACCTACTTGTAATAGTTTTTCAATTTCTTGTTTGACTATATCCCTTAAGGAGGGATTCATCCTTCTTTGAGGTTGCCTAATTGGTTTAATGTATTCAGTATAGATTTGATGAGTATAGATACTTGGGTGGATTTATTTCATATTTTTGTAATCCCAAGCAAATTATTTAGTATGATCTTTCATAACATCAAACAATTTAGCTTCTTCATCGCTCTTCAAATAGCTATGAATATTTAAAATATTACCCACTTGAATCTCAAAATGTTTTGTTCTAGTGTATGATGAACTGATTTGTTGAAATAGTTCCATTAAAGTATTTAGTGGACATGTATGTGGCAACAACATATGATATGTAGAAACATCTTCAAAAGTTCCTTGAGACAAAATGTTGGACAAAGGACAGTAACAATAATTATGATACTTATCTTGTTATAGGTTGAACTCTTCATCACAGTTGCTTTCTAGAAATTCTTCATCATCTCCTGATATATGTGAAGCTGAAGCTTCATATTCTTTCTCTCCCCAAGATAAATCTCATTCTTTCAGAGTGGAATTATCTTCATTTGCAAGGAATTCATGTTAGTGTGGTTCTGGAACTAGTTTTGATGGTTCTGAAACTAACTGTGATTGTTCCAGAACTAATTTCAATGGTGGGTTAATCATATCTTCTATCTCTCGTACGTGATCCTACAATGTGATCATGGGAAACGAAGAAATTTTTTTGTTATTAATATCAGGATTATCAACCCACAATTTCTCTTGATTATTACTAAAAGGTCATGCAAAGGGATATAATGAAATTTTCTTAGAATTCTTACCATTTGAATTAGTCATATCACCTAACGTGTAATCAATTAAGGCAACAACTGTAGCTAACCATGGTCTTCCCAAAATAATGGGAAAACCAAATGTTTTACCTTTTGGCTACAATATAAGGAATTCAACTAGATATTCCCAGGACTCCACCATAACTGCCACATCTTCAATAACTCCTTGTTTTGTTATAGACTGATCTGCCATCTGTAATATAGTGTTAGTAGGTTGTATACTTGTTAATGATTTTTTTTTCAAAGTGTCCACTGTCATTACATTTATAGCTACTCCCAAATCAACCAAAACGTTATGTATATCTTTATTCCCTATAGAGCTAGAAATAACAAGGCTTTCAGGATATCCATATTTGGGAAGTAGGAGCTTTCTTGCTAATAAATCAACAAATTTTCCATCTACCCTAATAGTCCTAGGGTAATGCCTCTTTCTTCCAATCCTTTTCAAACAAAGAATTTCGATTAATTTGTTCAATTATGGAATGTCCTTAATACCTTATAGAAGTGATATTTCAATATTTAGTTTCCTTAGCTCCTGCACCAATTCAGATTCCTTGATTTCTATAGCTTCTTTAAATCTCTCTATAAATGGAGTTTCAGTAGAGTTTCTTTCTGGTTCCTCATCTCTCTCTTTTTCATCTTTCTTGGGGGCACCCAGACTAGGGATTTTAGTTTCTTCTATCATTTATGTGATGATAACAAGTGGTCTACTAACTATTTTGCTAGATATAGTTTGTATATCCTTACAATCCATGGCATTTAGATCAACTATTTTTTCTAATTTTATTTTGTCGACAAAATTTGTTTGTTTGTTTCTTGGGTTTGCTACTGGTTATGCTGGCATTTTCATTTGGAATACATTTTCAACCTACCACTTTTGTGATGGGGTACCCATTATGGCTTGTTGATTCTAATTAGGATATGTTTTCCCTTGAGCATAATTACTAGGGCCACATCTAGGTTGTGACCAATAATACTAGTTATTTTTACAAGTCCATGGTTGTTGATGTCCTTGAGCATACCAAGATTGGCTTGCCCAATCATGGGGAGTCCAATTTGGCTAAGGGGCCTAAGGTGGTTGTCCCCAACTTTGTGGTACTATTTGAGCAGCCCATAACATCATTTGAGGGTTAGGAGATGACCTTGGCATGACCCGTCCTTAGATAGGTTGTCTCTAGAAAAAGTTTACTTCTTCTGATGTGATGGTTTGTTTGATTTGATTATTTAGGAATGGAAGAAGAGAACAAGAATGAATATAATGTTCTTCAAATTCACAGATAAGACATACTTCTATTTTATCTAAAGGAAATTCCCTGATTGCATGCTTCATCTTGCATCTAGGACAATACATGGCTAATGGTTCATTTTTGGCATTTTCTTATCTTGTAATCCATCCATAGTAGAGGTTAATTGAACTAAAATGTGTGTTTTCAAGTTTTCTAATTCATCCATTAGTTTGTTCATATCTAGATTTCCCTTCCCTAGGTCCACCCCTTATTCTAGAATAGATTCTACAAATGTCTTTAATTTCATTCATCCTTAATCAATCACTGTTTCCACCTCCTATCAAGTTGAGAGATTCCTAGATTCATCTTCCAAACCTTTAAGAAAAATTGATTTAATCAACTCTTCTTGAAGTACAAATCCACATATTTTACTCACAAAGAGGAATCTGTCCAATAATCTTACATATTCTCATCCTCCTCCTGTTTGATTTTGAAAAACTCTTCCTTCCTATTTCTACCTCTATAGTAATCTTGATATTTTTCTAGGAAGGTAGTTTCCATTTTTTCCCAAGTGGTAATAGAGTTGAATGCTAATCCTATTAACCACCTTATTGTTACATCCTTCAAAGTGGATGGAAACAACTTGAGTTTTTTGATTATCTATTTTGTAGTCATAGGTATGCTATGACATAGTACCTTAAACTCAAACAAAAATTGGTTAGGGTCTTCAGATGACATCCTTCTAAATATGGGTAAACGTGCAGGCAAAATATTTTTTCATTGGTGTGGCTGATAAGGCACCGTTAAGAGAGGGGAAAACCAGCTAAAGGTGTTAGTATCAGATCTAGAGCCTAGGCTGATATTGTTAAGGTACCTCCTGAAAAAAATGTGGGTCCTCATTCCCCTGCATGTGAACTAAATTTTAAAAGTACAAAATATTCTGAGGGGGTGACCCACATACAAGTGTCTGACGGATGTCTACATAGATCTCTTGAGAAAACCAATCTAGCCCTAGTCGGAAAGTTTTTGGGATCAAAACCAATGTAGATATTATAAGAAAATGGGCCATTTGCAGATGGAAACCAAAAGGAGATTTGATTATCACCACCATGGACAAGGGTTTTTTTCTAGCTCGATTTAATCTACAAGCTATGTGGACTCTGTCTTATTGGGTGGTCCCTGGTGTATTGGTAATATGGGGCTTTTTCTGAAAAAATGGTATCCTAGGTTTAATCCAAATACTGAGAACATTCATGCCATACCCATCTGGTGTAGAACTCCCAGGGCTACCTCTCTTCATCTGTGGGATGATGAAATCCTACTTCATATAGCTAAATCGATTGGTTCACCAGTTGGACTTGGATGGACCTATAAAAAATAGATCAAGACTTCCTTCGCAAGGTTCTGTGTCTCATCTGAAATGGATCAAGAGCTGCCTGATCACATTATTCTTCACAGTCCAAATTTGGAGCATGGAAACAACAAATAGATTATGAGGCTTTCCAACTAAGATGTAGAAAATGTCATAAATTAGGGCATTTTGCCAACAAATGCTCTGAGCAAATAAAGCAAAAGTTGGAAATACCCTTAGATCATTCTGAGGCACAAGAGTAGAAGCAGATGGATAAGGATGATAAATACTCTTTAACAGATCAGAACCAGAATGTAGGAGATCACCGCATGCAGACGAATCTCAGGTTAAAGGACTGGAAAAAAGGATTTAAGACAAAGAGGCCACCGGTTTATAGGAACTTGTGGAGACCTAAAATTTCACCAGTCGAAAAGCACGATGAAGCCCAAAAGGAAAAAGATCCTGAATTGACAAAGGGTGAAGAAAGTAAGAGGGAAATGGAAGTGGATCCAGCAATGAACATTAAGACACCTAATCTGGTAAAGCTGAACATGGAAGTGATGAAGAAAATGAAAAAGTCTTCATTCACCTTATCACTTCTACGGAAGAAGAGATGGAAAAAATTACTCCTTTTACTCATCAAGAAAAAATAACTAAGAATAGTTCTCTGGAACTGCACAAAATGAGACAAGGAAAGCCAAAGGGGTTCTGGAATCCATAGCAGAGATTTAAACCAAGATAAAGAGTTTGCCTGATATGGAGGAGCTCACTCCTAAAATAGCTAACCAGATTGATGTTGATAAAGGAAAAGAGGAAGGGGAAATTACTCCTACTATCAAGAAAAGTCTATCAGAATATGATAAAGATGGATTCATCACAGTGAGAAGTAAGAAACGAAGACAAAAAAGTCTTGAAGAAATTTTGGAATCACTCTATAGTGATAAAAAGAAGCAGATAGGAAGCTGGGAAGCTTCCACCTCAAGAATCACAAGGGCTACTTCTAGAAGAGCTGCAAATATTGGAGTCACCTATAGAAAAGGTAGACTATCCAAGAGAGAAGTAAGAGAAAAGAGACTGAAAGAAATTGCAGATGGTACGCAAAGGATTTTGAACCATCCGGAACCTTCATCTCCCAAAACTTTTTTAATGAAGGTTATTTCTTGGAATGTCAGAGGGCTCAATGGGGGGCCTAAGAAAATAAATTAAGGAAATTAAAAGATCAAACAGGCCCAGCATCCTTCTTATTCAGGAAACTAAAATGAAAAGTAAAGCTGTTGAAGATTGCAAAAGATATTTCTGGGAGAATGTTGCCTTTGCTGCTGTTGATTCTCAAGGTGCTTCTGGAGGCTTAGCAATTTTCTGGGATAACAAAATTGTTCATGGTAATGTGCTTTCTTCCTCCCAGAATCATTTAGCTATAATCTTTATTAGCCTTGAGAATAATTCTAGCTGGATTCTTTCCAATATTTATGCCCCTAATACTGTTGCTGGTAGAAGAAATTTGTGGAAGGAGTTAGTCTTGTTTCGGAATAATATTTGAGGATATGAACTGGTTGATAATGGGAGACTTTAACACTCCTTTAAATCGGGGGGGGAAAATTTTGGAGGGAACTCTGATTTTTCTATCAGCATGGAAGAATTTGTTGGCTTCATATCGACTCTTAATCTTATGGACATAGAAATTCATGGTAATCAATTTACCTGGTCTAACAGAAGAATTGGGGAACTTGATTCAGGTTAGACTGGATAGAGCTCTCATTTCTGCTAATTGGATCTTAGATCAAAATTTTCATCTCTCTCTTCTCTCCCAGAACGGGTTCAGATCACAATCCTATTGCCCTAATTTCTTCAATTGGTCAAAACCTTTCCACTGCAATTTTAAATTTGAAAAAATGTGGCTTGAGCATGAGGATATTCTGGACAGAATTAAAGAGTGGTGGTCTTGGGAAGGAACAGGGATGGCCCAATTCAGTCTTCTTCAGAAGCTGAAAAATGTGTGAGCAAAAGGTTAGAATCTGGAATAAGAGAGGTTTTTTGGGAATATTTTTGAAAAAAAGAAAGAGCTTAAGCAGCACTGGAAGAGTTTGAGCTTTAAAGTTTCTTTGAAAGGTATGACCCTAGAGGATCATCAACAGGAAAAAAAGCTTCTCTCAGATCTGCATAATATAAAAAGCTGTGAGGAATCCTTTTGGAGAATGAAGTCTAGAGCTCTCTGGTTAAAAGCAGGAGACAGAATAATAATTTTTTTTTTCCATATGACAACCCTCAAGCATAGGGCTTGTAACAGAATTACTGAAGTCTCAAAGGAAATGGGAGCATTACTATGGATTTTGAAGACATCAAAGAAGAAGCCCTCAATTTTTTACAAGAATCTACTCACTGGGAATAATTCCTACAATGAGCAAGCAAGTGGCCTCCTTTCTCTTAGACTCCATTCCTAATAATTTACTACCTGCTGAGAGGTTTAAGAGTCTTTCCAAAATAGTCACCATTGAGGAATTGAAAAAATTTGTTTTTTTCACTTTAGAAGGGGATAAGGCTCCGGGCCCAGATGGTTTTTCGGCAAACTTCTTCCAAAGATGCTGGGAAATCTTTCCGAAGATCTGCTGAAAGCTGTTAATGAGTTTTATAGAACTGGAAATCTCATAAAAGAGTTAAATAATACACATATTGTGCTTGCTCCTAAGAAGATGGATGCAAAGGATTTCAAAGATTTTAGGCCAATCAGTTTTGGTTAATGTAATATATCGGATCTTCACAAAGATTCTAACCACCAGGATGCAACCTATTCTTATGGATTATTTTTCTCAACAGCAGAGCGGATTCATCAGGGAAGAATTATTCAGGATGGAGTTATTATGGTCCATGAAACAATTCATTCCATGGATAAAAGTAAAAAATTAGAATGGCTATAAAGCTTGACATGCATAAGGCTTTTGACAGAGTCTCCTGGAAATTCATGGATGAAGTCTTATCCAAGTTTGTTTTCAAAATAAATTCAGGAAAATTATCCATTCTTGCATTTCTTCATCTAGATTCTCAGTGGTTGTTAATGGGGAACCGGTTGGTTTTTTTCCAGCAATAGAGGAATTCGGCAAGGGGACCCAATCTCCCCTTTATATTCATTATAATGGCTGACAGTTTAAGCAGATCTATTTCAAAAGCTATTATATATGGCATGATAAAGGGCTTTCAACCTACTTCTGGTAATCAGGTTTCCTCACACCAGTAGTTTTTGCTGATGACACTCTGCTACTTCTGATGGCCTCAATAATTGAGGCAAAGGCTATCAAAACTATCCTTAGATTTTATGAGGAAGCCTCGGGGCAAAAAGTTAATTTTGACAAAAGCTCTATCTATTTCTTCAACACTCCCATTGAAAGGCAAAGAAAGATTGCTCATATTCTTGGATGCACTATTAATTCATTACCTGCTACTTATTTAGGGCTCCCTTTGAGTACTAGCAAGATTTCTAATGAGGTTTGGAATGATCTTATTAAGAGATTTCAAAAAAAACTGGCTGGTTGGAAAGGAGCTTTACTTTCAAGTGCAGGCAAGTGTTTATTGATAAAAAGCACTCTTCAGAACTTGCCTATTTATATCATGTCAATGTTCAGCATTCCAGCAGCAGTGACGAATAGTATTGAAAAAATACAAAAAACACTTTTTATGGCATGGTACTGAGGACAGGTTTAGGTACCATTTAGTGGCTTGGGAGCAGGTTTGTAAACCTAAGAGGCTTTGGGGGGTTAGGAATCAAAGACATCAAACATATGAATGCTGCTCTTATTGCAAAGTTAGGTTGGAGACTTATAAAAGAACACAAGCCTTGGACAGAAAGTTGGTTAAAATCAAATACCTTTCCAACCAAAGAAAGATTTCCTTTATTTTGATCAGTTTCTTCCGAATGGTTCTATTTTCTGGAACAATCTTCTACACAGCAGACATATTTCTCTCTCAGGGATGTAGCTGGAAGCTTGGGGATGGTCAAGACATTAATTTCTGGACTGATAAATGGTCAGATATTACTGGATTTCCTCTTATGGCCACATTAAAGACAACTTAATTAGAAATTATGGGCACAAAGTACAGGGCTATATTGAGGTGGATGAAACCAAAAGAAAATGGAAACAGTTCAAAGTGATGAGGAGAATGTGCAGTCTGATGTTTCATCTATGCAGAATCAACTCTCCCTAATTCATATCAGTCCACAAAGTCATAAGGATGAGCTCATTTGGAAAGATTCTTTTGATGGAGAGTACTCGGTTAAATCGGGCTACAATTCTTTCTTTGCCTCTATTGAAAGTGATACTGAGTGGCATAAGCTGTGGATGCCAGAGCTAACCCCTAGAGTGAACTTTTTCTGGTGGCTCATCATTAAAGGAAAGATACTAACCAATGAAAATCTCATTAGGAAAGGATTCATCATGCCGAATAGATGTTGCATGTGTCAGGAAGAAGCAGAAGACATCAAACATTTATTTTCTTCATTGAAGTACACTTCCAAAATTTGGAAAATTATATTTAAAAACTTTAATCAGGAATGGATCTTTCCCCTTACTTTTCTTTAGGCCTAGGAACAATGGAACTCTCCTTACAAACATTGTGTGGTGAGGATATTATGGCAACTAGTTTTACCTCACACCATGTGGCGAGTTTGGAAGGCTCATAATGATGTCATTTTTAGGAATACTAGAAAGTTATGTAACAAAGTCTACAAAGAAATTCTCATTGCTATGTAGGACAACATTACAAGATTTAAACCTCCTAAAAATATACTTTGCTCTGATTAAGAAGAGAAAAATTTGGCTGCTCGGAATATTGGTACTGTCTTGAATAAGAATAATAATGGTATTGATAGATCCATTGTCCGATGGATTAATCCTCCCAATGCTTGGCATAAATTGAATTTTTACGGGGCCTCAAAAGGAAATCTTGGAGATTCTGGAGGTGGGGGAGTCATTAGAGATCACAGAGGCTATTTTTTTGGTGCTTTTTCTTGAAAGATCGGAAGGCAAACTAACCACTACTCTGAAGCTCTTACTGCTCTTTGGGGAATAAGGATTGCCAGGGATTGTAATATTCCAAATATTATAATTGAGTGTGACTCACTGAACATCGTCAATCTCTTGAACCAAAAGCAACCACCCAGCTGGTCAATCAGAGATTTTATTGCTGAAGCTACTGATATTTGAAAGAGTTTTGAAAATTTAGAAATCAAACATACCTACTGGGAAGGCAATAGGGTCGCGAATAGTTTGAAAAAATTTGGGGTTAAAAACACTTTTCAAACTTGGTCAAGGGGTGACATTATTCCCACTCAAGTTAATGAAGACACCATCAATGATCTACATGACTTTGCAAGTAATCACTAATGGTTGTAACGTTGATGCAAAGGAGTGGCTTTTTAAGTACAGAATGATGACATCTTCCAAGATGTGTGCGACCTAGAGCGACATCATTACTATTCATAGGGTGAATGCTAAGGAGAAAGTCACTAATTACAAAAGTAAGGTCTAATAATTATATCTTTCTGCATGATTGGGGGAGATTCAAAAACTGAGTTGAGGTTGGGTCGCATACTTCTAAAAATTTTACCGTTGCAGGCAGAGACACTGGAAAAATGGGGGTACCGCCTTGCAAGACAGAGCCCACCCATAATCCATCTTCGAAAGATGATACAGTTCTTTGGAACTATCTTCAAATAGGGGGTCTTGCGAACTTTATTGAAAAAATCTAAGGTTTTGATCAGGATATCTCTATTAAATTTTCTCAAGGATGGAGGAATCGTGTGGTAATATACAACAAAATTGAGGTTGAGATTTCAGAGGAGCTTATTGCCCAAGTTACCGGACTTAGTCTTGATGGCTCCAAATTCTTTAACAAGAGGGTGGTCAGAGAGGTGGAGACAAATAAATTTAAGGATGAAGGGGAAGATCTTGAATTGGTGACAGCCGACATCAAGCTAGCTTTGGTTCCCAAGCCTTTTGTTGAGATTGCTAGAATGGTAGTAAGGTATGTAACTCTTGAGGGGATATTTGTCACTATTCCTCTAAAATATTTTATCTTTCTCAATCACTTTCGTAGAAACATCATCATCAACTTCCCTCATTACTTGATAAAATCACTAGATAAATCCATTCTGGAAGTGCAAAATCATACTAGGGCAGCTCCCTTGCATCAAGGGTTAATACTGCTTATTCACCGCCACTACTCAACCAGTCCCCACTTGGATTATGCTCCTCCCTCCACCTTCATTCCTCCCCCTACCCCCACTGCCTCCATTCCTCCCCTACTCAAAAGGAAGATTGACACTGCTTCATCTAGCAAGAAAAGGAAGGGGATGAAAACTAAGGTCCCTGCTTCGTAGAGGGTTCTTAGAAGTCATAAAGACATGGAGCTTGCCATGAATCTCTTGCACATTAGCCATCCGATGGAGGATCCTAAGGATGAGGACTTGTTGATCAGAGTGGGGAAGATGGAAAAGGAAATTCAAGAGCTTAAGAGTGTCATCAGAGATATGGAAAAATCTAAGGGGAAAAGGAAACTGTAAAATGATGAAGAAGAGGATGTCACTGCTGAGATCTTCAAGAAGCTTCAATCTCTGGATGGCAGACTTGGAAATGCAAAAGGGTGTAATGACTGTATCCTCTCTTCCCTTAAAAGTATTTACAATTTTATTAAACAACACGTTCGTAGTATCTATAGTCTCAGCGGGATTACTGAGGACATTTGGGGCTCCAAGGAGAAAAGAGATATTGCAATTGCTCAGGTGGATCTGAAAAACCCTTCCCAGGTCACTACCATTGCATTATTTTTCTCTCTTCAAATGATCAAAGCCAAGATTGACCGGGATATCAAGTGATGTGGCGCTCTGTTCCTGTTTACTGGCTATGAAGTTTCTATTGACTGGTTGTTTTGGTGTTGTTTTTTGGCTGAGATGACCAGTCTCTTGTTATTTTTTTGCCTCTTTTGCTTTCTCTCCGATCACTGTATGTCTTGATCCTATTTTATTACTATGTTGTCTTATCTGGCTATTGAGCCCTTTAGTGTTGGTTGTTTTTCTCTTTTTTGGGTTGTTCGTACCTCTTTTGATATCTGGCTTTTGAGCCTTTCTGTATACAGGGTATAGTCCCTTTAAAACTATTTACCCTTAACAAAAAAAAATGTGGTATGTGGTCTAGTTTGGGGAAGGTGAAAAATTAGGAGTAGGAGGTTGACTACTTAATTGAGAATAAAAACTTACCCTAAATGGATCTTGAGAAATAATCCTTCTCCTAAAATTTCCTCTCCCTTCTAGTGACTGATCCAAGAATTCAAAAGGTGGCAATTCTATTTTTTATCTTACAGGGGATAATGGTGCCTCTAATTCTTGGTCAACTTCCTTATTTAAACTAGAGGATGATGTTAATTCTTGTTCAGATATTTTTGGGATAAATCTACCCTTGGAGTCTCTTGGTCTACTCATAAATTTTGTAATAGCTTAGGGAATATTTATTCAATTACTAAATGTATGATTATTTCTCTTATTGACACCTAATTAGAAAATCCTAACTAGTGGTTCCTCAGAAATGGTGCCAAAAATTATGGGTGTCATTATTCCCTTAATTTAATCAATTCTCTAATGATGTCATATTCAAACCAGGGGTGTGTCTAAATCTATATGCAACAAGAGAAATCTTATCGATCTAGCAATTGATTGTAGGTATTTTGTATTTTCTAGGGGATCTTTTCTATGTCTTAAGGACTTCTTGGTTAAAAACCTTATTGGAATCAAACTATGAAAACTTGTTGGAAGTAAACACACTTTACAGAAATGAATTGTTGGAAATAAACACACTTTTCCTTGGAAGTAAACACACCTTATAGAAATGAATTGCTTTGAAATAAACAAATATTACAAAAATAAACAAACAATTGAGAATGCTTGGAAAATGATTACAAAGAAATAAGAACTTAATCTAGAACACTTGAAGGGACAAGTCTACAACAGATTTCAACTTAAGGAATTGAAAGAGATACAAAATTAACAAATCTAAACTATTACTTTAAAAATATAAATACCAACAAAACGAGGATCCTTGTTCCTAGAGGAGTGGGCCCTTGCTCTGCCTTGAAACGGGATTGAACAACTTAATTTTCTCTTAAAAACAAAAATGGATATTTTATTGATAAAATGTTCTGCATTACAAATATGTGTTGGATCTGTGTATATCAATCTATATCTATATCCTGTTCTATATCTATATTCCTCTATATCTAACCTATCTGCAGGTCTGTATATATATATACTTCTTCTAGGGGTGCATTTATAGTTGTAATTGTTCCACTAATACAATGGAACTGAATCGTGCCCAGAATAGATGCTAAATTAGAACATGGCTTGACATACAGCTGTGTGATATTTATCATAGATATGCAAGTATGGAGATTTGGAAGTCTTCTAATCTGTTCCTAATTTATAGGATCATTGATTTGAAAAATCAATGGATGTTTGGAATAGATTCTTATCGGTTATGGAACTTGAGAAGAGTTTTGGAACTAAAGGAAATCATTCTAGGTTTAACTGAGAGAGTTCCATAGCTATCTGTAGAAGTTCCGGAACTCATTTCGAAAATTTTGAAACTAAGTACTAGAGTTTTGGAACTAAAACCGAAAGTTCTGCAAATAAGTGACAAAGCTTGTGACTATGTAATGGACTTCCGGAACTAAGTCTGTAATTTCCGGAACTAAGATGCATTGATTCCAATGCTTCTGAAAACATGTTGACCACTTCATACATCATTCTTCTACCTGATTGCGACCTGCTTTATTACAAAACTGAGTTTCCAAAACACTTTGTTAGGAATTACAGAGATTTTAAATGTTAGAATCATAATCAACAAAAAATGGACAATTACATCCTAACTCATATCAGATCAAAAAAAGTTCAAACAATTTAGTCAAACTTAATCAAATTTACTGTACATTTAACGGGCATATTTTGTCCTCATCACCAAGTAAATTGGGTCCTCTTCTTAATCATGTCATGGAGGACCCCCATCAGCACCCGTGGCAATATCCCACCCTCTGCATCTGGCAGTGTAAAGTAACACACTGCCTCCATAATCAAAACTACTAGCCTCATCTCCTTTTGATGGGCTGCACACGTCTAACCATAGCTCAGACTGGTGCTATGGAGCCTCATCTTTTCCATACGATCGCAAAAAACTATCAGCATCAAGTCCTCGAAGGCCTTTGAGGAGATAGAATACAACTGTTGTTCCAATATCGGTAGGCCCCAGATCCAATAGACATCCTCTAGGGTGACTATCAGCTCACTCGTCAGCTAATGGAATGTGTTGGTCATTGTATCCCATCTATCAATGAGTGTGACCATAAGGCTAGGCTCCAGTACTATATGCATGTAACATATCACACTTATCAAGATGATATCTGTCACATGCCTCCACTCATCAAAGGTGACACTCGCTCGTACAGACAACAATAAAGGAGGTAAACGATCCCTCATACATAGCTACTCTCTAGCCTACATCCACCACATTACAAACATTATTCAACTTTCCTTTAACCCTAAACACCCTCAACCTAAACTCTTCAACCTAAATCACAAACCCTAAATACCTTGAGCCTAAAACCCTTCAACATAAACCCCAAACCCTAAACACCTTGAACCTAAAAACCTTTAACCTAAACCCCAAACCTTAAACACCCTAAAACTAAAACCATTCAACCTAAACCCCAAACACTAAACACCCTGAACCTAAAACCCTTCAACCTAAAACCCAAACCCTAAACACCATGAACCTAAAACCCGTCAACCCAAACACCTAACCCTATCAAACCTAAACAGTAAATTCATTAACCGGTTCCGGTCACCCCTGACCGACACCATTCCATGATAAACCAGCATCAGTTCTTCATTCATGACCGATGTCGGTATATATAGACTGATGTCAGCCATACCTATACCGGCATCGGTCACTGTTGCTACACCCAAACCCGAAACCCTGATTTTCTTCCCCACATTTCTCTCCCATGTGTCCTTGAAACTTACCAAAAATTTCCCCAAATCCCTCCCTAACCCTATTCAACCTTCTTATGCCTTTTTCCACCCCTCCTCTCACCCATTTTAACCATCAAATTTAAATTTCTATGCCCTACCCACACCTCCCTTACCCATATTCCCTTCTACATTTAACAACAATACATAGAAATGATTAGCTCTTACCTCATCTCGACATCACCTCCATGGTGGCACATCCGAACGTTGTGTTGGTGGTCCACCCGACCCCTCTCCTACCTCTGCCTTGTAACACCTCTACCTCTAACCTCTCCACCAATCCACTCACTCTTCCTGATCTTATAGTGCCTTCCACCTGACTCCTCTCCCCACCCAGATCTCTCCACCTCACCTCGATATGGTCCCATGTATTTCTCTCACGATAAATCATATCTCATTCAGTACTCTGTCATTTTCCAATAGTCCAAAACATACAAACTAATCCGTATTATATGGCTTTTTCATTTTTATATACCCACATCGAGCTGACCATCATCAGTTATACATAGACCAACATCAATCCTGTGCCCTAGAAAACTGTGGTCGGTTGTACCTAAACCGACATTGGTCTTGTGCCCTAACAAACTATGGTCGATCTACCTAGACCACCACCGGTTATGTATGACTAACATTGGTTACCTATCATACTCTTGTTAATACCCTTCCAACCAACATTTACCCTTCGCCACCACTATTTGACCTTACCCACCCTTATCGCAACCTACCTCCAATCTTACATTGCCTATCCCTATCCTTAATTACATTTAGGGACTTGTTACTTTACCCATACCTCGGCCCTACCCATGTTGTGACAGAGCTACCTAGACTTGGAACATTATTAGTGACCTGTGAACTCATGTGCTCGCTATACCTTGCAACACTACTACCTGTGTTGTTTGTGCTAATGACCTTACCTTTCCTATGGCCGTGTTGTTTATCCTGACCCAAGATTTGGTGTCCCAAAATATACCTAAACGTTCTTGCACCTGACCTGCATGGTGTTTACGCACCATATCCTATTCCTTGGATACCAGAATCACTTCAACCTTGTTTTTATAAACCTATCGACCCTAGATGATGTAGATTTATTAAGCTCTTCAACTTGTAGCCATGTCATAGTTTATAACGTGTGTGTGTGTGTGTTTGACTGCCACTACCTTTGACCCTATCCCATTTACATATTTTCCAATTTTTGACCTCTACCCTTTCCAACATTCACCCAAATCTAGGATCCTTTTCACCACATCCACCTTTTATCAAACTACTCACTACTTTCATCTTCCACCTCACCAATTCTTGGTTTGAGGGGGATCACATTCACCTAGACATGGGGTACCCACTTCTTATTTTTGTCAATGTTGCTGACCAATACAAGCTACGTGACAAAAAGGGGGAAATGTAGATACCTAAATTTGGTTACATTCACCTTAGCCCCTGATCAGATAACCAACTTAAACATGGGCACCTAACCATGGCCCGTTTCACCCCTCATTAATATTAATTTAATTATTTTAATTAAATTAATCCTCATTCTCTAAACTTTTATTATTTTACTACCTTAATTGAACTAATTTCCACCTCACCTAGACACCTCATCCAACCGCCTCACCCTAGACCTATTCTTGTCATGTTTCCATGAATAAAAATAACTAAATCTTACTTGCCTTAATGAACTAAGATTTGGTCTAACCTTAAAATCAATGCCTATGATTTCTCTAACAACATTCCCACAAGTAAAAAGGGAAGCTTCCGTTCTAATCTATGGAAAAAAACCAACTTGGCCTAATAAATTAGAAACATCTACATTTTTTAGTAAACATAGGGAATCTCACCTTAACCGACGTCGGTCATACCTAAACCGATGCCGATTAATAAGGAACCCTCGTCGGTTAACATTTATTGACATTAGAAACATCGTTTGAGAGGTTGGCACATTGGAGATCAAAGGAGAACAAGATTAGAGCTGCATGTAAGAAGAACCAACATCTTTCTATGTATCCAAGCATCTAGAACCATCATCCAGGTAGATCTAGGAGCACTACACCCACGGCAGCATTCTTAGAAGCACTGCCATGACACCAAACACCATACCTCTGATCAACCATCACCTCCATCCAGCCATCGAATATGCATCACAATAAGTATCCTATTAACCAACATTATTTTATTTTTTTTCTAGTAGGCTTTGTTACTTCCATTATTAGTTTCTACTTGAACTCCCACTTAACCACCATTTATTTCCATACAAGTCCAATAATTCCCTCATCCACACCATAAAATCACC
Organism: Taxus chinensis; assembly: GCA_019776745.2. NCBI lineage: Eukaryota > Viridiplantae > Streptophyta > Pinopsida > Cupressales > Taxaceae > Taxus > Taxus chinensis. Next base: position 560,929,818 of record CM034153.1, on the reverse strand, counting down.
CATACGTGATCATTAGACATCTCTGAGTATTTTCAACACCTCCCTAGACTTACACCTACTCCTCACCATCCCTGACTCAGTCTCAGACAAATCCCTAAACCATGAAATATTGAGTTATTAAAAATCGATAGTAACCGTCAGTGGTTATCACTAAACTATTTTCGGTCATACGAGACCGGCGCCGGTCTCTATGTTTTATACCTTTTCCAAAAATAGAGATAAACAACCTCCTACCAATTGACCTAAACAACCTAGAATTATACCTTGACCAGTCCCAGTACCTTAACAGTTACCTCATCCTTTAGATCCAACTATAGCCTAGCCTATTGTGATTGGATTTTCTTATTGTACTTGAATGAGATACCTAAATCATATCAACTACAGTAGAAATTTACTTATTTCCTACATTAATTTGTTTTAAATAGTGGATTGATAACCATCTATGAAGCATCACACTTTCTAGAACTAGCATACGCTAGGTAGTCCACTGTCATATATCATTTAACTTCTCTTTTGTAGTCTTGTTTTCTATTACAGGTAGTTCCTCCTAGCAAAAAGGAAGCTCTCAAAATTGACACTAGATCGAGAATTCAAAACGCGTAAAACAACCATCAACTAACCCATTTAATAGGTATTCCTCCTATCCCATAACCCTATCTATTTTGTCATTCAAAAATGTAAAGAAAACGATGAAACATTGTGGTACGCCCGGTGGGACCCATCAAGGGTTCTATTGCATTTTCTTCTTTTCTCGGTGAAAGTTGTGTGTTTTTTTCCCTTTAAAAGGCTTACACAGTGATTTTCTTCCCTGTTAATCCTCTCTTCTTTCTAATTACTCTAAAGGAAACATTTACCTTGGTTCATTTAAAAAGAATCATTCTTCTTTCTTGCTTCCTATATTTAATGAAAGAGCATACACTCTCCTATTCATCGTTTGCTTCATCGACCATAATCTTTTCGATTTGGGCTTAAAATTGGTTGCATTACATTCTGGTTTGTTGCATTTAGCTCACATTAAAAATGAGGGCAACCTATATGCTGGAAGTCATGCCCAGCTGATGGTTGACACAAAGAATCGTAGAAAGCACATTCTCTCTCTCTTTGTGTCTTCCAAAACTTGCACAAAATTGAAATATACACATCTTTATTAAACAACATCTTACTTGGAAAAACTTGTAAGTGATCACATGATCTGATTGGTAGGTACTCCCCAGCGCGTTACCTCTGTTGATTCATTATCTTAGAGGATGGCCTGCCCCCACCATAATATACCTGAAAGCTCTCCTTTTAGATATCATTCTTCGTAGGAAACCTTCCTCACCAAAAAAATCTATTGTAGAATGCATGATTCAGTATCCTAAATAGCATAAGCTCAACACATTAGAAATTACTTGTTAGGTACATATTTTTAGTGTTTGATTGATGTGCGTTTTGAGGTGTGAGGATACGCTTCTCTTTTTTTTCATTATGTTGCCTAACAAACTCTACAATCACAGTTGGAGTATTCTAACTTCTTCTGAGTGTGTCAGGACTTCATTGCATCATCTCCAAACCTATGGATTGATAATTTATCTCACTAAAATTCATAATAATCCTTTTTTCTACATCTTTCCAATTTTCACAGTAACCGGGATCAGTTTTTCTTAACCTACATCAATTTTTTGTTCTTTTGGGTTGAGTTGCCTAAAATAACCCTTATTTCATTTTCTGTGTTGTCAGAGTTCCTGTGAGTCTCTGTACTCTCTCTTCTTTGATAAAAATTCATCATTCAACTTGTTCATCTGACCATCACCAGTCCTTTCCTCATTTCATAAACTTGTTCTTGTCTCATAGTAACCAATATTTTTTATCCCTTAACTGACATCGGTCAACCTTAACCGGCGTTGGTTACCCTGTATTGAACATCAACTGATATAGTACCCAAATCTACCTATAAACACCTATTTTCTCCATTCCTTTTGCCCCTTATGTCATCTGTAAGATATAGATCACCTGATATATACTCATTCACATGGTGTTGACTCGCAATCAGCGTAATGCCCTTACATTTCATGCAATCCGTCAACCACTCCTTCCTATCCCTTCACCACCCTCTGTCATGTTACCCATGGATCCAACCTTACCTACAACAATTTCCATAGGTGACGAGGAATTTTCATGAATCCTTGATCAGTATCCCATGGCCTTATAATTCTACCTTTCCCATTCTTCCACCTGAGACTCCTCAGTTCAGTTGATATATGGCATGCCTATATTCATCTCTCTTGCCCTTATTCCCGCTTCTATATCAACCCCTAATAATGTGGATTTACCTTCACTTGCTTCACCCCCAGTGGTTTCATAGCTAGGATCTATACCCGCTATGATCGCAACATCTACATTATCAATTGCACCTAAAATATTTGTTGTCCCCTCGGCGATCACCCAAACCATAACCTCATCCGCACCAATTGTCTCACAAATACCCATTGCAACACAACCACCCATGGTGTCAGTGACCCCTACTCCAAGCAAAATATTTTCCTCTCCATCCCACAAACACTACCCCCAAATGTTGCTAGAGTCACAACAAACATCCCACCTACATACACATACTATCAATAACCCCCTATCTCGTTTGTCACCCATTCTTGATACATGCCTACTATGTTGGTCCCTTATTCTCAATCTCCCTATTAGCTTACAATATAATGGAATGTTTCCCACATCACAGGTTCAATACCAGCCCCCTTATGCCATAGGAGGTGCCCTTCCATCACAACGTATCAATGATGGAAAGGATGCAGACACTAGAAGCATCGAATTCAGGCTCATGTAATTCTCTCACCCATGATGAATTTTTTAATGATCTCATTTATCCGTCCTTCCCTATTTGCACATACGTTGTACGTTGGGAAATTCCAAAACTCAACCATTTCAATAGTAAGGAAGACTTGCAGTAGCATTTGTGGTCTTTCAAACATGGGTGTTACCTAATCACCCATGAAAATGCTTTACTCCTACAAACCTTCCCGATGTCCTTGAAAATACTTTCCTTAGACTGGTACAATGAGCTACAAAGACACTCCATCTACTCGTTTAATCAAGTAGCCCAAGCCTTCTTACATCACTTCTCCATCAACATTGTTAACAAGGTTACCATGATTGATTTTTATTCCACAAGACAATATGATGATGAGTCTATCGCTGATTTTTTCACTTGCTGGCATAGCCTAATTAACCAGCTCACATTTCAATTACCTCAAACTGAACTTATAGAGTTTTCTACTCAAACTTGCGTAAGACACATCTCACCAACTCTGCAGGTGCGTACCTTTCATACTTTTGACAAGGCATTCACCATGGCATGAAAATTGGAAATTTGTGCTATCGAAGAGAAGAAAATTCAACTTCGTAACAAGAACATCACGTTCAAATCAAATGATGCTCCTTCATCTTCAAAACCCAAAATAAATTATTCAAAACCCAAAGGATCTGTGAATGTTGTAGTTCTCAACGCTAATCCCCCTCATCAATCAAACCCATCAAAACCTCCTTATAATCTCTCTCCCGTCGAGGCTTTCTAGTTCAGATGAGAACAATGAAAATACACTTCGATAGAAGAATCTTACTATTCTTTTTTGGAAAATTTTGTTAAGGTTGGTGTCATTACCCTTCCATCTATAAACCAACATATTGGTTTTGACCATGAGCGACCCATGCCCACATGGTATAAGGAACATGAATTTTGCAACTATCATCATGTCAAATGTCATATCGACAATAACTACATGACTTTCAACAATATCGTCCAAGAAATGTTAGACAATGAAGATCTAGTCTTGGATAGCCTGAATGCACCTGCTAACCAAAACCTATATATGTTCAAGAATACATTTCCTAATCATACCCCATCTTCCAACCAAGTAGGTGACACTTTAAACAATGATAGTAATATCCACGAGGTCCACGCTATTTTCAATGACATACCATCTCCTTCCCAATTGCCTCATGTTCATTCCATATATGAAATCTGAGGCTGACCTCCACTACCTGCACAAGGACCTATTTCATCTACTCCTCCACCCATAGATGAACCCCCTTCATTTTCTCCTTCACCTGTAGAAGATCCTATACTTTGTACATCACCTTTGGCCCCTCAAATTAATGAGAAGTTATCAATGGCACCTCTCCTACTCATAGGAGATACATGTTCACAACCTAAACCATCATAAGGAGAGTCAACCTCGTCTAGCCTGTCCTCTCATCTACCCATAGTGGATCTTGTAGGAATACCATTTCCTTTAGATGAACATTCACCATCGGACCTTCAGGATCCCGCTGATCTACTTTCATCTCTCTTACCCATAGAGTCTGAGGCTATCCATTTCCATATGTCTCAAAGTCATTTTATGGGAATTACAACTCGATCCATGTCGACCCTACTTTAAAAAAATCATTTTCATGTTTGGCCAATCACCTGGACTAGGTCGATAGATCCTTGCTTTGGGGACGCCTTCTACTTCCTATTTCAACATAAATGCAGTTGTCCCTCGCTGACACCTCCACTATCTATCCAAAAGTGTTTCGAGCGATCGAACCAAACAAATCCATGATTATTGAAACACCTTCCACGTCACCACCCATGGCCCAACTCACACCTCTTCCCATAACCCAACATAAATCTACACCAAAACACATACTCTCGCCTATATCATCTCCCTTACCTAAACCTATCCCTACCCTAGGGGTCATACCGATAGCTAGCCTTACTCACCTACCCATCAAATTAGATTTAGCCACATTTTCTAAAACTAACGCTAAACTTACCTCGGCCCCTAAAAACTAGATCCAATCTCCTAGGCCCCATACACCAACCTTGTCTACCACACCATTATCACCTTCACCCCTTCCATCCATCCTAGGACCTCACCCCTCGACCCTGGCCAAGAAACTCCCGTTCAACGGTAAATCAAAAACCCATCAACCCATTTCCTCATCAGATGCCTCTAATATACCCAAGTGACCCACATAACTTCCAAAATCACCCATAACCTTCTTACCACCCATACCTCCACTACCATCCATAAATTCTTCACTACCCATTACACTCTCTTCTTTTTCAGTCACGCCTCCTACCCAACCTACACCCCCCACCTCCACAACATCTCGGTTTCCCCCATGGGTAACCCGTCCTCTTCATGCCCATGTTATGCTTATAGATTTGTAGATCCATGGAGGCTTCCCTAAAAGCATAAAATGATTTTTTACTAGATATTCATATGTTAATATTAATGAAATTTTGGAAATGATAAAACCTTGTTCCAAATAAAAAATAAATCCTAATACTCGTAAGCATGTATAAAACTGAAACATTTTCTATTTATTGTTTTGCATATTGTTATTTTAAATATTTAATATTTAGTATTGTGTGGAAGATTGCATTGTGATCGTACAAGAAGATTGCATTGTGACCAAAGAAACCATGTATAGATGATACAGGAATCAAAACAGATTTCTCGAAAATCTTAGCAAGGTTTAGAGAAAGTCTAATGCATATAAAAAAATTTAAAATACACCTATTTCAGGATGAATTGTGGCCTATAATGCATATTAAAATTCTATTTAATATATGAATTCTGTCCTATATTGTAAATATTGAAGGATGTGGAAGATGATCTAGATATGTGTGTGGTGTTATTAAATCAATAACCCAATTACAATTATGTAATTTTCCCCTAAATTTAATTGATAACACCTTTCTGTATAATGTGTGTGACTATATTTAGTAATGTTTTTTCTACAATGTGTGTTTATCAATCAGTGGAATCCTTTATTCATAATCTATCAAATGCATGGGAAAATATTGATGATGCCATCCATTTTTTATTCCATCAACCACCCTCACACGAGTTGAAAGACTACTTAATTGGGTTGTGATTTTTCCTTCCCTCGTTTGTTTGCTCATGTTTCTCTCTATTGTTTTCCACTTCCCTCTCATGGAATCTACCTTTGTTCCTTTCATCCTCTAGCGTTTGCATAGCAAGAATCCATAAATGGATTTCTTGTCTCCTATATCTTCCACTATTCTTTGCAATGTCTTCCGCATAGGATCCACACCTATTCTAAATGTGATTGAGAAAGTCCTGGGTGTCGATTATCTCCAGAGCACTGGCATATCTCATGTTAACTCTGATATTCCAGGCATCTTCATGTTCAATTATCTGGTGCTATGTGCAGATAAGGAAGTGGTCATGGCGGTCATGTCCCATTTCATTTACCCACATCATTTTGTGGGTTTGGCTAAAGCTCTAGAAAAAGTATCCATTCCTATCCTCTTCGGATTTGTGATGCCCTAGAATTGAAAATTCAAGCTCTCCATCAATTTTCCACGTATGTTCAAATCATTTGTCAATTTGATGGGTTTCCTATCTCATGAGTGTCATCCCTAAACCTAGTCGTGCTCGCAAAACCTTCCCCATCCCTTCCTGATCATGTGGTGCAATTGAAGACTATTTTTGGCTTTTCCTTTTCCTTTCTCAAGAATATTGCAACACTTTGCTTAGTGGACCAATTAGAGATGGAACCCTAAGGTTTTTCTATCATCCATGTTATATTTCGTCCTCGTTATTTACAATATTTCCTACTATTTTTCGGTATTTTTATGTAACCCTTCATCGATTAAATATTTCAATATTTGTATGGTGGGGACCCATCAACCCTCTGGTTCATAGCTCCGGTCAAAAGCGTTTAACTATCTATAATAGAATATTATGTAATTTGTCCCTAACTTTATTTGAGAACAAGTTTATGTATCATGTTTGTGACTATCTTAATAATGTTAATATGTATAAAATGTGTGAATATATTTAGTAATTTTATAATACAATAAATTATTTAAATGATAATAGATATGTTAATATATACAAATAAGGTACATAACATTTTTATTTCTGATGAATTCTTATTTGATTAATGTTAATTTAAGTAGATAAGCTACACTAGCATTTCCTAGCGAGCATTAAGTTTTAGCTCTCTTACTTGTATTTTTTAAAGTCATATTATCCTCTCGAATTCAAATTGTCCATTGCACAAATTGTTCACTTCAATTTAAGGAATAAAGGAAATCAAAAATTCTCAACCACTTCAACAATCAGTGTGTTCATAGATATCGTAAAAATAATTTTAATATGCTATCATTTATTCTACAAATATGGGATTCCAGCATAATGAATAGTTTTAAAAGGAAATTTAAATAATTATTAAAATTATATACCATAATTCTACGTTTACAAAAGAAAAATTTATTTTTAATTTATTTGATGTCTATATTTAATTACAAAAAGATATCCTCCAAATAAGGGGAGTAAGGACAATTTTAATTGTCATTTAAAGTGTTAGTAATGGGAGGAAAATTTTTGCAGTCATTTCATGTCCCTTATTTCGAGGTATGTAAGGATGGTGGAGGATGATGCGGGGGGTTGATGATGAATTTTGACATGTATTTATAACTATTAAGGGGATGTTAATGTTTTTGTAATTCAGGTTTATAATTCCTCTCTTGTAATCTGGGTTTCTTCCTCTCTTGGAATATGGGTTTATAACTATTAAGGGGATGATAACATGCATTTATTCCTCTCTTTGAATCAGGTTTTTTAATCACGCCTTTACAAGTATAGTCTCAAGCACCATGAGTGGTGTAATTTTAGCTTTACTACCAATAAGGAATCCTACTAGAGTGACCCCACCCACTGGGATCTAAGGCCGACGATACCAAGTTTGACGGAGACGTGATATCTTGCCTCTCTTGCTCTAAGGGTAGTGTGGTGCTCATAGTTTTTCATATATGTAGTAAGAAGTGAAATCAGTCCACAACAAAATTCCCTTACAAATATCTCTCCCTCGTCCATGCAATGGATACCTTCACAAGGGATACATTGTCGAGGGCCTCATATCCGACATAAGAATCACTGGTGGGGCTACCACCACCTCTACTACTAGACACCTCCAAGTCTAAGGGGTGGCATGGACCGCTCTGGCAATAACATGTGCCATAGAAATAATGATTTTTTTTTCAAGTTACTAGTCTATCTGAGGACCATGAGGGATGTCAATCTTCATGAGATTTTCAAATCACTTAGAGACATCCCATGTGTCTACATGGCCATGGATCAGAAGATGGATTATAAGGGGATTTGATTTTTTTAATTTCATCATCAAGGAAGACGTTGAGAGAGATATTTACTAGCAGTTGCTTCTAATGATGCAAGTGTACACCATGAACCAATATATTACACACAAAAAATTGAAAAAGAGGAGGAATCAACACTCGTGTGATAAAACACCTAACTCCTACATAGCCCAAAAAATTTACACCAATCTCCATATAAATTTATTGAGCAAGGCGAGAAGATGGTTCGCACCACTACCATGCATATCAAAACCCGGATTACATTTTATTATATTCTCAAATTATGGATCATTTCCCTCTACTAGTTTCTTAAGAATATATTCAGAAATTCTCTAGTTACACAGAAGTTCGATCACATGATAGTAAATTAAACCTGGAAGTGTCTCACATCTCTTGAAATTAATTAGCCTAACGGACGCTATCCCTTATAAAACAGTAACATTTTATGTTTATTGTATTGCAGATCAATGTTGGACAACTTGAAATCATTAAAAATTATTTCCAACGATTGCATACATTAATCTTAAGGACATTTTAAAATTGATAAGAAACTTAATCCCAAACAAAAATTAAGCATAGTGGCCTCTAGCCCATATAAAAAGGAAACATGATCGGTTTATTGACTTGCAGACAAATGTAGGCCTCCATGAAATCATGATAATATTTTCCCATGATCTACATGGTTAAATGTTAATGAAATTTTAAAATATTTAAAAACCTTATTCCAAAGAAACAAATAAAGCCTAGTGGCCACTAGCCAGTATTAAATAGAAATATTTATGGCATATGGCAGAGTGAGATGAGGGGAGCTTAAAAAAGAGGATAACGAAGACCTAAATTTTCTTCTTCCACCGCCAAATATCATTGGATCAGACGACAATGGTGTGAAGAAGATTGTAGAATACAAGTTCAATGAGAAAGGCTAGAAGGTGGTTCACACCACTACCATGTGCATCCACAAAGTTGCCAAAGCATGCCTTAACAAGCGCACTCTTGAGCACCGTGAATGGTCAAAGTTAGGCGATGCTACCAAAAAATAACCCTCAGCAAAATTTATAGGCATCTCTTTAGATAAATCATGTTCGAGTGCTCAAACCCACTGAGATCCAAGGTAAATGATTCAAAATCTGGTGGAGATGCATTATCCACACTGGTTGGCTCAAAGGATGGTGCGGTGCTCATGGTTTTCCATATCTGTGGTAAGAAGAGTGATCACTGCATATCAAAATGTAGTTACAATGATCTCATCCCTGTCGGTCCCAAAGACACCTTAACAATAGATAATGCCTCTGAGGGACTCACGGTAGGTGGAAGTAGCACTGGTGGTAATACAACGTCTTCAACTATTGGGTATTACACCTATGACCCTCTGAGTCTCATGGGTATCTTGGACCACACTGATGACACCACACACCACACAAATGATGATAATTCTGATCGAGTCACCAATCTGTCTCAGGACATTAGGGATGTTGATCTACATGAGATTTTCAATCTATTTGGACACATCACGTGTCTACATGGCCATTGATCAGAAGATGGGGGTTAGCAGGTGTTTTGGTTTTTTTAATTTCCTCAATAGGGAGGATGCAGAGAGAGTTATCAGTAAGCTCAATGGCTATGGTTATGTTAATATTCTTCTCAGAGTCGAATCAGCCACTCCAAGGCATACTTGAAATCATATATCTTTCCTTCTTTTTATGGATTTTTTTTCTCATTCTCACTTTAGAGTTTTTAGTGTTCATAGGACCGCTTGTATTTTACTTGAACATTTTCATTCTCTTGTTATTTGACTTTCCTCGTTTAACATAATGCTTAGTTTTTTTTCAAAAAAAAATCTATCAAATCTTAATTTTTTAAATCATTCATTTTGTTGAACCTATTTTCTCATGGTGACATTTGTTTATTTTTATGCCCTGTATGGGTGATTTGAGTGTTTTCCACCCCTTAAGATTTACCCACTTTGTCTCGTTTCTTGAGTTAAGGACGATAGTGACTGGAATCCAAAAGAGTGAGATGTGGGAAGCATAAATCTGGAGTGATAATCGAAGATATGGAATTCGGTATTTCCACCATTTGGAATATCATCAAGTTCGGATGAAACCAATATTGTCAAATACATAGTTTTGACACGAGCAGAACTTCAGAAGGTGGTTCCCACCACTACCATGCACATCGATTTAAAGTTTTACGAAGATGACTTACACGAGTGGCAACACACATGTTCGGCATTCTGATTTCAAGGACTATGAACTCTACTAGTTACATACCCCACCATTTACAGGAGTCCGAGTGTGTGAATTTTTATGTCACAGTGGAGATTATTTCTCCTTCCAACCTCTATAAAGTAATCGGGGTAGTTTGATGGACTCATATATTTTTGTACAACATGACAATAAGACTAGGGTAGATCACTGCACAATCATGAGCTACAACTTCCCTTAGAATGTAGTAGCAATGCCCCCACATTTGCCATAGACACTGTAACAATGGATAATCCATTTATCCAAGTAAGGACTCACCTTCAGTTGAAGCATCGCATTCCTCCATTAGCTGGGGACCCATCCTAGTAAATAGGGTGCGACGATGGAACACTCCAATTATAGCATGCCCTGCAGAAACAATTTAACATTTATGCATCAAGTATTCCTAATTTTGTCCGAGGATTCATGAGGGATGTCAATCCGATACACAAGATTTTTAAGTACTTTGTACACATCACGCAACGATAACTTTGTCTCCTGTTGATCAAAAGATGAATTAACCAAGGATTTGGTTTTTTTAATTTCATCAGCTAGGGAGGACATCTCATAGTGTCTGATCAGAGTAAGTCTCAATGCCTATGGTTGTGAAAATATTTTTCTCAGGAGTCGAATGAAGCCACTCCAAGGAATTTCTTTTAGCTCTGCCGAATATGAAGCGGACTGGCAAACTTAAAAATAGGCATCTTTGAAGATATTTCCATGGAGTCTTTTACTTATTTCTACCTTATGGTTTTTTATAGGTTTTTAGTGTTGATAGGATCAGTTGTGTTTCAACTTGAATGCAATGATTCTCCTTTTATTTTGACTTTCCTCACGTTTAGTATAATGATTTTTTTTTTCACTAAAGAAAACCTATCAAATATTAATATTTTAAATGCATTTGGTGGACATTTTCTCTTATCAAAATGTTTAATTTAATTTATTTGTAGGGCGATTTGATTGTCTGCAAAACCCATAAGCTTATACTCTAGGACATGCATGAGGCTTTCCTGAACTTTTCCCATTTCTTGATTTAGGGATAACAGTGATGGCATGTCCGATCAGAGCGGGATTTAGGGATCTTGAATAGGAGGGTAATAAATATTTGGAATTTATTTCTTCCATCCCTTGAATATCAATGAGTTTGGAATGAAGAAGATTGTCGAATAAAATTTAAATAAGAAGGGTCAGAAGATGGTTTGCATACCAATACCATTTGCACATCCAGAAATCAGCCAAAGATTAAATTTAATTAGTGCATTTTCGATCGCCAGTGAGTGGCATCAAGTTTAGCATCTGCTAGTTTATTTATACGATACCTTACTAGAGTGATTTTCAAGTCTACGTTGGGATTGAAGGTTGAATCATTTCCAAAGTCGGAGGATGATGTATTTTCCAACCTCTCACATCTCTTGAACGGGTATTGAGGGTACCCACAGTTTTTTGTATTAGTCCGTATAAGGAGACACGGTGATCAGTGCAAATAAAAATTCCCTGTAGACAATGATCCCAATCCTTGCCCATGCCATAGATCACCTTAATAAGGGATATTTTCCATCGAGCGCCTACACCTTCTGGCGGAAGCATCACTTAGATGACATTTCCGCTACCTTCCGTGATTGGGCACATCCCAGTCTCCAGCGGCGGGATTAAATCGCTAGTGGTTTCAACATGTGCCGTATAAAATAGATGACTTTTGTTATATTTACAAGTTTTTCCAAGGATCACGAGTTGGATGTCAATTTACACTGATATCTTTAAATTCGTCTGGACACATCATGCGTGTCTAGGTGGCCATAGATCTTAGATAGACATTTTAAAACTGGATAAGAACCTTTTTTATAGTTTCATCCACAAAGAAGATGCTCAGAGCCTTGTGGTCACTAGTCTAATATAGAACAGAAACCTATGGTTGTAATTAATTTTAATTCTGCATAGTTAAATGGGCCAGATTCCAAAGGTAGAATTTTGATTTCTTGGATTGAAGTCATATGGAAGTTGTGAATGTAGCCCACCTTTCAAATATTCTAAGGAGTCTTTTCCGGAATTCAATGCATTATGATTTTGTAGGATTTTTATTGTTGATATGATCAGTTTTGTTTCGCTGGATTCACAAAAATTCTTGTTTTATTTTGGATTTTCCTCAATTAATATATGATTTATTTTGGAGTCACTTAGGATAACATATCCAATTAGTTATCTAACTGTTGATTAATCTCAACATGTGTCCACTAGTAACTAAAGTGTATGTTAATTCTAATATTATATGGCTATATTTGTTGTGCTTCTTGGAAACCTTAGAATTTACTCCAAATTTAGTGAGTATATCTTGAATTATCACGTATTCGTGATATATAGATATGATAGTGATAGTATCTATATATAGTGATAGTGTAAGTGACTATTGAATCAAAGGATACCGAAGAACTATCGGGGTTTCTTCCACCTCACATGTCACTGAATATAATTCAGGCTGGAGGTGGAGAATATCATCGAGTCACAAGAGTCAATACAGAAAGCCCAGATGGTGGTTCTGTCACCAATAGAATCTGCATCAGAAGATGAATTACATATTAATTCAATTTTGACAGTCTAGATCATCGAGTTACCTTCCCTTAGATTCTTCATAATATCTTAAATAATTCTCTAGTTACACCTAATGGTTCAATCACATCATATTGAGTGAACTTAGGCACAAGTAGTCTACACATCTCTTGAAATTCATGTAGCCTAGTGGTTGCTAGCCCATATAAAAAGGAACATGGTCGGTTTTTTATTTTGCAGATTCTTGTCAACTGCTCATGATTTTCATAAAAATGTTTGATTCCCAAGCTCTGCATGATTTACTTGTTAATGACATTCTCACGCCATCATTTTAGTGTAACCTTATTCTAAAGTCCACAATTAAAGCCCTAGCTGTCGTCGGCCCATGTAGAATAATATCAGACATGGTATATTTAGTGGTTATTATGGTATCAATGTTGAACTTCCCTAAAATCATTAAATGATGCTAATTACTTTTGGTTCCATAGTTGTATTGCTTATAAAAAATTAAAAATATTAAGAACCTTTATTCGTTATTGGATTGAATTATAACTTGTTGCGGAGAGTATATCCTATACATGGAGTAGATATGTGTTGTCTATGGGTTATTGTTCATATCAACGTCAGATTCCTAAGGTTTTTCTCCTTTCAGATTCTAGCTAGCTATAACTAACTTTGGGGGGAAAGCTAAATTCCAAGGTAAGTGTGATTTATAGTTTCCAGTATCATGTGATTATGGATTTTCTTTAAAATAATTCAGTTATTCTAGAAAAAAATTATGTTTGGAACCCAACCCTTCCTCATCTTCTATTAATTTTACAATACCCTACTTGAGTATTCCTTCTCGCTATCTCAGACTGGAAGTTCCTGTAGATCTAGTGAAATAAGTTTTATCCCCATATATAGCTAGCCCACCCCATGAAGTTGAAATGTCACAAGGGAGTCCTAGGTTGTTCATGATTACTCATTCACACATGTCACCTGAGCTACCAAGTGAGTCATGAGATGTAGTATAACACTCAGTCGTAATTTCACTCTCAGGGTGACCTTCGAGGTCAGTCTGACTCCCCATATTACATATTTTGTTTTTAGATTTGATGTGGTATCCATGTAAGATATGCAAGTGAATATTTGTCTTGCAGTTTTTGTGTTGGCATCTCTATGATCAGGTAGTCGACACACAAGTGATCAACATTAGACTACTTGTGAGTCACTGTGAATCCTCAGATGTTGACCCTACATTTTATCTTAGTCACATGTTGGGTTACCAGTATGGCTGGAATCCAACACATTTGTGCACTCCTGTATAAGTTATAGCATGCCCATGGAATCTATCCCTTTTCTATCCCATATTCACATAATTTATCTTGAGCATTTCTAACACAGCATTTCATCTACTCGCCAAAATAGTAGTCTTACCAGTTCATAACACTTCTAGATCAACAATAATCCACTACAGTTATTGCTCTTCTCGACCTCGATGCCATAGGGTTTGTACCTTTATCTTGCTTATTACTCCTTTTCAAATGCTCTCCATTTTCCATTAGAAATTTTTCCATCACTACCCTTTGACCTCTCCCGTTGCATGCGTATTATGTAATCAATAGCCCACCTTGAGCCCTAAGAACTGATCCCTGGATTATGCAAGCCCAACCTACCACAATTTGTACTAAGTCCCTACCTTCCCGCATTTTGACTGTCGTAGTTAGTCCGACTTCACATACTTTCTCTATTTATTTTAGATCTACATGTTTTAATGGTCTATGTGCAGATAGCTAGAGTTTTCTTGTAGGTTACAGGTTAACAATTTAAACCCCTAACAAGGAGATTCGATGTAACAAATCATACATTGGAGCGAAGAACTGTTTAGACCTAGAACAAGGAAGATATTTTAATAGTTCATCTAATTTTACAGACACCACCACCCAGAGTTGGACACTAATTATTTTTAGGATGCTATTAATCTAATGTGGGAGCTCCTATATAACACAAGTTCAAGAGTCTAAAATAAATTGACAGTCATTTTACCATCATTTCTGGTCAAATCAAGTAGCTAGATTAGTTTTGATTGTCTCCAGATCATATAGAAAATACACCAACTAAGTCATTTATCCCTACTCATCTTTTTTTAAAGTGTGTAGTGCTTTGGTAAGTCACTTAACATTTACATATTGTTCATATATCATCATTTTTGATGCAAAAATAAGTTATGATTACAAAAGTTACTCTGAAATTAGCAAGTAGAATAGTGCCGATGTGAGGTTGCATATGCAGTTATACACACATTTCCTGCTTAAGCATGTAATTATCATATGTCATACTGAAAGGGGCATGCCCAACATTGTACCTGACACTCATCACCTTGTGACCCTTGTACCATTTCTAAGCTCATAATTCATTCTTGTTGCTATTTTTGACATTATGATTGAACTTCATTGTGTGGTTGTAAATGAGAGTGCACTTTACCTATTCTCATACATAGACATCTCTCATCATTGTATTTTTTAGCTATGGTTGATAGTACTACACACTCATACCTATTAAATGTGATTATCTTCTACAATAATCAAATACATTTATAGATGGTCACTATGAAACTCGTTTCAGCAATGAGAAAAACATCATTATTGTTTGAATCCAGACTAACCATCTTTTTACACTACTAATGGTAAAAAACTATCAAGCATTACTATGGTCTTCAGGAAGGGACCAAGTAAAGTTCCTGAGATCCTCAAGGTGATACGTTTTTTACATTTCTCAGAAGTTGGTCATAATGAAATTTTACTTAGTACATGTAAGTCTATTTGGTCATTATACTCCTCATTCAGCCTTTGGAACTAAGTATTACAAGGTGGAACCATATATAATACAATTTTAACTCTCCTCATCAAGTAAATACCACTCTTACTTGACATATCTATTGTAAAATCTAGCACCAATGGTTATCCCAAATCTCCCTACACTTTGATAATAAATGTTACACATTTATATGAGTCAACATTAATCTACACTGTGTATTGGATAGCTTCCCACTTATTTGTTTTAGGGGACTACTTACCACATCTTTGACTGATCATGAATCCATGCTCAAGTGTTACTTTTCTTCAAGTAGATAGGTAAAGCCATTGACCACTTGAAGTCAGATGTATTAAGGATAGTGAATTATGATGTCAAATGGTATTTCACTATATGGCAAATATCACATGCTAGTGTTTGCAGAAGTTAGTATGCAGTCTTGAATACACTCCATTGGCAGAGTAGATTATTAAAATAGGTCAGAAGTGGCATGTATTCCCATAGTTGATAATTAATCTTATTGTTTGTTAATAATATTCTCATCCTTCGTTAGGATACTGAAATTGTATTTGATTGGAGCAATTCATGAGAGCCCTTAGAGTCATGTGATCAACCCATGAAAATAACTGAGATATTTGATTGAGTGATGACCTTAATTCTTTGATCACAATGTTTAAAAAACCATGCAGATTTGTAGTCTTTCGTTAATTGAGTAGGGTTTTAAATCAACATGGAATAGGTAAATAGCACCGTAAATAATTTTATCCTATTACAGTTTTACCCATAGGAGAAGCAATTCAGGTCAGCTATTTCTAGGGAAGTTCCAAAGCAACTACATTGAGGAATGTAACTACCCTTATACCATAGAAAGGAATAATGCTAATCTAAGACACTATTACAAGATCTATAAATATCCTAGCATGATAATATCACATTAGGAATAACTCAGTACATCAAAGAACTAGTCAAGACATCACATTTAGAAACAATATGATAGGAAGTTATTAAGGAACTAATGCAATACATTGATCAATGGAAAGATTTACTAGTCAAACCATAGATCAAGGAATAACAATACCTAAGGAACTAGATCATCATTTCCTAGATCTCACGAATAAGATAAAATAAATAGACTAGTCACATAAGGATGAGGTGAGTGATAAATACCATAGACCATTAGGTTAAGAACTTAGTACTAACAAGGATAACTAGTCAATACCATAGATCAAGGAAAGAACTATACCTAACAACTAGATAATATCTCCTAATATCTAAATAAGATAAAAGAAATATTCACACACATAAGTGTAGTGAGGATAAATACAATAAAGGTAAATAAATTACCTAGGTGAACATGAGCTAAGGTAAATACCTACTCTAACACCCCCCCTCAAGTGAAGCTAGGGCCAAAATAGATGTGGCATGTCCATAGTATGAGTCCTGACAACTAGGCTTGATGAGGTACTCATGTACAATAACTGGGAAAAAAGGGACACCGCAAGGTACCCAAAACCAGTAACAACAAAGTAAAGAGAGTAAAGACCCGCTCCAAGGAATCCTAAGAAGATCGGCTCAAAAAACTCGTACAATGCTGAAGAATTTTGGTGTGCACTTTGGTCTGAATCCACTGCTCGATCACAAAACTCAAAAACAACTGACACTGGGCTCCACGCAGAATAGCTCCATACAAGGAGATTGTCAATAGAGTGATGTCGAAAGTGTAAAAAAAAACACCAAACATAATTCGATCAATTGCTACAAATAGGTGTGCCACGATCCAAGAACAATAACCAAAGCAATAAGGCAAGGACACAAAAGATCAAGAGTGTCACGATCCAAGAAAATCCAAGGTAATAAGGCAAGGAACACTAAACGTGAAGAAGAAGGATCAACACCACACCCTCCCATACTGCTGAATGGGTGGAGTGACGCTACAAATCTCTATGAGTTGTCAAAACAACTACTCGAAATACATGAAAAAATAGCACTTGGCTCCACTAGAATAGCTCCCCCACAAGAGAGACTATCAACATGCCAAAAGTGTCAAAAATACATATATGAAATCTCTCAATAAACAAGAGAGATACATTACACCTGCTAAATAAAAAATGCTCAAAACAAGAAGCATCACAATGCATAAGGTATAGAAATTGGAGCAAGAGGCCGAATAGTGGAGGAGCCACGCCTATAGAGTCCTCTCAACAGATGCCTATGTCGCCTCCATGAGTGATCAGATATCCACCCAAAATGAACATGGATGGATGAAGAAGATGCCTGCATATGACTTGGTGCAAAATGCACAATGGGTGCATGCAGAATAACATCAAAATGTGTGTTAGGTTGATCATGTCTGACAGTTGAAATCTCAGGTTTCTCAATCCTGAGTGAAGGTGTAGAACTGATGTGTTGCTCATGATCCTCAGAAAGAGTCGAGCGAACAAAAAAAGGAGCTCTGTTAATGTGTGATCCCAATGAAGTATTTGCTCGAAAACCAATGTCATGACAAGAATTCCACTTAACATGTGGAATAGAGGAAACAATACCCTGTGAATGTCTCCCAATGACTCTGTTATTGAGACCCATAGAACTGAGCATGCGAGAACTGAATGCAGTGGTATGCTTCTTAAAAAATCCATGCAACTGAACAAAAGTAGGATACACAACATGTGGTACTATAATAGGAACAGATGTGGAAGAGCATGCAGTAACAAGCCTCATAGGTTTAGAATCATCAAAAGCAGGTTCAGGCTCAAAGACTGGAAGATCAATGTCAGTGGGTACAAAACCAACAACTGCAAGTGGGCTAGGAGCATGGATATGGTTTTCCAGAATATGATGGTGATGTTGTAGCCTAGCAATTTTGTTCTGCAGGGAGTGTATTATTGTATCCTTATCATGAATGAGTGATTGTAGAAGAGAATTTCACTTCTTGAACGATCTATTTTCTTCCACAAATTTTACAATATCCTCTTGAAGTCCACATACTTTAGATAAAATCATATCATTCTCAGAATCCATGATAGGTACAAACTGTAACTCACAAAAATTTAGGACGTCGGGCTCAGCCGAAATTGCATCCACAATTGATTACAACACTCCTCCATATTTGGCACTTTATAATTATAGTTCAAGTCTCAAAACAAATAACTCCAAAGGAAACAGCGTAAAAAAACAAGCACTTTTGCAAAAAACGGCACTCAAAACCGAGTTATCGATCAAAAGATACAAGCTTTTTAATATTTTTCTCTGTTAGTTATTTTAGTTGCCACTAAAACAAAATAAATTGTTGTTTCTTTCACCACACAAATAAACCTACCAGTAGGAATCACAATCTTTAAGCCCTCATATGACCATTCTGCTTATGGTAAAAATTACTATTTCTAGACTTTGTTAACAGTGACCTTTATTGCCAAACATAGCAACCTACGGATTTGCCCGAAATAGTGAATGTCGTGTATAGCATCCGTGGATCCCTGCCAAAAAAGGAAAGATCCAAAAACCTTCCTACTCGCAAACTGAGGCAAATACGCCGCAACAGAAAATTGCTCTATGCAGATCTTGAATAAAAACAACAGACCCAAAAAAAAATTTCTGCAATTTCTTTTCTTGTGGGCACGTATCCCGAGGCGATCCAGTGTGCTTCTCCGTAACAACAAAAAAACCCCAAAAAATGACTATCTACAGAAATGATCGAGTTTACATTCGATCATAGGGTTTTCACGCCTTCCGGATCCAATGGAAGCCTCTTTTTTGCATAAAAATGCACGCAACAACAAAATATTACCAAATCCCAAATATATGAATACATAAATAATTTATTTGCAAAATAAAACTTATAGAAGGATGTCAACAGTAATCTCCAGCTCTGATACCATGAAAGGAACGATAACCAGATTGTACCAATCCAAGAACACATGCTAATCAAACACCATGATCAATAAGATGAAAGCAATTCACCAGAATAACTTTACATAAAACCTTTGCAAACAAATGAGAAGCAATATCATATATTATTATGGAACTCAATGCAATACATTGAAAATGTGCCTTGCTTAAATAGGCAAGGAATAACAATCTAAGAACCAGTCAAGGTCGTAGATCAAGCCATAAATCAAGGAAATAACTAGTCAAGACAATAGATTTAGGAGATAACTAGACATCAAGGATCTAGTCAATACCATAGATCAAGGAAAGAACTATACCTAACAACTAGATAATATCTCCTAATATCTAAATAAGATAAAAGAAATATCCACACACATAAGTGAGTGATGATAAATACAATAAAGGTAAATAAAATACCTAGGTGAACATGAGCTAAGGTAAATACCTACTTTAACAGATATTATCAATTTACCAATCATATTTTTTATTGAATGCAATGAGACCTGGTACGCAGTATGAATCAAAATTGTCTTATTCTTGGGTAAACATTGCATAAAACAAGTATCTAATGGAAACCATCCAACACATAAAACTAACACCAATCTAAGAGATTGGAGAGCCCACCAGTATAGTATGCAGGCCTGCATGCTTCTCTGTTGCTGCATTCCTAGTGTTGTTATCAAACGCACTAATACTGGCAGACAAAACATTGGAGCAGATTATGTAATGGGATGAGCTTGTTGGGACTGCAACATTTCAATATTTTCACCAATATTAATTTTACAAAAACACTCGCTCGCTCTGGTACCAATTGAAAGGAATGGATCAGTTCAAAGTAAAAAACAATTCAAAATTGTATTAAATATGCTCCATACTTCATATTACATACAATCGTTTATATAGGAAATATCTTTCCTAAAATATAGGAAACCACTCACCTAAACTATACCACGAGTTGTTTTAACAACTCGTAACAACTCCAAAACCAATACAATACAAATAACACGAGTTGTTATAATAACAACTCATATAAACAATATACAAAATATAACTTTGCTCACACATTAACATAATGGAGCACTAATAGAATTATTTCCTAACATAAACTCTAGTCCTTTATCTTTCATGTGTACATCATGTGGCCTCTATTGATAAACTAGTTAAGGGATTTGGATATAAAGGCTTCAAGATATAGTTAGTTAGCGTCTTCTCCCATAATATCCCATAAAACCTAATAAAATTCACATGACCGATTGTTGCAATTTGGGGCTTTATCTTTGGCCATTTGAGCGACTTCCTCATTTAAATAATCAACAAATTGAATTCGACCACAAGTGGCTTTATTAATGGTGGAAAAATGCTTGAGCCCTATCCAGCACCTAAGTGACCCATTGTTTAGCTTCTTTAACGGATTTAATCTATTGGGATAACTTTTTATCTTTAAGGATTTGGAACAATTCCTTAGATTTACCTTACACCAACTTTTAGCCAATGTAATGTCACTTTGACTTGAGCCCCTGAGGTATTGTAGGCATTTATATTATGGAGGTGTTTCTACAACATCACCATTTTGTAATTGTAGATGTTCATACAAGGGTATTTTCTCTTAGGTGGCCAACAAGTGATTGAGCTTTGAGGTGTTGATGGAGTAAGAACACTAGTAGATTTGAGAAAGTTCGACCATATATGCAAAAGAACTGAGTTGTTTGAGTAATGTTGTTTGACTGCAAGGAAATCCAATAAGACTTTCATGTCAACCAAATAACTAAACTGCATACTTTGTTGATGTGAGTTACAGTGGGACCGTGATGAAGAAGTGCAGGAGTGCTAACACTTTAATTGAGTTATATGTGTTTAGTTATAAGGGTCATTTTATGTAAATAGTTGTAGTGCATTGTAAATGTAAAACTAATTTCCTTATCTTCAAATTGTATAATTATTATTTTTAAAAATTAAATATAACTTTAAAGACGTAAAATGCTAGCAGACGTGATTATGTATAGATTCCTAAACATTAATCAATGTGAAGTAATAATAAAACTTTATATTAAATAAAAACTACATTTAAATTGCGTACCTAATTCCTCGAATAACATCCATATAAGCTAAACCTAGTAATAAAGCTTTGGGAATTTGGAGTATATATAAATAAGGAGATATCTTCTTCCGTTTAGTGTCATGACCTTAGTGGTCTTGGTGGCGGTCGTGTAATGCATTAAATAATGCCGTTACTTTTGCGAGCAGAGCCATTATTTCTTAGAAGCTTTTAAATACTTCCGTGGCTCCCAGAGTACATCATCATCACTCCCAACTTGAAGTTTTCCTTCCTCGCCATGGCCGCGTCTATTGCAAAGATGGGTGCATTAATGACAGTGTTATTCATGGCAGTCATAGCTGTTTGTAATGCCGACGGAGAGGGAGAAATGAAGGGCGTTGTTAGGTTTCTTGAAGAATCGGCACCAGGAAGGAGCACGAGATGCAGGCCTCGCATGCATATCTGCGACCGCAACGACGTTCCTGCCTCTGTAAAATCTCGCTGCTGTGAATTCCGGTGTACAAACGTATTGAGTGACAGGAACAACTGTGGGAGATGCAGAAACGTGTGCTCCTTCGGCCTCGCATGCTGCAATGGAAGATGTCTTAATGTTGCGTTCCATAAAAACCATTGCGGCATCTGCGGCGTTCGCTGCAACAAAGGCACCAAATGTGTTTATGGCATGTGCTCATATGCCTAAGCAGCCTCTATAACCTTGTTATTATTAATTTGTTTGCATGCATTTATCCAACTGCCATAGCCACGTTCCTGCCCCTGCATATACTGTGATGCTTCCTGGTCTTTTCCTTGTTCAATTGGGTTCTCCAGGGAAGATCTTGTTCTTTGAATTATTATCATTTAAGCTACATCTCTTCCAAAGTTCCACTCTAATTTCGTTTCCAGGATTGTTGTTTTTTTTGGATAAACATGCCACATTAAGGATAATGAATTATAGATATATTAATACACATTTTGGTTTCAATTTTTCATTCCAATACCCTCTGATGAAATGTTCTCGAGAGAATATATAAAATCTTATTATATTTTATTATATAATGAGCCAATGTCTAGTTGGGTAAGAAAAACATTATTCTTAGGTATGAAGAGATTGGGCAAGAAAAACATTATTGTTAGGTATGTAGAGATGGTGGTAACATGACTGTAATTTGGCACTTGTGTTGGGTGAGGGGTGGATGTCTCGTGTTTGATCATGGGTTAGTGCAATCTGTAAATAGAGGCATCACAAGTAAATTGGATACCACCACAACTGACATTTGGGAGATAACTCCTCGAACATTTGAGATTTTAAGTTGGAAGATGAATGAATTAATTTAAATGTTGTCCCTAAACATTGCCTACTAAAATCAAGACTATTAAACAAAATTATTATTAAAATTGGAATGGGCATAACAAAATTGATGTTATATAATTGAATGCTTTAATGTCTTTTTTTTTACACAATAACATTTTATACAGTATTACTTAAATATCAAAATGTTTATCAATTATATTTGGGTGAGTAATCGAATAATTTCATCTTCATTATTGTTAAACATCTTATAGCATGGAAACACAAGTATGGTTTGTTCAAGTATGTATATATACATAGAATTGTAGAAAAAATTACCTCAATAATTTTTTATCATATGTTCTTTTCTCACTTTTTTTTCATGAAAACTGGTTTGTCATCATTAAATCCATTTTTTTCTTCGTCTCTAGATAACATAAATTAAAATTAAATTACAATCACATTATTGCCTACCATATTTTTACAAATTGTTATATTTAGAGTTTTGACAGTTTTTTTTCTCGGAAAGCATTTTTGGTTATTTGTCATCACCTTTATCCAAATACACTTTTGTAACAATTAATGTTTTGGATAGATTTGTGTTTTAGTTCCAGTTTTTAAAGTGAATATTTTAGTCTATCATACATTTTGATAGAGGGGTGTTACCTTCTTAAATCACTATCACAAAATAGTTTTGATTTGTTTCTTACCACATTAACATAATTTAAATATGTATATTAGTATTTTATCTAAATATTTTCTTTGATTTTCATTGCTTTTTTGACATGTTTCTTTATGTTTTTCTTTTTTTCACTTCCTTTAGCCTATTTTTGTAATGTCAGAATTAAGATTAGTCTAAGGTTAATGTAAATGATAATTCAGAACTTTTAATACAACAAACATAGTAAATACAAAAATTCTAACCATGTCTTGATAAAATATGTCATTCATATCTGGTACAAGGTGTATAAAATGAGTTAGGGTCATGGATACAATAGTAGCACCTTTCTATGAGGTATGTAAGTGAGAAAAAATATGAAACTTGGAGGAAGGACTATATATAATGTCGCTATTGTGCTTGTAAAACTTGAGGATTTGAAAATGTTCTTTAGAAAAGGACCAGTAGAGCCAAACAAAATAATAAGACATTTCTACTCTGTGTAATTTATGTTTTCCTTTAGTGCTCTCATGTGCAACTTAATTTTGGAACCTACTATAATTGTATCTCTGAAACTAGAATATGTGATTAGGATTAGGAAACCATGTTTTTGTACCTACAAATGGATTTTTCCTTTCTTAAACCCTCATTTCTTTCCTTGTGACCTAAAACAGGGTTAATTCAATTTGGATATATTAACTTCATCTATTCCTCAATTTTTTGAATTTCCTACATAACAGTAATTTTAAACACGGACTCGGGATTATGTACTTATTCCTCATCTAAATGTTTACAAACGTGCATAAATAATGGTTTTTGTCGAGGCCCTAATAAATACTCTTTCACTTGGAAATGATATTTTCCATATATTGTAGTGGTTAAGAGTGATCTAGGGTAGTAAATGGGGATGTATTTATACTTGTAACTGGTTGTAGTAAACTAAGCATTTCATTATTCACTCAATATGTCGTATTCTTATTCTTTTAGTACATTTTACTGTATTGTTGGAAGTAATTTCCATTAAACCAAAAGGTCAAACCATCAATTTCTGATATAATCAAGAGTTAATGAATACAAAAGAGGTGGTTAGTTCCATGTCACGAATCCCACAAGGAGCATTCACAATTTTTCCAAAAAACTCCTTCCTAACATTATTCATGGGGATTTGAACCCGTGACCTTTCACTTTGATTCGAATTTTTGGAATCGATTTCCATTAAATGAAAAGGTCAACCCATAAATTTCTGATACAAGCACTAGAGTTATTGAATCCAAACCAGGCGATTAGTCAATGTCACGAATCCCATGGTGAGTGTTGTTAAGATGGATGTGATCTACAGGTAAAAGGGATTCCAACGAGTGGTTACATGCCATAGTTGATCTGTTATTGGGTTGACTTGATGCCCAAAGATGAAGAAAAGGTTATGGGAACAACTATTTTGAGAAGGATATGAGCCTTCTTGAGGTAGTTATGATAAACTTCAATGGTGCAAGCAAATTAACGACCATGGATGGTGTTGTTATGTCATATTTGACAAGTGTTATGATTTTTGGGGCTTTACTAATCATGGTTATGGTGTTTGTGGTTTTAGCTCATGCAAGTGATGGGTTTTTGAGCTAGTTTTGTGCTTTTTTGGTACATTTGAGCATGGCCGACCTACAT
The DNA here is from genome assembly GCA_019776745.2 of Taxus chinensis. NCBI lineage: Eukaryota > Viridiplantae > Streptophyta > Pinopsida > Cupressales > Taxaceae > Taxus > Taxus chinensis. The sequence continues at coordinate 560,904,537 of CM034153.1, read as the reverse complement.
GGCTCCACTATGAATATTTTAATGAATTTATTAGAATTTTTTTAAGTTTTATTGGTTGAGATAAATGTACATAACCGAAATTCTTTATGTTTTTGAGTTGGAATGTATAGAAAGTAAAGGTTTGAGTTCAAATTTTAATTAGCTGAGCATATATAGAAAATGTGACGTAGATGAGGGTTTGAAAATTTGGTCAAGGTTACGAAATTAGAGCTAATGAATTGTGCAAAAATATGAAGTAGGTTAGAGAGGATGTGAGAAAAGGTTTAAAGCCAAGACAAGTCCAAGAAGAAGAAGAAAGAGAAAGTTGAAGGAATGAGGGTTTGATGGTGTGTGGGTGAGATGAAATTGTGATCTCCATCAATTGTGGAAATAAAATAAAAAACATATATATTCATATATAGATGGTTGAGTTGGTGCTTTATCATCTTATGGGGTTGTAGCCTCCTTGTGGAGTGGGTGCTTCATTAAATTAGGGATTAGTGTTGTTTATAGGGTTGGTACTCTATTAAATTAGGGTTTGGTGTTCCTTGTGAAGTTTATGGTTCACTAAATCTCTTTTCTTTGTGTAATATAAGTAGAATTTCAGTGGGTTTTCTTCCCCTTGATGGTTTCCCACTTATATGTGGTGTTGATGTGTCTTATCTTATTTTCATGTTGTTGTGAATGTTTGATACACAGCTAATGTGCACATATTGTTAGGGATGTTAAATGGTTGAATAAAATAATGATTGTATGTGATGGTAAATGAATTGAAAGTTTTCTAGGATTGATTGACCCCACCAATTGGTATCAAAGCATGTCCTTAAGAAGAGAGTTTAACAACTTCAAGGAGAATCCTCTTAAAGCATAAGTAATGGGTAAGTCTTCAAATGTTGAGGCCTCATTAATAATGAAGTATGAGGTTACTGAGTCAGTGATTAATAATATGTAAGATAAAATAAATTTCATGGAGATAGAGCATGTGCAATCCATCAAGAATTTGGAATCTCAAGTGGATAGTGTTTCTAAGTCCCTAAAAGTCAAAGAAAAAACTTTTTGTAGGTTTGAAGAAAAATTTATAGCCCTATAATCTAATTTGGAAAGTGCATAGAGTAGATTCAGGATGTATGAGAAGTTAGAATAGAGTACTCAAGCTCTTGATGGAACATTGGAGAAACAAAGAGATGCAAACAATAAGAAAGGCCTAGGTTTCAAGGGAAATAAGAAGGATATTGCTGAATAAACTTGTCCAAGAACTTAATCAGACATGAAGGAGATAAATAAAACTTAATCAAGAAGGTCTACCCCTATTAGAAAAACTAACACAATGAATTTTGGTGTTTCTTTTAATGGATATTGCTATATTTGTCATAATTTTGGACACAAAGCTTGAGATTGTAAAATAAGGTCTCCGAGGAATGATGATAGTCTCTTCAAAGGTGAATGTCATTCATGATGTAATTATGGCCATATAGATAAGCACTGCAGTTGGAACTCAAGTTTGTATAAGTCAAGAAGAAGTAAGAACAAATTCAATAAGGCTAAATCAAATCAAGGGAGCATGTTTAATTTGTTTGAAGAAGTAAGATCTGAATAACATCCTATATCTATATGCGATCCAATCTCCATTACATGACAAGTTTGAGAAATTATGCCTTTAGGAAACTTCAAGGTTCATAAGGTATGGGATGTGATTTATTTCATGAGATTCAAGTTATTGTGTTTAGTAGTTTTCTGAGTTTGTAAATAATGTTCTCTTAAGTGTATCCTTCATGGTCAAGAGTCTCGGTCATAAGTGTATGTTAGGTATAAAATATTTGTTTGTACTTGATTGCTGAGTTCGTGTCATGTATAATCCTATAAATTATCTTAGAGTTACAATGCTTTGAGTCTAAGTTTGGAAAACTTATCAAGTGGTTATCAGCTAAGTTTGTATAGATGGATTGTTGATCTGAGTATGAGTTTTTTTCATAGTCAAAGTGCTCTAAAGCTCCTGCAATCAAGGTTATATTATTATAATAATAAAAATAAGAACTATATGGTGTCTTGTAAAGAGTTAAAGTGTTAATTACTTGGTATGGTTAAGTCTTATGAGCTTGTATCAATGTATCTATTTTTATGAACCCTCAAAAGAAATATTTTGCATTTAAGGATGTTCAAGACTGCATGATGACATGTACATGATTTCTCATCGATGATAATTCTATTGTAACTTTTTCATGTTGATCTTAAGCCAGTGACTCTATAGTTACACATCAATTAATGTAATAAGGTGAAAATATTTGATCATTATTCAATCCATTATGGAAAGGTGTGTGGAAACGATTTCAAGATTCATGAAATAAGTTATCCTATCAAAAATGATCTTATATGTCTCAGATTCATTTGATTATCTTTGGAAGAATACTTAAGGTCAGTATTTTCCTCAAAAGATGATGAGTTGAATCCATCAATATTTTTTTCTGTGTTGTGCAAGGGTATGATCAAACCAAGATATGATTGTTTCATTCATGGAGGTGCTAATGAGGTATGAGGACAAATAGATGACTTCAAGTTGAAAAATTAGGGCATTATGTATGTTTATGGGGATTTAAAGGACTGAACAGTTGTACTAGAAAAGTGTACCATATTTTTAATTTCATTTGAAGATGGTCTATAAAGTTGGTGAAGTAGTATAAATTATTTCAAATCATGAGGATGTTTGAAATAAGGTTTATGCTGTGTCAAGTGTTCTTTTGCATAAAAATGTCTACATGAAGAGGTATAGAGATGGTTGATGTCGTACATGTGTGGATGAATTGTAATAGGATGATAAGATTGTTGAGCCCAAATAATGGCCCACTTTATACACTATTTGAAATTATTTTTCCCTTCATATTTACAATGCACCTAAGTGTAATATCTTAAATTATGGTTTATTTAGGATGAAATAGAGAGTATATATCATTTTTATTTATTTAGAATTCATTTGTATCTTTCTGTTAGATATATCTAATGATTATTGGGAAGTATATGTCAATTTGTGCATATGCAATTCATACTTTGCTATAATTGTGGAATAAGGAATTGTGAGTATTAAAGCACCAACTACATCCAACCATGGAACATCTTCAAAATATCTCATATCATCTCTAGAGATTGTTATTTCATCATTTCATTAACTCTAGAGTGTTCTATCTCAACTTGCTTTGGAGTATCTTTGCTCTATTCAGAGTGTCTCATCTAACTTTAAAGTATCTCAACTTAATTTAAAGTGTCTCAACTCACTTTGGAGTATCTAAGCTTGCTTCAGAGTGTCTCAACTCACTTCAAGGTCTCTTTGGGATTCTTCAGAGTTTTTTTGGGTTACTTTTGTGTCTTCTTAGGTTGCTTCGAAATCTCCTTGAGATGATTCGGGTTATATTTCAGTTGTTTAAAAGTATTTTTTCATGCTTCAGAGTCTCTTTGGGTGGCTTCAGAGTTAAATATTAGAGCTATGAGGATGAATACTAAAATTGCAAAGATGAGAATAATTCCAAGGGTGGTATTGTGATCTATTTTTTGAATTCATTTTAAAACTATATATTTCTATTAATTATTTTATTATTTGTAAAATTAAAAAGAAACAATATTAATTTTTATTCTATTGTCATGAAAATGTGTAACATCAAAATTTTCAATTTTCAAGCATGACAACATACCATGATGTCAAAACATTTCAAGTTTTACCTTTCCAAGACACCCTAGGTCTACCCGTTCTTAACACCAAGCCTTACTCAATCCGTGTAATGGTCCTCAATAGAATGTCCATCAAATCCCCCTAGGTGATTTTAGGAGATTTTGAAGAATGCCAATTTTTTAGCAGTTTTGGGAAGTGATACCACAGACCTTCCTGAAACTAATGCACCACACTAGAGCAGATAAGAGGAGAAAAAAATATCATGGAGTATTATTCAAGGGCTAATAACATCAGGGAAATGATTTTTGAATATTCACTAGAAGAAGGTTTTCGATCCTGAACGAGAACACACTGTGAGTGAGGACATTGAAAATAGAAAAATCATTTGTTTCATAAAAAAAATCCCATTTCATGGCCTAGCTCACATTCGTTGGAATTCCCAATAATCCAGCAATGAAATCGAGCTAAAAACATCCACACAAACTCCAAATAAAAAACATATCGCAATAGAGTTAATTTCATAATGATTAGAGACAAAAACAAGAATTACAAATTTTGAAGCTCCATTAATGGCCACCATGGCAGCTCCATGACCGAAGTCACTACTACGTGAAATTTTATTTATTTATTTTCAAACAATCTAGTGGGAAAAATCAAGTGAAATTAGGAGGATGATACCGCAATGACGAGTCAAGTCCAAAAAAAAAAAATTCCGTCGCAAACCAAGCACCATAAATCAACTTTCAAAAAATAGTAAGCTTTCCAATAGAGGCTTGATATGTTTGGAAAGTCATCATTAAAACTGTATATGGCGATGGCAGTGTGCATTGAAGATCACTAGGAATCCAGAATGATGGTTTGGAGCAAAAACCAATGAAAGCAAGCACTTACTGTTAGTGCAGAATCACAGCACCCCTAAATGGCCCAAGAGTGAAGTGGGACATCTGGTGTGATTGCACAACATGGGACCATCTCTCAAGCTGTGGGACTTACAAAACTTGAGACGGACATCCAGAGAAAGTCAGTTCTTGCCTCCTAATTTACCTGCCACAAGCTACTCCAGTGCAGGAAAAACCTATCCTATCCTAATCTAACCATTCCAAGTGGACAAAGAGAGAGAGAGAGACGGTGAAAGAGCCTACACTAAGTGGTGACACACCAGAAAAGGAAGTGGTTGAATCAAAGACCGGACCCCCTGAAGTGGAGAGAGGTGAGCAGAGGAGAGGGTGGACAAGATGCACCACAGACCAAAGATAGATTTCACACTGACACCACTTCGAAACCCATTAAGCACAGCTCCTAAGACCTACAAAGAACATTAGAGTATGCATAGAATACCTTGTAATGATGAGAGGTAAGAAGAGACAAGAAAATAAGCCAAGGATTGACAAATGCATCACAAAACAGATTCTATTGTTCAAAAATGTTACACAGTATATCATTAGTGGGTAAGAGGAAAGAAAATGCCATTACAAAACCATGGGAGGAGGCTTAGACTTTGCATTCTACCCTAAAGAAGAAAGAGAGAGGGGGGCAGTGAGAAACAATGACCAACAATTTGAATATACCCCTTAATTGTAGTATATAGGAAGAATAAGAGAGAGAAGAGGGAAACAATTCATATCTTGCTTCAACCACCTCAAGACGCATTGAATCCTGCTTTGAAAGCTCAACCACTATCGATCAATGCCTCTCTCAAATTCACCCCAAATGTATATTGACTACATCAATTACTAGTTTGGTGGCTTCAAGGTCGGGGAAACGCCGGATTAGATCGAATCCGATTGGGTTGTTGCGTAAAATAGATCATGTATTAATTTCCTGAAGACGTTTCTCCATTTTCTCCCCATCCAACCTATCAAAACTTAAAGTTCCAGATCTCCATGGCATAGAAGAGGCTGAGATATTTCCAATGGTGCCAGATTTACTGGATTTCGAGCACCGAGTTGATAGATATACCCATTTGAAATTTGGATCAAGTCCTTACGAAATAGTGGGAAAACTAGTTCAAAAACAGGCCCCCTTTTGAAATTGGACACATGGAGGGCTAGCGCATGCCTAAGGGTAGCCTCTGTATTTTTCTTTTGGAGTGGTGTGGGGATAACACATGGATTCTTCCACAATCTGATTAATTTCCTTATGTTTTTGTCTAAGTCTTTTACTTGGTAGGGTCATATATCTGATTGGGGACACGCGATAACCTTGCACTTGTCTGAAAATACTCCCTTAATTTTTCTCTTGAATTAGCATTGTGCTGACACTTGATACCCTCCTCTGGCCTATCTCAAAGCATTGACTATTAAACCTGACCATGTCCCTTTACGAAATTAGACACGCGGAGGCCCCATGCTTACTTAGAAACCTGCTATGGATTTGATTTTTAAAGAGTGTCAGGTTGACATGTGGGAGCCTCCGTAGGCTCTTGGACTTTTCAACAACCCCTCTTACCTCTTTGGACCTTGGACTAGGTGGAAATTTGGTACTCATTTGAGTCTCCACTTTTGGATTTACCCTTGGAGAAGCATCGAGTTGACGTGTGATAGCCTCCGCTAGCACTTCTATACTAAGTCTTTTTTAGGCCCGCCCTATATATCTTTTGACTTTTACCTTTGAATTTTCCTCTATTTTGGGCCTGAGACAAGTGGAGGCCTGGTGCTTGTTCGAGCCTCCCTTTTTTGGATTCAACATTGAACATGCATCGTTTGGATGCTTGGCAATGTCCACTGTGTCCTCCATACTTAGTTGATTTTGAGCTCGTTTTGAACTATTATAGAGCCCGAAGTCTTCAAACCTTCACTTTTTCTTCTCTTTTGAGCCTCTGGCTCTTTGAAACTACTTCTTCTCCCCAACCCTACTATTCCATTTTAGAGCCCACCCATAACTTGTCTATTAGATTTGAATCACGGGCTCATTCGATGGAACCTTTTCTTTAATTCCTTCCTGTACAGGGTCGAATTTGACTCTTTTGGGCCTCTGGTTTCTTTTGTGTCGTTTAGCCTCATTTTGATCTTGTGTTCCTTGAGTTAAACTTTCATGTCCCTTTGTTTTTCGAAATGGAATGTGAGCTCATGGGTCTGCATCATTCCGTTCATATTTATTTTATGTGTGGGGCTTGTTCTAACCAATTTTTTTGGGGGAGAATTTCGGATAACAATTTGGTGACTCACGGGGACATCTGCCTACTAGATGAAGAGACTAGTAGCCTTGAAGCATCCGTTGGGTATGGAGTCATGAATGATATCCTGGTACTGACCCTTTATTAAATGGATTCCCTGACTGCTTGCACTTTATCTATTCTTCCTGACCCTGAGCTTGCCCACATGTCTTCACTCTCAATTTTCATAAGAAAATCTTGAAAATGTAGTTCCTGAGAGTAGAAAATTGTATTGACGTGGGGATTTCATTTTTCCTTGAGATGGACTGTAGGGATTTTAAACTGCATGATGATACAACCTCGAAGAAACAAAACACAACAACACGCACTATGTACAAAGATCAAATCCTACATGCCTCAAATGAGACATGCATAGTTTGCAAGATCACTTCTTCTACTGAAAGAAAATATACTGCTACTCCTAAACTAACCAGAAAGATAGAAGCTAACCAAAGCCTGCTACAGACAGGGAGAAGTATCTTACCTTTCTCAAAAGGGGCAGCCATGAAAATGATTTGACATTGAATATGACTACCTATATGAGTTAAAAACTGACAATAAGCCAGTCATCCACCCAAATCATCAAGGTGTTAACTAGAAAACAATACAAATGTCTCTTTTAGTTGATCTTCATTTGGATTGAAGAGGAATTCAAACTTATCCTTGGTAATTTCTAGCTCATCCTCATGCTTAGAAGAAAGCATGACCGATTGTGGCTTCTCCCTTGGCTCTAATGAAGCCAAATATTTGATTGAGCATGATTTGATCCTTTGAATTTGACCCTTGTTCTAAATTTCAACTCTAAGAATGGAGTTTTCTTGTGGACCCTCTTGGATGGATGGTGATAGATAAATGGTGATATTCTCATGCCTTTTCTCTTCCTTCTCTTGTGAATAACATGAAAGAGTCATATATTCCAACCTTGGTTTCAGAGAGCCATTATGAAGTGTAAACTATTACACTTGGATGTTCTCCTTCATGGCAACAGGCTCATATGCTTGGAAGGTGGGTGATGGAGGAGTAAATGATGTGATCTCCATGGGCTCTTCTCCATCAAATAATTCCTCCAAGTCAGATAGACAGTTTGTCTCCTTGTTTTCCCATTGCATGTGCTCTACCTCCTCCATGGTGTCCTCTTGACCTACAACTTGCTCACCGTGATTCCCTTCATATTTAAAAATGAAGTTTGAAATATCAAATTCCTCCTTAACATTAGATATTTAAGGATATGAAGTGGGAGGAAGAACTGAAGGTTCCTCTATGGCCTGATCCTCACTTGGAGCCTCTGAAACTTTATGGTCCTCCTCCATCATGGGTTCATCAATCAAATTAGGCCCTTGAAATGAAAGAAAAAAATCTCCAATGATGCTTTCTTCATTGAATGGCCTCAACACTGATTTGATCTCTCCCAGTTGTTCCTCTTCAATGGGGCTTCGAGCTTATTGTTCCTCCTCTTTAACTAGTTGTGCATACTGGATTAGATCAGCATTCTCCTCAGACATAATGCCATTAGGTACACTACATTTGGAGAAAATAGACAGATGATCTTCTTCATCTTGTTCTTGCTCTTCTTCTGCTACAAACTCAACCTCAGCGACTATTGGCTCTTCAACCTTGACCTCATTTATTGGCTTGACCATCAAAGGGATCTTTGCAAACCCAAATTTTGTAGCCCAACTCTTCAGATTTTTTGTCATTTATTTTCTACTGGGCTCATCTTCTTGTTGTTCTCCTTGACTGGATTCTTGATTCTCTTCCCAACATGCACTTGGGAAAACAAGAGGAGTGGCAGGTTGGGGTTCAATTAGCTTTGCAATTGTTTTTGGTGGAGAGGGAGGTGGAACTTCTTGTTTGTTTGGATGGAATGACTGTTTGGGAAGGGAAAGAGAAGAATAATTGAAATGAGATGGAAGACTAGGAGATGGAGAAAATAAATTAATACTTGGGGCAGCAAGTGAGAGGCTTGAATCATGACACTGTTAAAATGATAAAGCTTGAGAAAAAGAAAATGAAGGACAGGGAGATGGTGATTGACTCACCCATTGACAAAATTGTCTCGTACTTTTCTCATAAGCCTCGATGTCCTCAATCCACTATGTAAGTTGAGGTAGCATTTTGACCATAAATTCAAGCTTCTCCTGTGGGATGTAATGTCTTGGAAACGGGCCTTCCCATGTACAATATTCCCTACAACCAATCTTGAATGCCTTCATTCGTGTTATGGCCCTTGAATGAACTATGCTAGCCTCCATTTTTTGAATCTTCTCAAATAAACCAGCATTCTCCACATATCTTTCACCATTGTATGTGCTCCCTTGTTCTTGATAAGCTCCATGGCAAAACTGATTTTGACTCTTCTCATATGGGTAAGTATAATGGTTTTAAATCTGATCATTATTTTGATCTAAAGGATTTAGGAAATACATTGGAGGTTGAATGTGTTGTTGTAGGTGTGAATTCCATGAAGGGAATGAAGTCATGATTGCAAAATCTCATGAAATGGAAGAATAAATGAAATAGATGGAAGAAGAAAATGGAGGAAAATGAGTGGAAGTGGATGGGAAAGGTCTGCAACTCAAAGGATGGGTTATTGACAAAATGGAGTCAGCAGATGTGCTTGCATGTTCCTTAAAAGGTTGAACCTTTACAAGAACACACCAACCTGCTAAGATGAAGAGGTAAATTTCTTCAGACCTGTCCCATAGGGCGTGCCAAGACTATTAGTGTAGTGGCACAGTGGCTTATGATTTTTTGTTTGTAATGATACACCTTGGAAAGATGGAAGATATGACCTCAGGGTCCCACCAAGTGTGCTAAAACTATTAGTGCAGTCACACAGTGTCTTATGATTTGTTTTATTTGTAATGAGACACCTTGGAAAGATGGAAGATCTAACCTCAGGATCCCACCGGGTGTGCCAAAATTGTAAGTGCGGAATCACAGCACCTCTGAATGGCCCAGGTATGAAGTGGGAATCTAGTGTGATCACACAACATGGGACCATCTCTCAAGCTATGGGACTTAAAAAACTTGAGACAGACCTCAAGAGAAAGTTGGTTCTTGCCTCCTAATCTATCTTCCACAAGATACTCCGGTGCAGGAAGAACCTATCCTATCCTAATCTAACCATTCCAAAGGGATAGAGAGAGAGAGTGGGTGAAATATCCTACACTAAGTGGTGATACACCAAAAAGAAAGTGGTTGAATCATAGACCCGACCGCCTAAAGTGGAGAGGTGACCAGAGGAGAGGGTGGACAATATGCACTATAAACCAAAGATAGATTTCACATAGACAACACTTTGAAAACCATCAAGAACAACTCCTTGGACTTGCAAAAAACATCAGAGTATGCATAGAATACCTTGAAATTATGAGAGGTAAGAAGAGACAACAAAATAAGCCAAGGATGGATAGGTGCATCACGAAACAGATTCTATTGCTCAAAAATGTTACACAGTACATCATGAGTGGGCAAGAGGCAAGAAAATGTCATTACAGAGCCATGGGAGGAGGCTTAGACTCCGCATTCTACCCTAAGGAAGAAAGAGAGAGGAGGGGCAGCAGGGAATCAATGATAAACACTTTGAATATGCCCCTTAATTACAATATATAGGAAGAATAAGAGAGAGAAGAGGGAAAAAAATTGTATCCTGCTTTAACCACCTTGAGATGCATTGAATCCTACTTTGAAATTTCAACCACTATCAATCAATTCCTTTCTCGAATACGCCCCAAATCTGTCTTGACTACATCAATTACTAGTTCGGTGCCTCGAAGGATGGTGAAACAATGGATTAGATCGAATCTAATCGGGTTGTTGAGGCAAATAGATCAGCTCTTAATAGCCTGAAGACATTTCTCCATTTTCTCCCCACCCAACCTCTCCAAAGTTAAAGTTCCATATATATATGGCATAAAAAAGGCCGAGATCTTTCCAATGGTGCCATATTTACTAGATTTTGAGCCCCGAGTCGAAAGATATACCCATTTTTAATTTGGATTGGGTACGTACAAAATAGCAGGAAAACAAGTTCGAAAATGGACCCCCTTTTGAAACTGGACATGTGGAGGGGTGGGGCATGCCTGAGGGTAGCCTCTGTATTTTGCTTTTGGAGTGGCATGGGGTTAACACATGGTTTCTTCCATGACCTACTCTATTTCCTTATGCTTTTGGCTAAGTCTTTTTCTTGGTGGGGTCATATATCATACTGGGGACACTGGCCTGACGCTTGTCTGAAAATCATCCCTTAATTCTGCTCTTGAATTAGCATTATGATAACACTTGGAACCCTCCATTGGCATGTCTCAATGTATTGAGTATTCAACCTGACCCTTTCTCTTTATGAAATAAGACGCGTGGAGGCCCCGTACTTATTTAGAAACCTGTTATGGATTTTCTTTATAAAGAGCGTCGAGTTGACACGTGGGAACCTTCGTAGGCTCTTGTAATATTTAACAACCCCTCTTACCTCTTTGGATCTTGGAATACATGGTGATTTTGAGCTCATTTTTATCTCCGCTTTTAGATTTACCCTTGGAGACGCGTCTGCTAGCACTTCTATACTTAGCCTTTTTGAGGCCTGCCCTGTCTGCCTTTTTACTTTTAGTTTTGACTCTTACTCCATTTTGGGCCTGGGATGCATGGAGACCTTACGCTTTTTCGATCCTCCCTTTTTAGATTCAACATTGAAGATGCACAGTTTGGACACTTGGCAACATCTATTGTCTCCTCCATACTTAGTTGATTTTGAGCTTGTTCTGAACTGTTCCGGAGCCTGAAGACTTTGAACCTTCGTCGTTTCTTCTATTTTGAGCTTCTAGCTCTTTGACACTAGTTCTTCTCCTTGACCCTGCTATTCCATTTTAGAGCCTTCCTGTAACTTTTCTATTAGATTTGGAGCACGGGTTCATAAGACGAAACTGTTTCTTTAATTCCTTCTTGTGTAGGGTCGAATTTGACTCTTTTGGGCCTCTGGTTTCTTTTGTGGCGTTCAACCTCATTTTGATCCTGTGTTCCTTTTGTTAAGCTCGCATGTCCCCTTGTTTATCGTTATGGAATGTGAGCTCGTGGGTCTGCATCATTCCCTTCATATTTATTTTATGTGTGGGGCTTGTTCTAACCAAATTTTCTAGGGGAGAATTTAGGATAACACTTACTACACATAGTAAGCTCCCTAAATGGGTGCTTACTAAAAATAGTAAGTCACTCCAGGAAGTGGTCAAGGTGAAGACACTATGCACAAGAGTGAATGAAGAAGTTCATCACATCAGGATGGTCAAGAAGAGGCAAAAATCATCTCCGACGAAAAATAGTAAGTCTCCCATCTAGGAACTTGCTATTAATGGTAAGTCACACTTAAAGGGAATTTTTTGCACAATGGGACATAGGGGGATAATCATTTGGGTGAAAATCATCGTTCGGGATCATCGTAGGCATTTATTATAAGGCATTTGAGGTCCATATCAAGGATTTCAATAGTTTCTATCGACACTCACTTCATGGTTTGGGCATCAGGTATATCACAAAGGGTGAAATCTAACACTTACTAAAAATATTATGTTATCCTAATTTCAACATAGTAAGGTGTCCAAAGAAGAATGAAATTCTAGTTCTCCAGGTTGTTATGGTTTTATTTGTCTAAATAAATACTATAGAGGAATGATAGTGTATCATAATGAGTAATATTCGCTTTGATCAATGGTGTATTCATTAGTGTTGAAAGTTAAATTATATCATCCTAGGATCCGTCTTTTTTAGTGGAACATAGTAGTATTGCAAAGTGTCATGAAAGGGTCAATTTCGATCTTCAATCTCTTTAGAGGGGATCTTCATGAGCGGATCTTGTGATCAAAAAAGGATTCATTCAAGAGTGTTTCTCAACACTTAGCCTGTTTTATCTGCATGTCATATAAAATATTTTTCTTATGGTGCGTGATGTTCAAGGATTCATAGTTCACTATAGTGGAAAACTTCATTGGATCATCCTACAAGGATATGTGGACTTCATCAGAGGAAGTTTCTTCTTCATTGGCACTCCTTAGTTCTCTCTCTCACCTTTTTCTCTATTCTCTTCCACCCACTTTCTCTCTCTCGTTGTTCTAATTCTTTGTTGGGGTCACAATTTTTCATAAAGCCTTTAATTAATTTAAAATTACATTTTTAATGTAATAAGTCACCCTTAAGTTATAAAAGAGGACTTAATATTTTCCTAAGAATGTAAAAATTCATAAGTTGTAATAAGGCATATGAAAAGGCATTGGGGGGTAGATGAAGAGTCATCTCTCATTCTATAAATTTTAAAATTCCTTCTCTTTTAAAAGGGTTGGTGATCAATTTTGTAAACTAAAGAGTGCATTTTGTGTAAAGAGAACAAAGAAGATAGCCATTTTTCTTTTATAATCCACCTCCCTTTTTTCCTTCATTCTCATACTTACTACAAATTCAATTGAAATGCTAATGAAGGAAGAATTTTCTATTTTCCAAGGCATATGAATGTGTGGCTATTTGTATGCATGGTTTGCGCTAGCCAGTAGCATGGAAGTTTTGGTTGTTTCTTCTCATAGATGCATGTGTTGAAATTTCTAACTAGTTTGTGTGGGAATCTGATTTTCTACCTATAACATTAGTTCTCCTATCTTTCATTCTCAATCCCTTTCCCATTTTTTAGACAAAGTCTTCTCTAGCAAGAAATTCCTAGCTTTTTTGTACGGTCAATGGAGAACCCCTTCTAGATCTCTAATCGAAAGACCACCACAGAAATCACTTTTCATGTGGACGTAAACATGGAAGATACATCACTTAAGTAGAGAGACTTCGACTCCTAAAGCCTTGGTAAGAAACCCAAAGACTTTTCCACCCAACAAATTTTCTCTCCAACTATTTTTGGAACCCACTGTGGGGCACATTTTAGCAACATCTGCACCCAAATACGACCGCAAGGTCTAAAAAAATTCAAAATATTCCCAAAAATATGAAAAAAGTGAAAAATCAATAAAAAAAGGAATTGACAAAAATCCATTGCTAAAAGACATGCAGTTGATTCTTGCAAGTGGCCTTACATATTCCATAGTGTTTTTTCATATTCCTATTACAAAAAAAATTTAGAGCTAGAACCATAAAAATAAATTGAAGAAGAATTTTCCAAAGTAGAAGCCAAATCCGAAGCGGGAGAAACAATGATATGAAAAGTAAAATGACCTCAACCCATTGTTCCATGGGGAAGAAACACAGGTCTGCTTTCTCTTGAACCCCTTCTTCACATTCTACTAGTAGATTCCCGCAAAAACTTTCCCACTTTCAAAGGTGATGGCACACAACTCCCTAAAGAGCACATATCGCCCTTCACCGCATCATGTGGGAATTCTTGGTGTCGAACATGAAGATGTTGCTGTAAAATTGTTCCTGGATATCTTTAATTGGGTGGGAACAAGTTCTTAAAAATGCAAAAATACAGTTCACCATGTTTTGAGTTGTTGGGGATCTCACCTACCGCCATGATGAGGAGTTAGGTGCAGTCTTGGAGGTGGTTGGGGTAGAATTCGAATCATTCTCTTCTCCCTCATTTTTTCCTCATATAAATGGTAAAGGAGAGGCTCTTTGTAAATGTTGGGCATTTCTGCTTTGCACCCCTCCCTTCTCTCCTGCTCGCAAGAGAATTTGTGGAGTTTTTCAAGCCTCCCATATGGATTGTAATACTATTTTTTGCCTCTTGGCCACTACAATGTATTGAATCGATCCTTGAGCAATATATGTATGTCTGTGATTGATTCTAAACCCTCTCATATATTCATTGCTATCATTTTTTATCTCTTATTGCATTTTGGCTACCTGTGCATGGTGTTATATTGCATTTATGTGGTCTGTGTTTAACTTTGCAAAACGGGTGTCCAACATTCCTCGGTGCATCACCTCCATAGTTTAGGTTTTATTTTTTTATGCATTCTCTACCCTGTCTCCTTGGAAAGTTAGATTAGGTTTTTTGGTAAAACCCTCTGCATTTTATCCGTGCATCTGAACAGAGGAATAGGAGCCGGCCTTCATCCGTAGAGCTTTTTCCGATTTCGCAAGGTCCCATACTTGGGAAAAGCTCCATATTGTGCAATCGCACTAAGACTTTCAACCCATCATGTTGCAGAGTCCCAGGGGTGTTGTGTTTCGACACCAACAGTTTTTGCATGCCCGGTGGGACCAAGAGGTCATTCCAATCAAAATTTGAAGGAGTTTTCATGAAATTTGCACTGAAAATTACAAGTTTTAAAATTTCAGATTTTGCTTCATTTAGACTGAACTCCGAAATCATTTTTCAAGGGCTTAAATCGCTTGAAAACAAGCCAAAATTTCACTGGTTGGTAGATCTGAGGGTAATCTTCAAAAGGGTATCTTTGGTTTTTTGAGATTTTGATTTTCAAAATTTCATGTGTTTTTTAGATTTCGGGTTTTCGGGGTCTGAGAACATCAAAGCAGACCCAACAGTCATTTTGGGTTTTGGGGGATGCATTGCATGGTCCTATTCTCGACATTAGTCTTTTCGGGTTTTCTAGGATGTCAGACATGTTCCAGGTTCTGACACATGGTATTTTCAGGTTTTGTGAGTTGCATTGCATGACCTGAGTTCCGCCTATACCTTTCAGGGATCCGCAGCTGCACAACATGACATGAGTTCCGAATTGAAGACTACATCCTCCGGGTCCTTCAAAATTTTAATCTCTATTTCAACATTGCCAGGTTTGGTGTGTAACTTGACAAAATCCAGCCTTTTAGAGGCATATTCGAAAGCACATCTGGCGACTCCATCTGATCAGCAACCCATTTCTCTGAGTTGCAGACCCGTTTCCATTCATTTCCATCCATCTTTCTTTCCATCTCTTTCATTCTTTTCCATTCCATGAAGTTGTGCAACCATGACTTCATTTCCATCATGGAATTCACATTTCCAGCAACAGCAAAGTTTCCCACCTCCAACACGTTTTACAAATCCTCCAGATCAGCATGCATACTCATATGAACAGCAGTGCCAAAGTCATTTTGGCAATGGAGCTTTCCGTGAGCAAGAGTATGCATATAACGAGGACCATCAGATGCAAGATGCTGGTCTGCTGGAGAAAATCCAAAAAAATGGAGGAGGGGATGGTGCAGTCCAGGGCTCAAGCACAAATGAAAGCTTTTTGAATCGATTGTGGAGCACCCTGTCCATGGGTGGGACCTTTTCCAAGGCATTATGGCCCCCAAGAGAAATTGGACTTCATGATTGCAACACTGCCATTATTTACAAGGTGGATTGAAGGAATAGAGGTATATGAGAGAAGTATTCTGCAACCTTGTCAATGGGTAAGCACACCGTCTCATACTCTTTCTTTTCCTCCTTCTCAATTTATATCATATGAGCAAAAGTGCCAAGTTTTAAGCCCAGCATACACTGCCCCCAAGTGTGAAATCCATCCCTCCATCCCCTAGTCTTCCATCCCATCTTAGTTTTTTCTCCCCTTTTCTCTTCCAAATCTGAATCCCCTCCACAAGAGCCAAATGAAAATACCTCCTCCACCACCACAAAAATTTGTAAAATCAATTGAGTTACAACCCATCCCTCCTCTTGCATTCCCAATTCCATGTGGGGAAGAAGAAATTGCAAAAATCAGTCATCAAGGACAGCAAGAGGAAGAGCCGAGAAAAGAAGAAATGATTAAAAGCTTAGTAAGTTTGGCTCTTAAATTTGGAGTTGATAAGATCCCTTTGCTGGTAAAGCCTGCAGAAGAGGCTAAGGTTGAACAAATGGTGGTCAGGACTGATTTTGTTGTAGTAGAAGAGGAGCACAATCTAGCTGTGGAGGAGAAAATTGCAGATCCAAGGGCTTTGAGCACAAAGCAGGCTATGGGAGAACCTTCAGTTCTCCTTTCTACTTCACCTCTCCCAAGTTCTAGTGCCGAAAAGGAGTTTGATCTCTCAAACTCGATGTCAGAGAGTGAAATAAACCATGGTGGTCAAGTTAAAGATCAAGAAGACACCATGGAGGAAGTTGAGCATTTGCAGCAGGACAACAACGAAGTAGTTTTATCTATCAGATTTGGAGGATTGTTTGTGATGGAGAAGAACCAGTTGAGTTTCTACCATTCTCTCTTCCATCATCCCCATTCCAAACACCAGAGCCTGCTGTCATGAAGGAGAGCTTTCATTTGCAGCAGCCTGCATCTTATAGTAGCTCGTTGGAACTAAGATTGGAAGATTTTAATCTTTCATGTTCTTCATTGGAGGAAGAGAAAGGAAAGAATGATTCCACCATTTCTTTCCACACCATCCATTTAGGAAGGTCTACAATAAGACTCCCTTTTTGGAGTTGAAAATTAGAGCTATGGGCATATAAAATGGATCAGACCTTTCCCAATCAGGTATTTGGCTTCATTGGAGCCAAAGGAGAAACCAAAACCAGTCATGCTTGCTTCTAAGCATGAGGATGAGCTACAAGGAACTGAGGATCAGCTGTCATACCTCTCCAATCCAAATGCAGAACAAATAAAAGAGGTATTGAATTTTCCTTCAACTGATACCTTGATGATTTGGGTAGAATACCAGCTTCTTGTTGATTTTCCACTCATCCAATCAGCCATGTTCAATGCCAAATTAGTTGAATGGTTGCCAATTTTGAAGAAAGGAAGCTATTTTGCACAACCAGTTGCAGGGTTTGTTTAGCTCACCTTTGTTTCTGTTAGAGTAGAGTAGGTAGGTTTTCTTTCAGTATAAGAAGTGCTTGTGCACACTCTGCATGTTCCACTTGGGGCATGTATGATTTTTCAGTGTTGTACATAGTTTTTGGTGTTGCTGGTTTTTCTCTGGCACAGTCCATTTCAACGGCATTTTGGTGAAAGATCAACTCCAAGTTCAATGGAATTCAAGTGGCTCAGAGGGAAGTTTTCAAAGTCAGATATCAGGTTAGTTTCAGAGTTTCTTATGACTCCATGCCAAATGGATCGCTAAAAGGCCATTGATCTTCTACCTAGCAGGCAGGTAACCCCATGAGTTGCCAAATTGTTGTATATATTTACACCCCGGGTAAATATAGATAAACGCAAGGCAAATTGGGTTTTGGAGGTGGAAGAGCATGGCACAGAAGCATGTCGGAAGGGTTGGAAAACCCGACATCAAAGAGGCATGTCGGAAGGGTTGGTAAACCTGACAGCAAAGAACATGTCGCAGGGGTTGGAAAACCCGATGCAACGCAAATTGGGTTTCAGAGGCGGAGAAACATGGCAAAGAAGCATGTCGGAGGGGTTAAAAAACCCGACGCCAAAGAACATGTCGCAAGGGTTGGAAAACCCGACGCAAAGGGAAAGCGGGTTTTGGAGGTGGAGAAACATGGCGCAGAAGCACGGGGTGAAAACATGTCGAGGCACCCTCCAAACCCGATGCAAATACAGAGGAGAACCCCGAACCCGACAGGCAGAAGACCCTGACGCGGGAAATATTCAGATCGCCATAACTTTTCACAGGGAGCTCGGATTCACACAAGGTTAGACTTTTCGGAAAGCTCTCGGCGTCCGCTACCCAACTATGACTGGATATCTTTAATTGGGTGGGAACAAGTTCTTAAAAATGCAAAAATATAGTTCGCCATGTTTTGAGTTGTTGTGGATCTCACCTACTGCCATGATGAGGAGTGAGGTGCAGTCTTGGAGGTGGTTGGGGCAGAATTCGAATCATTCTCTTCTCCCTCATTTTTTCCTCATATAAATGGTAAAGAGAGGCTCTTTGTAAATGTTGGGAATTTCTACTTTGCACCCTCCCTTCTCTCCTGCACGTAAGAGAATTTGTGGAGTTTTCAAGCCTCCTGTATGGATTGTAATATTGTTTTTTGCCTCTTGGCCACTGCAATGTATTGAATCGATCCTTGAGCAATATATGTATGTCTGTGATTGATTCTAAACCCTCTCATATATTCATTTCTGTCATTTTTGATCTCTTATTGCATTTTGGCTACCTGTGCATGGTGTTATATTGCATTTATGTGGTCTGTGTTTAACTTTGTAAAACGGGTGTCCAACATTCCTCGGTGCATCACCTCCGTAGTTTAGGTTTTATTTTTTATGCGTTCTCTACCCTGTCTCCTTGGCAAGTTAGATTAGGTTTTTGGTAAAACCCTCTGCATTTTATCCATGCATCTGAACAGAGGAATAGGATCCGGCCTTCATCTGGAGAGCTTTTCCGATTTCGCAAGGTCCCACACTTGGGAAAAGCTCCATGTTGTGCAATCGCACTGAGACTTTCAACCCATTGTGTTGCAGAGTCCCAGGGGTGCTGCGTTTCGACACCAACAGCCACAAGAGGTAGGATTTTTCCTACGAATATTTCAACAAAGTAATATTGTAGAATCACAAATAATTTCCATTGAACTTGATGATGATCTCATCCTATCTGGAAAGATCAAGAACCCCTCAAAGGTTAAATCCTATCATCCTTGAGATGAGAGAATGGATCCAATCTTACCAAAATTGGCAATTGAAATGAGATCGTTAAAGATGGAATTTTTTGAAAGAATGTATCCTAAAATAAATAATAGAAATCAGATTGCATGAGCATCCCAAAGGATTACCTTAGAGGCCCCATCTATAAATGCTCGTTGCAGGACACAAGAAGATGAAGAAGGATTGGAACAAGAAAGTGATGAAGAAAACCCTTTGGAGGTTCAGGAAGTAGAGAATGAAACTCAAATAATATTTTGTAAGTATTCTAGAGGTGATGAAGATGATGAAAAAGATGCACCTAGTATCTCATGTGATTTTTTTACTTGTTCCCAGTCTCAAAAGCGATCCACTACCTCTATTGTTGCTACAAACAGAAAGAAGATTGAAGATCCTCATGTAGCGACTCCAAAAAAAAAAATAGTCAAGGATCTCCACTCCCACCTTGCATGGAGTTTTTATTGAAAAAACCTGACCCTGTGAAGAATGGGAGGTCACTCACAATTCCAAGTAATTCTTCCAATGCTTCTTCCAATTCTAAATCTAAATATTCTCCTGCAAAATGAGGTGCTTCAAAAGATTCCACTTTACCTTTCAAAACACCCTCTGTTCCCCAAATATCAACCCCTACTTTCAATCTTGTTGTAACTCCAAAAGCACTCCCTTCATCCCACTTTTCCGTATCTGCCCCTTTTGAATTCATAGAATATGCGAACAAAGCCAAAGTGCATATTACTGAAACCAAATATTTGTGGACTTACCCTGAAAAATTTGAAATATTCTTCCAATATATCAAGACTGGTAGTTTAACACCCCAATTTTTGTAACTCCTAGTTCTAAAGTAATACTACCAAACCCACCTACGCCTACCTTAAAGAACATGCTTTCCATGAGTGCATAAAAGACAGACAAGGTCGATCCATTCTACGTCACTTTTCTTGTTAGAGAATACATATTGAACAATTGCATTATACATTATGGTGCCTTCTAACCATGTAATTCATGTGAAGGTTTCCAAATCTCTAAAACTCACCATGACACCACCCAAGTGCTCTTGTTACCCCATGGAGTCAACGGAAGTCCCACTTGTATAGAAGATCAAATATGAACAAGTTTCTCATCCTAAGTTTTGAGATAAAAATATATCAATGACTAGTTTTGTGTGGACATCCCAACAACTTTTGGAATATTTTTAGGATGAAAATTCTGCCAAGAATTGGAAGGGAAAATTTATTTGAATTGGTCTTCTGCCACCATACCAAAAAAAGCATATATGGATAAGTTACTTCCCATGAAAAATATGAGGTACACGGTGTGAAAGTCAGGAGATCCACGAGCCAACATTTTTTACCAAAATAGTAAGAGGATGAATTACTTTTTAACAACTGAAGAGGATGAAGAGATCCAAATTTTTATAGGGACCAAACATTCCTTTCCAGAGAAATATTGATCTGGAGGAAGTAGTGAGAAACTTTGAGCTGTAAGAGGGTAGCCCCAATTTTCCAGATGAGGTGATGTATGAAGAAGAGGAAATGGTTCTTAGTGAATTTCAAAGTGAGAAATCAGCTTATATGCTTACCCAAGAGAAGGATATATTCTCATTCCCATTTGGAGATGAAGATTCTCTTGATCATGCCTTCCATGAAGAAAAATCAAAGCTAGCTCACGATAATTCCTTGAAAAGTTTTGAAAGAATAATTTTTGCAAGATCTCTGAAGAGCTGTACAAAAAATAGAAGACCTTGAGCTCAGTATTGAACTCGTGATGCAAGATATGGGGATGTAATAAAAACATGAATCATACCTTAATCCCTTGATTGATTTAAGGATTAGTCAAGATGGAGCAAAGAAAGGAAAAGATCGTGATGTCTCTCCTGAGCCAATGGATGATAAAGGTGATGATGAAAGTGAGGTATTTTCTTTCCCATTTGAAAAGGATTCTTTCTCTTATGAAAAAGCTGAAGAAAATAATTTTGAAACCCTCAAAGCTGGGATTCCTCTTGAAAAATAAGTAGTAGAATTTCATGATGGTATAAATAAAGAAACAATGCTTCCCAACGGTTTCCTTGAAGTTCTGGATGAAGATAATTTGAACAAAGGAAAAAGTGAGATTTGGATAACTTTAAAGAAGAATTCAGTGCAGTACATTTTGGATGCAGTAGAAGGTATAGAAGATCTCGAGTCAAGTCTCAACCGCTTTATTTCAAATATGGCCATACATGATAGGAATGAGGTTATGTATGATTCTTCACCCAATTTCAAAATATCTTATGATGGATATGAGGGTCATTTGTGATTCTTTTATTCAACACACTGACTCCTCATATTTATATTAGTCAAAAAGGTGAATTCGATGCTTATTGGAGAAAGGATGTCCATGAACATGAATGGGTGGAAAAATAAAACCTAGGGTATTAAATATACTCAAATAAGAACCATCCTTGGGGTAACAATGGTATGATAGAATAAAAAACCAACAGTGTGGATAATCATAGAGGCATATTTCAAAGGAAATAAAGTCAATGAAATTTCTAAGTGAAGACCCAAGCATCAGTAATCTCATGTAGGCTCACTCCTACAATGTATACAAAAATGTGTGAAATCACCTGAAATTCATAGGGATTTGAGGAAAGGAGGATACTTCCTTGAACCAATCATTGGCTTCAAAAAACATCAACATTCTATGTTACCTCTTTAGGGGTAACCCTTAAAAATAAAAGTATTTCAACAAAAGTGGATTGTCCCCTACCTTATACCATAGGTTATTATTAGGAGTGTTTCCCTTTACATTGTGTGTGTTTTCCCTTTTCTTGTTATGTGTGTTTCCTTTCGTCATTTTTGTACTGTGTGTGTGTGTGTGTGTGTGTGTGTGTGTGTGTGTGTGTTCCTCCTTTCTGACTATCTCTTGCTACTTGTATGTGACTCATGTAAATCCCAATGGATAAGGCACTGGTCAACATATTATAAATTAAGATTTTGTGAGTTCTCGCACCATGTCTTCAATTTTATCATTCCATAACATGTCCCCAAGCTAGAGCCAATTGATTTCATGAAAATTTCCAATTTTTAAGATGACAATGTACCACGGTGTCAAAACATTTCAATTTTTACCTTTCCAAGACACCCCAGGTCTACCCATTATTAACACAAAGCCTTACTCAGTCCATGTAATGGTCCTAAATTTGATGTCCATCCAATCCCCATGGGTGAATTAGGAAAGCAAATTCAATCCGCCTAGGTGATTTTAGGAGCTTGTGTAGAATTCAAATTTTTGAGTAGTTTTGGGAAGGGCTACCATTGGCATTCCCGAGACTAATGAACCACCATAAAGTAGATAAGAGGAGAAAAAATTCATCATGGAAGAATACTCAAGGGAGGGATAAGAACATCAAGGAAATAATTTTGGAAGATTCGGGGAAGATTCAGAGGTGTTGGAGCCAAATCACTAGAATCAAGTTTTTGGGCCTGAATGAGCACGCACCATGAGTGAGGATATGAGCTTCAACGAAATATTATATGATAAAATCTATTATTTGAAAACCCATAAATTTTTCAATGGGAATAGTTTTTTAATTTCCTCTATGGTGGAAAAAATGTGACTTATTGAAACCTCGTGTATTGCTCTACAAAGCTTATTCTTCTACCAAACAAGAAGCGATCCTGAGAAACAAAGAGAAATTTGGGGGTGAAAAATTAGTAGTCAAACCTTTAAACTATCACATTTTTTATTCCACGGGTGTTTTTCATGTGGAATCATATAAATTTTTTTCACAAAAACTCCATTGGGAACTCAAGCTATCACCTTCGCAAGTTCGCTCTAAAGAGTTCAATACTTAGTCATTTTTTCAAGTGAACACATGTCACCACTAGGAGCATGAAAGAATATCATATCCATTTTTTACCTTTAGAAAAATTACATAGGGGGAAACAAAATATGCCCAGCCCTTTTTAGCCCCCAGAACACCAATATGACCTCTCGCATTATTAGTTAAACCCCATGAGCTAGCCAAAGCCTTTCCTCTCACTACACGGATGATGGCCAAGTTTCACAACCTGCTGCGATGTGGAAATAGATGTCCCTTTCATCCCTTTAGCAAAGGTACATAGGGGGAAAAAAATGCGCCCAGCCCCACTTAGCCCCTTGATTCCTCATATGCCTGAAAGTCAGCTCCCAAGTGTTTCTCTCAAGACCCCTCTCTCAAAGGAATGTTCAGTCAAAACCTACCAAGTGTCACAACTAGGTGTGATGGGGAATTTTTTCTCCCTTTCATCCCTTTAGAAAAGTGACATAGGGGACGAAAAAATTCACCCAGACCCTTATTATTTCTTTTTGGATGAACAAAATCAAGACTTGGTAATTTTTCCATGCTTGTTCAGCCCCCCAAATATCCATACCCTTTCGGAACTCTAAGAAATTTTTCTCACACATCCAAACCTTCCATTGCTAAACTCAACCAACTCCATGAAATTCTTCTCACATTTAAAATATAGAGATCTCTGAAGATAAATGGATCAAAACAATGAAGAAGGAAGAGAAAACGAATATTTTTTGTCAGATAACTACGAAGTCTCCCAATCAAAAAATATTCATATCTTGCAAAATACAAGTCGGATTGAGATGAAAATTTTTACAAACATCCTCATTTTTTAAGGTTGTCATGATGCAATAAACAAAAGATCGAATAATTCCCTAAAAAATTTATTTCATAAAAAAACCCATTTCATTCACTAGCTCAAATTCATTGGATTTCCCATCAATTCGACTATGGAATCGAGCTAAAAACTTGCACACAAAATAAAAATAAAAAACCTATTACAATAGATTTAATTTCATCACAATCAAGGGAAAAAACTAGACATGTAAATTTGGAAGCTCCATTAATGGCTATCATGGCAGCAACGTGCCTGAAGTCACTGCCAGGTGAAAATTTCATTTTTTATTTTCAAACATTCTGGTGGGAAAAATCAAGTAAAATTCAGAGGACAAGATTTTGACGACGATTCGAGTCCAACGAAATATGTTCCATTGAAAAATGAGCATCAAAAATCCACTTTCAAAAAATAGTAATCTTTCCTACACATGTTTTCTATATTTAGAAACTCATCATTAAAAGTATCTATGGCAAAGGTAGTGTGTACTAAAGATCACCATGAAGCCAGAATGACGGTCCAAAGAAGAAAAAAATAAAAATGAACACTTACTAAAAATAGTAAGCCCCATATATGAGTGTTAACTAAAAATAGTAAGTCACCCTAATAAGTGGCCAAAGAAAAGGGAATGTGCACATGAGTGAATGAAGAAGTTCACCACATCAGGATGGTCAAGAAGAGGTGAAACTCGCATCTTACTAAAAATAGTAAGTATCTCATCTGGGAACTTGCTATTAATGGTAAGTAAGGCTTAAAAGGAATTTTTGGCATAGTGGTACATAGAGGGATGATCATTCGGTTCAACATCATCATTTAGGATCATCATAGGCATTTCTTATATGGCATTTGAGATCCATCTCAAGGAATTCGACAATGTCTGTCGAAACTCACTTCATGGTTCAAGCCTCAGGTATATCACGAACGGTGAAATCTAACACTCAATAAAAATATTAAGTTATACTTTTTCAATGGAGTAAGGTGTCCAACGAAGCATAAATGTCTAGTTCTCTAGGTTTTTATGGTTTCATTTGTATTAATAGATACTACAGAGAAACGATAGTGTATCAGAATGAGTAATATTCACTTTGATCAATGGTGTATTCATTAGTGGTAACATGTAAACTATATCATCCTATGATTTATCTTTGTCATTGGAACATTTTATTATTGCAAAGAGTCATGAAAAGGTCATTTTTGAGCTTCAATATCTTCAGAGGGGATCTTCATGAGAAGATCCCGTAATCACCAAAGGATTCATTCGACAGTTATTCTAAACACTTAGCCCGTGTTATCTGCACGTCATCGAAAATAGTTTTCTCATGCTATGAGATGTTCAAGGATTCATAGTTCCTTACAACGGAGCACTTCATTAGATAATCCTATAAGTATTTGTGGAATTCATCAGATGAAGGTTCTATTTCATTGGCACTCCTCCTCAGTTCTCAGTCTCCCCTTTTTCTCTCTTCTCTTCCCCTCACTTTCTCTCTCCTCCTTCTGATTCTTTATTGGGTTTACACTTTTTAATAATTCCTTTATTTAATTTAAAATGAATTTTTTTAATGTAATAAATCACCCTTAAGTTATAAAAAGGGACTTAATCTTTTCCTAAGGATGTAAAAACTCATAAGTTGTAATAAGGAATATGAAAAGGCATTGTGGGGTAGATGAAGAGTCATCTCTCATTCTATAAATTGTAAAGGCATTCTCTTTTTAAAGGGTTGGTGATCAATTTTGTAAACTCAAGAGTGCATTATGCTTAAATAAAACAAAGGAGATAGCCATTTTTCATTTATTTTCCCGCTCACTATTTTTCTCCATTCTCATACTAATTATAACATCACTTTAAGTGCTAATTAAGGAATAAGTTTCATTTTTCCAAGGCGTATGAATGTGTGCATATTTGTATGTATGGTTTCCTCTAGCCAGTAATATGGAAGTTATGGTTGTTTCTTCTCATAGATACATGTGTTAAAATTTATAACTAGTTTGTGAAGGAATCTGTGTTTCTACCCGCAACAGTATTTCTCGTATCTTTCATTCTCACTCCCTTTCCCACTTTCTAGAAAAAAAATTCTCTAGCAAGAAATTGCTATCATTACCGTAGGGTCAGTGGAGTACCAATATTAGGTACCCAGTCAAAAGACCTCCTGTTCACAATTTTTGCACTAGTGCAAAAATGGGAAACTTGAAACTTTGTTACGATGGATGGTATTTATTAAGTGGACCTAATGAGGGGAATGCATTACAGTTTTATTATGTTTTCAATTGCAGCAATTCATTAATTACATGTAATCTGCAGCTATGTTTGTTGTTAAAAAATGTAACACCTCACATAGACTATCATTTCATATTCATCTTCAACAAGGAAATACAAAATCCCTGAAGCACTAATATATTGCCTTAATGAAGGCGGGAATCGTAGTTTAGGTGAAACACTAAATTTGGGAACAACACACAAAGTTACAACTTACAAGAAAGATATTTCATTATTAAGTGATACATATTTCAAAACTCAATATTTCTGCATGTAACTACATTTAATTATGTGTTTGAGTTGTTTATTTAGTTATATAATCAATATACATGTCATAAAGCTTAAAGCAGAAGGAAGTATACAACTCAAGTATAGAAATTAAATGTTATTTATTCATGAAGAAGTACAAATATTTCCCACACAAGTAGTGGAATGTAACTCATAACTACTCAAGAAAGAAGTACATATACATGAAGTTAAAAGTAAAAGATTATAGAAAAAACCCATCATTTCCTTGGATTATTTTCTAGTCTTCTTCACTTTAGCTCTAGCTCCATCCTTTATCTAGCTCTCATAGCAGTCAAAATGTGCCTAAAAAATGAAAAAGGAAAGGCATCAAATTTTAGCTCATGGTTTTATTTGTAACCATGTACTATCTAACTACATGTAGATGGATTTCTTAAAAGCAAAAGAATAAGGTACATAATACACAGATACACAATTGTTAAGATCAGTATTCTACATCATCACATATGATTCCCATAATCATTCAAAAAAAGAAATAAAAATAAAACCATGGAACATAAGAGAGGCTAAAAATATTAAATATTTTCTAACTATTTTCTTAAGTGTCTAGGTATAAGATGCAAGATACAAGTAACAGTTAGTTTAGAGCAAATTTTCCATCAAAACACAGGAAAATGAGCAAGGTTATCTTCCATTTTTCATTAACAAACCTCTAAAAGAACCCATGAAGAGGATAGTTACAGGAGATACCCCAAATGAGAAAATGCTAACGATTTAGATGAAAAGTATAAGTTTAAAAGAACACTGAAAACAAATGAACTTCTTCGAGTCACATGGTAAATTAAAGGTACAAGAATATCATCATTCTTAGAAAAGTACAGACTCTAGCAAGAGTCAAGAATCAAAAGTAGTTCATAGTGATCAAAAAAGGAGAATACATATACAAAAGTAGGTATTACGTCATTAAATAAATTTCATAAATCAAGAAAGGAGAATACATATATAGTAAACGAGAAAAAGGACTATGGCCACATGTTTGCCAATAGAACACTCAAAACTAGCTAAAGACAATCATATAACTATCCAAAGAATACAATTTTCAATATGTAATGAATATTCTACATGGAGAATGGTGTCAAACAAATCAAAGAATGTTAATCTACATGATTAGCAAAACAACCATCAAGATTTCATATCAAAAGTACAAGTATTCATATTTACCACTTAAATAAGAATGAAGGTACAAATTTCAAGGAAGATGCACTCTATTGTATAACTTGGGAAAAATTATGTTAGAGCTCCATATTGCCATGTCTATTTTACTTATAGCTTTAAACAAATGGATTTTCTTAAAGTGATCTTGAATTCAGAAGTACAGGGAAGAAAAGGATGCAGTTTCAGAGGAAAATTTTCAAACCGAATAAATAGGGAATAACATCAATTTCTATAGCACATATCGAGGCTAGTTAAAACAAAGATACATTTCATACCACATTTAGAGAGAGTGAAAATCTATAGTATTTAATAAATAAGAAATGGTTCAAGCTAAGAATGTGCTAATGAATGAGACTTGACATCTTGTAAGTGCAACATACAAAAGAACCGTCACTCAAGTTTTGTTTCAGTTATAAGCTTTCATCAAAGATCAGAGTACAACATAGTCATAATAGAGAACTCTATCTCAATGATAAATGAATGAATAAAATCACAGGTATAGAAAACTAAATGTCCATAATTTGAGTACAAGAACATTGAAAGATACAAATTTGTTTAAACTCAGAGGTCACTCAATATACAACTAGTCTTATTTCTAATAAGAGATAATCAATATTCGTCAAAAAAGTAAGCTATCGAGTGGGCATTCAAGGGTATGGACCAAATGAGTAATACAAAAGTAGATGAGTTGATCTTTTCAAGAAATTGATATGAAACAGGTTACAATCATGAAATGCAATAACTTTATAGCTCAACCCAAAGGATACAAAATTTAGAAACTATGAAGTATAAATGGCTAGCCCTCATCTTTCAATGTTCCAACTCAACCATACATTCAAATCTCCAAAAAATGAATTATATTAGAAAAACGTATGATGAAAAATACCACAATATTCAATTTCAGTCAAAATAACACATAATGGAATTTGATAGTTGATGAAATACCAAGAGCTTGAAGTTTTACAATTTTTCAGTGAATCATTTCTTTTCAAAAGAATCATTTGTTTCATTGAAAGTTGTGTTACACAATCACAATAAATGGACTAAAATTACTAGGTAAATGAAGTGATATGAATCCATCATCCAATAAAGAGTTCCAAGTAAGCCATCTTCAAGTATAGATTTTATAAAAATTAGGCTAACTAACTCCAAGGAGTAGAAGCAGATCATCGATTATAGTGAATAAAACTTGTAAGAAGAACAATGTACATCAAAATAACAATAGGTTATCATGCAGATTCATTAATAGCTTCAGATATCAGAAGGAAAAGAATTACTATTAGCTATACAAAATCAAATATCATTTCATGGGTACTACCACCTTAATAAATCAGGAGAGAATGGAATAATGACTTCTAAATAAGAGGTAACCAATTTTTTATGACATGTATCCAATCGTGGAGTTATCATTAAAATTCAACAAATGAATAAATAGCACTAAGGAGCATCAAGGCCCAAACTTACAAATTGGAATGGAAATTCATTTTGTAACAGTCATCAATAAATTTCCCCTCGATATAGTGAAGAACGTATTCCTTTTTTATATGAAAAAAATTGATTCAAGCATGTATTTCTACTTGAAAAATATGAAGGGATCTCTCAAGAGCAATTCAAGTAACATCTACAACTATGTAAAGGCTATAATGACCTCATAAACAAGAAATCATCCCTCTTCTATAAAAATATATTCACAATAGTAGAGTGAACCTTCAACTCACTCAAAACATTCAAAGCTCATCAAATTAAAAGAATGTGTTTTCTTAATAAGCTACAGGGACTCAGAGCATAAGACATCACTACATCACTAGCGAATCAGGTAGCATTCAGAACATTAAGCTATAGAAAAATAAATATACTCACAACTTCCAAGTCTCTAATTTTTTTGAAAATAAGAGACCCTTATCAACAAAAAATAAATATAGAACTTCACAACACAAATAATATGCTAAAATCATGAAAATAAGAGCTTCAGAACCTTGTTTAATGGTTCCCAGACTACACCCAAATGAATACTCATATAGATCATGCAGAATAAAAGAAACCTAGAACCTTGAATACATATACATTCCATGTTTACAAGGAAGTAGGGATTTAACCCAGTTCATCTATATCAGAACAATTACAAATTACTTCAACTCAAAATCCCAGATCTAGGAGGTATGAGGCTCAAAACAAAGAAATAAACAAATACCTAGATGAATTTTTGTAGATTGAGCTCTTATAGATGAATACAGAGAAAAATGGTGGAATACCCATGAGATTATTCAAGCTTGTATAAATTTTTTAATAATAGCAGAAACGGAAGCTCAATTTTTTTTTCAAAACTCAAATAAGATTTTAAAATGAATGATTTCCTAGTTTTCTCGAAATCTGAAATAGAAGAAGAAAAGGTTCTTCAACAATGGCATCTAACCATAAAAGTTTTTAAGAATTTTACGAATGCCCAGTTTCTAAAATGGAAAACATAGATACCAATCATAATATTTTTTTTACTTTTAATATAAGAAAAGAAAACTTACTAGTACAGAGGTAAAGACCATGAAACCCTCGAAATATGAGTTGAAAATCGATACCCATAATCATGTTTGAACTCATAGAGGCACAAACAAAGGAAAAACACAAGTTTTTAATTATTAGAGGATCCAACATCAGATAAATGGTTAGAAAAGTAACAATGGAAGAGTTATACTAATAAAGCATAGCTCGCCATTTTCTAAAGCAAACGATAGCCGCATGGCAACCCTCACAAAACCTTTGAACCACATAAATATTTGAACCAGATATCAACAATGGTGGACATATTCAATGAAAAACCTCATAGAGTTCTAGGTTAACCTTTGAATATAGAGCTCAAATGATCGATAATGATGGACGTGACAATCCACAAAACCCTAAACTTCAAGAAGAACCTTCAAAAACTCAAGAAGTGTAGATACAGAATACAAAGTACCTCTAAAATGAACAAGAAATGAGCTTGGGAGCACACAATAATGGTGGCAACTGATAAATATCCCAAGGCTTCGCCCACAACTCAAAAAATGTAAAGTGAACAATGATTTAGGTTCGAGTTGTTTTACCAACTCAACTCATCTTCACACAAACCTAACTCGATCTGAGTTAAAGGTTTGATGACCAAGATGATCAAAGTACGAGATCTAATCGATGAAAATAAAAACCACCGTGCTAGCCATGGTTCATAGATCAATGGTGGAGCTTTAGAAAGGATGAATATCAATGATCAAGATCTTGTGCCAACTCCTATGCATTTTCATATTAATTAACAGGAGATCAACAATCCACATTTATAAGTATAAAAGATCAATGGTTAATAAGAAATGACAATATTAATTACAAATTTGAAACCTTAACCAAGGGTAGAGAAGGATCAATAACCAAGAATCAAGCACTACCAACATCAACGATCCTCATCAAAAGGAGGTAATCCAGCCATAGTTCAAAACTTACCACGGTTAATGTCTTCACCACTGACAGAACAAAATGGTTGATTGATAATGCAAAGAGGGGACAAGCCCCATAATAATCCAATAATCATTCACCTTGACCACTGATTAAGGTCCTAAATCATTTGCAAAATAATAATCAACTATCGACCACCATGAAAAGTAAGTTGATGATTAATAAAAAAGGGGGCCAAGTCTTATATATGTTATGTTTAACCAAAGAGGTCCCCAAAACCTTACATAATGCTTAATATTATTAAAAGGGACCAAACTAATTATTTCCATGTAACACCAAGGTGGCTAAGTGATATGATTAAGATAGATGCAAAGAAAAGTTGGAAGGTTATTTCCTAAAATTTTCAAAGAATCCTTGTACACGGAAGAAAACATGGTTTTGCACGTGATCACAAAGGTGATAAGAAAAACATAGAATAATGAAAGTGGTCCCCATAGTGGGAAGATTGGAGATTGAATAATTTTTACTTACAGAGGAGTATTTTACATGTCATTCACTAGAACAAAAGCAGATGTTAGCTTCGAAAACCATGAATATCACTTTTTATTATTGTGCACATGTTTGCAGGTGGTTCCCACACATTGGGTGAATATGTTGCAAAGTATTGTAATAAAAGATTTTTTTTTGCTCACTCAGGGAGTTTAAATTTTTTAATGTGCATCTAAGGGGTAGAATTAAAAAGTGTTAAATTTATCATTGCTAGTGGATCAAATTATAATTATCACATCAATTACTAGAAGAAAGAGATTGCATGCACATTGGAGAAGACTTACAGAGCTAGAAAGGGCTATTATTATCCAAATTAGTCATCCTACTTTATTAGAAATAAATCAGTCAACTACAGTTTGATTGAAATGTATTCTTGTAATTAAGGCTATTAATGTCTCATTGTATTAATATGTTTATTTTATTCCTTTGATTATTCATGATAAAGGGGTAAAATTAGCATGCATGGGCGAATACAAATTTTAGCCTATTTTTAGGATGGGATGGGTGAACAATCTTGTCATATATTTTGTGCAATTACAAGGCATGAAGGAGGAATTTTTGGACATAGGAGTGTTGAAGAAAATTTTGTCATTTTTTCCCCTTGAATGAGAAATGATTTATGCCTTTCAAATTATTTATAGTGGTGTGTATATCTCATTAATTCTTTTGAATGTCAAATTCCCTAATTAATCATCTTACCTTACTACAAAATTTAGTAATTTCTGCATAATATTAGTATTCATGTTTATCTTATTGTATTGTTGTGACTTATTCCCTCGATACATAAAGTGTTTTTCCTTAATATTTTGTTGAAAACTATTGGTTTGTGCATCCAAAATTCCTTCTCAAATTGATTGCACATATACTCATTCAAATCCCTCAACAAGTTTGGTGTATCACTCCATTTTCAATTTCATTTACAGTCATCTTTTTACCCTCAAAACCCCTATAATCTAGTTTAGAATACATCAAAAAAATAACTGGCCTTGATATCGGAGACTCGCCTCAACAATAGGTATACCCAAACACCTGAGGTGTTTCCATTGTTTCTACAAAACTGAGAGATCCATAGCAAGCTTAGAACACCTAAAATCATCTCTCATCAAGGTGTGCTTTCGAGAGATAACAATTTTTGGCACACCCGACAGGACTACGAATCAGATTTTTAGTAGATTACAGCAATTTACTATAGATTTAAAGCAAAAGAAAGTCACTTTTGGATCAACAAGCTGTAAGAATTTTTCTATAGATAAAATATATATTTTGCGACTCCGCAAGGTTGATTTCAAACCAGTTTTGTAGCATTTTCCATGCATAAAGTGACTACAAGATCATCGGTAAGATGAATTCCTTCTGAGTTTATTTCTTTACCTTTGATTTCTGCAAGAAGAAGAAGAGTTGGCAATACCTTACCTTATAATAGGCTTGGTTTTGGCAACCCTCCTCCTAATATTCCCTCATCATGTATTAATCTTGTTGTTTAAATCCTAGTTATTCCAATGGATATTCAACCACCTAGGAGTTTTGTGACCTTTATTAATTGTATCCCTTTAGTAATTCTAGTTTATCATGATATTCCCAATGTTGCCATGAAAATTTCACCTTCATTCACTGGTGAAAATCATATTACTCCCACAGAGCACATTAAAGATGTTGTTTCCCTTTTTGTTTTCCATAATATAACTCATGAAGATGTAACTTTGAGACTTTTAACTACATCCTTTAATGGACAAGCCTTGCAATGGTATATAACCTTCTAAAGTGGGAGCATAAGAACTTGGGATGAGTTAGGAAAGAAATTACTTAAGAAATTCCAAAATCATTCTGATCATTTATCCCTCATAAAGTATTTTTCTACAATTAAAATATCCCCTCACGAATTTCTGGTTAGTTTGAAAAGCCATTTTTCTAGAACTTGGGAAATAATTCCAGCTAGTGTTAAGCCTCAAGATGACCATTTTTTTCTATACTAGCTCATAGCCTTAAACAGTGATATTTCAACTATGATTCAGTCTATGGGAGGAGAGACTCTCCCAAAATCTTATGATATTGCCATTAGGTCTGAAAAGAACCTTATTCAAGATGGGAAATTAGCACCAAGGCCTTTAATGCCTCTTATAGTAGATTCATTACATATTGTACAACCTATCACCATTATAGAGCCTAATATTTTAGCTCCATCAGATGATGTATTGAAGGCTCTTCAGACTATGGGTAACAAGTTGACATCAATTGAAAACGAATTAGCTCAGCCTAACAGGCCCTATCAAGCTCCTTATCAACAAAATCAGCAAAATCAACATAATAGGTAGCCTTATCAGCAAAATCATAATTATAGATAACCATATAAGTTAATGGATTTTGACCTAAAATCCCCTCATACATCTAGCACTCTTTTTCCAATTAATATGGTTCCAGAAAAATGGTGTCAACCTTGTAAACAACCTCATTTAGCTGCCAATTGTCCAAATGCATTCTTGAATATAAGTCTTGTTGCAAAACCTCAACTTGAAGCATTATTCATTCTTGAAATGGAGGGTGGGCAGCAAGAAGCTCATAGTTAGAAACCACTAGAACAAAATATAGTCATCTTTGGAGAGGAAGATTTTATCGCAGTCACAACTAGGTCCCAGGAAAAGGCTCAAGAAAGAGAAAATAGCAAAATAGACCTGTTCTGCCTATGGTTACTAATAAAACAAATGTAGGCCATAAAATAGCTAACTGTTATGTTATTCCTCAAAAAATATAAACCATTTCAGCTCAAAAATACCAACAAAAATAATTGCATTCTGATCCGAGAAGACTCTTCATACCTCAAATTTAAAAATTTGTTGAAGCAGAGTCAATTTTTACTAAAGCATATGCTAAAATGGCAGAATCTGTTTCAAAAATAGTTGCTTCTTTTAATATTTTTGAGGTAATGAAGAAGCATAATATTAATATTTCACTATGGGATGCTCTAAGTATTCCAGGACAAAAAGAGTTACTTACTCACAAGCGTGTTAAGCTTCATATTTAATCAAAAATAGCAGAAAAGGAATCCCAAAAAGTAGACATGGTCCTCGGAAAAATGGAGCAAGACCACATTAAAGAGGTTAAATGGATAGTTAAAAAGGTATTAAAGCCTCATGATATCAAGAATCCACCACCATTTTATCTATCTTTTATTATTGGAGATCATTTAGTTCATAACTACATGGTTGAAAGTGGTGCAAGTAGCACAATTATGCCAAAAGCAATTGCAAAAATTTTAGGCCTATAGTATGAGCCTACAGAGAAGGGCATGTTGCGGCTAGACAGAACATTGACCAACACAATTGGAATTATCAAAAATCTTGAGGTAACCTTACATGCTTTCCCCAACATTATTATTTTACAAGATGTGACTGTTGTACATTTACCTCCCTATTTTTCCTTGTGTTTGTCACGATATTTTACAGAAAAAATAGGAGGTTATCTCTCTTCGGATTGGTCCTTTTTTTCTTTACTACAAGATATGGAACTAAGGTTACCATAAATTTAGAGCCTTTGGCTAGATTTCATATTGAGCCTCATTCTTCAAACACTGCGACAAATTATGCATCTTTAAATCAATCTAATTTTGATGTTACAACACACATTTATGTACTGGACGGTGTTTCTAATTTTTTTATAGACTAAAAATATTCAAGAAGAACATGCTTATGACCCTTCCAAATAACAAGAAGAAGATTTGTTTGGTGCTTATTTCTTGCATGAAGAAAATGCACTAACTCCCTTGTTGTCTAAAACCGAAAAGACATCAAAAGGGATATGGAAGCTTCACTTTGATGGACATAAAAATAGGAAAGTACAAGTTGCAAGTTTAATGATTACTCCCCTTCAAACAAAAGGTACTTTTCATCTTTAAGCATGCAGTTTTCTTGTACATGTAATGCAATTGAATATGAAACATTAATTCATGTCTTGCAATGGGCCGAAAAGATAGGTATCAGTACTTTACAAGTTTTTGGTGATTCAGAGTTAGTTATTAATCAAGTAAAAAACATTAATCTTTGTAAGAATTCATTGTTGAAATATTACAAACATAGAGTTTCAGACTTAATAGATGATTTTGAAGTTATTAACATTTAATTTGTGCTAAGAGATGAAAACAAACATGTAAAAAACTTGCAGCAGTTGGTACTAGTTTTGATGTACTAGAATAGATCAAAAAATAGCAAAGTACAACCACTTATAAAGTTGATTATCAAACCTTTAGTACCTGATAATGAAAAAAATTGGAAAATTTTCGAAGATGATGAATAGATTTGTAGATTTGGCGGTAAGAAGCTAAATTTTCTGCGGTAAATCAAGAAAAACTACAACACTTCTATGGTGACCAGATTGTTCTATTCAAGACAAACAAGTTGACTCAAGGATTGGTCACACTAGAAGACATTTTCAGTTCTGATGATCAGTTAAGAAAAGAAAAAGGCAAGAATTGAACCCACGTAGATAACTATGAAGAAATATTGGTGGGTGATGAAAAAAAACTATTTATTGGAAAGGTATCTTCCTCAGTTGAAAACCAGTGATTTATCAATTTATGTAAAGAATTTAGAGATGTTTTTGCTTGGAAATACCAGGATCTGAGAGGATTTGATCCAATTGTAGCTCAACATACAATAGAGTTACAGCAAAATTCCAAGCCAGTTAGGTAGAGTCAAAGGTAAGTAAATATGAATATTGAACCATTAATGAGAAAAGTGTTATCTAAGATTATTGAATTAGGTATTATATTTCCAGTTAAGCATTCAAGTTGGGTAGCTAATTTTTTTGTTGTTCGGAAAAAGAACGGATAAATTAGGCTATGTGTGGATTTTAGAGACCTTAATAAAGCTTCATTAAAAGATCATTATCCACTACCCAATATGGATCATATTTTGAGAATAGTTTCTGGTTCACACAGATTGTCTCTTTTGGATGGTTATAGTGGATACAATCAGATCCTTGTCCATGAAGAAGATAGATACAAAACAACCTTCACCACAAAGTGGGGTGATTATGCTTACAAAATAATGCCTTTTGGCCTCTCAAATTCCGGTGCAACATTTCAATGAGCAATGGATATGGATTTTCATATATTATTAAATAAACGAATATTGGTTTTTTTAGATGATGTCACCATATTTTCAAAGAATTCTTATGAATATCTAATGCATTTAAGTCCATTTTTCAATGCATCAAGGTAAATTACCTTTTCATATTGTTTCTAAATAAGGTTTAGCTATTAATCCTTTTAGAATCAAAGCTATTTCACATATGTTCTTACCTCATCATAAGAAAACACTACAAATTTTTCTTGAAAAAATCAACTTTGTTAGAAGATTTGTTCCATATTTTGCAGTGTTAGACAAGCCATTAACATCCATGTTAAAAAAAAATATAAAACTTTCTCTTGGACTAGTAAAGGGAGAAAAATATTTGAGGCCATCAAGTCAGCCATTTCACAAGCTCCTACTCTTGCAAGTCCAAATTTTGATAAATATTTTACAATGTATGCACTTGTATGAGCTGAGACTATATAATCTATATTAACTCATGTTAATGATGAAAACACTGAGTAGCCAATTTCTTTCTTTGGACAAAGTTTGCATGACTACGAGATAAGGTACACCTTTCTTTAGAAACAGGTACTTTCAATAGTTAGAGGATAGAAGAACTTTAATTACATGCTTTCTAATAATAAGATGCATGTCTTAGTCTCTTATCCAAGTGTTAAAGCGTTCTTGTTGAACAAAGAGTTGAATGAGAAGAGACTAGGATGGATTATGAAAGTTATGGAATATGATGTTAACATTTGTCTTGCATAAACAGTTCGAGGAAAAGGTTTGTGTGAGCATCTAATTGCTGATATAGAAAAATAGTAGGCTACAGAATCAAAAGATCCATAATAACATGTTGAAGTTACGTATTAGCAGTTAGATACCACGGTACAACCAAAAAATTATCAACCTCAACTTATTCAAGAAGTTAAGGAATCAAGATGGATGACTGATTCGGTTAACTACCTATGACATGGTACTTATCCAGAAGGTATGGAAAATAACAAACAAAGATATTTAAGGTTACAATTTATCCCTTATGTTTTCATTGATGGCATATTATTTAAAAGAGATATAAATGGAAGTTTTCTATGATGTATTGATTATGATAGAATTCAGCAACTATTATCTGAATTTTATGAAGGACCTATAGGAGGTCACTTTTCCACACGTACTACATCCTTAAAAATTATGAAAGCTGGTTACTATTGGCCCAACATGTTCAAAGACTGCTTCGAATGGGTCACAAAGTGTAAGAAATGTGCTTTCTTTGTTGGAAAAGAATGTTTAGCTTTGCTACGGCTGCAGCCTATTTAAGTGGATCAACCATTCATGTAATGGGGTATTGACTTTATTGGCATGATAAATCCATCTTCATCACAAGGACATAAGTGGATATTTACTGCTACAAATTACTTTACATGTTGGACTGAATCAATAGCCTTAAAATAAGCTAACAAAATTTCAATACTATCTATTTACAAAGGTATAATTTTCATATTTGGTGTTCCAACAACTATCATTTTAGATAATGCCTTAGCATTTCTTGGTGTGAAGGTAACAAATTGGGCTATAAAGCATGGAATTTATTTAAGTACATCATATAATTATTACCCAAAAGGTAATGGGTTATTTGAAAGTGCTAATAAGAATATTATGAGGATCATCATAAGAACACTCAAAGACAACCAAAGAGCTTGGTATCTAATGTTGAATTCAGAACATTGGGCTGACATAGTTACTCCTAAAAGACAAGAATTCCCATCTCAATCAGATGGAATTACTTGAGAATGAACCATTACATGTTAGTTATGTAGA
Organism: Taxus chinensis; assembly: GCA_019776745.2. Lineage (NCBI taxonomy): Eukaryota > Viridiplantae > Streptophyta > Pinopsida > Cupressales > Taxaceae > Taxus > Taxus chinensis. The sequence continues at coordinate 560,866,080 of CM034153.1, read as the reverse complement.
GTTAATGGAGTTTCAAGAGCTAAGAGATCAAGCTCATATAAACATAGAAAAGAATCAAAAATAGATCAAGAAAAATTTTGTTAAGAAGGCCAAGTTCATAGTATTTAATGAAGGAGACGTTATGTTAAAATGGGAAGTTGATCGTGTAAATCCAAGAAACCACATGAAGTTTGATAGAATCTAGAGTGGTCCTTACATGATTTCAACTTGCAAAGAATACAATCCATTTCATCTTTCAAGGATGAATGGAGAGTAACTTCTCATTCCAGTGAATGGTATGTTTCCTAAACACTGTTATTGAAAAATACTACAGTGTTTGGTTAGAGTAGGATTTCCTTTTCAATAAGTGCTTTCATGCACATTGAATTTTTTTTCAAATTAAATAAAGTGCATTCGTGCACGTGATCTGGTTTCCAGATCCTTTCCTAGCTTTAGTTTTTTTTTTTGGAAAGACTGTGTTGGTTATATGCTTTAACTCCACGCCCAATGGGTAAGAGCAAGGCACTAGTCTATAAGCTAGAGGCACCTTTCCCCGTAAGATCACTAGAAATGTTGACAATTTTTGCACTTGTGTAACAATGGGAAACTCGAAACTTCGTCACGATCGATGGTATTGATTAAGTAAACCTAACTAAGGGAATGTATTACCATTTTACTATGTTTTCATATGCAACAATTGATTAACTACATGTAATCTGTAGCTATGTGTGCTGTTACAAAATGTAACACCTCACATATACGGTCATTCCATGTTTGTCTTCATCACAGAAATACAAAATCCCCAAAGGAGTAATGCAATGCCTTTATGAAGGAAGGAATCATAGTTTAGGTGAAAAAATAAATTTGGGAACAACAAATAGAGTTTAAGTTTACAAGAAAGAGAGTTCATTATTAAGTTAAACAGGCATTTCAAAACTCATTATTTCTGCATGTAAATACATTTAATCATGTGTTTGATTTTTTATTTCATTATGCAATCAATATACATGTCATAAAGCTGAAAGCAGAAGGAAGTATACAACTCAACTACATAAATTAAATGTTATTTATTCATGAAGAAGTAAAAATATTTCCCACACAAGTCGTGGGATGTAACTCATAACTACTCAAGAAAAAAGTACACATACATGAAGTTAAAAGTAAAAGAGTATAGAAGAAACCCATCATTGCCTTGGGTTCTCTTATGGTCTTCTTCACTTCAGCTCCAGCTCCATTTTTTTCCCACCTCTCCTAGCAGTCACAATGTACCTAAAAAATTAAAAAGGAAAGGCATGAAATTTGAGCTCATGGTTTGATATGTACTCATATACTATCTAACTACATGTAGGTGGATTTTTAAAAAGCATAAGCATAAGGTACATAATACACAGATACATAATTGATAAGATTTGTATTCTACATCATCATATATGATTCCCATAATCATTTCATAAAAGAAAGAAAAATAAAACCATGGAACATAAGAGAGGACAAAAGCCTAAATATTTTCTAACTATTTTCTAAAGTGTACAGGTACATGAAACAAGATACAAGTAACAGTTCTTTTAGAGAAATTTTTTCTTCAACACATAGAAAATGAGCAACGGTATATTCAAGTTTTCATTAACAAAACTCTACAAGAACCCATGAAGAGGATAGTTACAGAAGATACCCGAAATGAGAAAACTCTAAATATTTAGATGAAAAAGTATAAGTTTAAAATAACAGTGAAAATACATGAGCTTCATCAAGTCAAGTGGTAAATCAAAGGTACAAGAATATCATCATTCTCACAAAAGTATAGACTCTAGCAGGAGTCAAGAATCAAAAGTAGTTCATAGTGATCAAAATAATGAAGCAGGTCTTACTTTATTAAAGAAATTTCTTAAATCAAGAAAGGAGAATGTATCTACAGTAAACAAGAAAAGGGACTATGGCCACATGTTTTCCAATAGAATACTCAAAAGTAGTTAAAGAAATCCATATAACTATAAAAGGAATACAATTTTCAATATGTAATGAATTTTCTACATTGATAATGGTGTCAAATAGATCAAATAAATTCAATCTACATGATTAGAAAAACAACCATCAAGATTGCATATCAAAATTACAAGTATTCATATTTACCACTTAAATAAGAATGAAGGGACAAATTTCATGGAAGATGCATTATGTTGCATAACTTGTGAAAAATTATGTTAAAGCTCCATATTTCCATGTCTATTGTACTCATAGCTTTAAACAAATGGATTTTCATAAAGTGAGCTTTAATTCAAAAGTACATGGAAGAAAAGGATGTAGTTTCATAGGGCAATTTTCAAAACGAAGAAACAAGTAACCACATCAATTTACATTGAGGCTAGTTCAAATAAATACGCATCTCATGGCACATTTAGAGAGAGTGAAAATCTGCACTAAATCAAGAAATAAAAAATAGTTCCAGATAAGAATGTGCTAATGAAGGAGCCCTAACATCTTAGTGCAAGATACAAAAGAACAATAACTCAATTTTTGTTTCAGTTATGATCTTTCATCAAATATCAGAGTAAAGAACTTTCATAATAGAGAAATCTATCTCAATGATAAATGATATAAGAAAACTATAGGTATAGAAAACTAAATGCCCATGATTCAAGTACAAGAACATTGAAAGAGACAAATATGTTTAAACTCAGAGGTCACTCAATACACAACTATTCTGATTTCCAATAAGATATAATCAATCTTCATCAAACAAGTAATCTACGCAGAGGTCATTCAAGGGTATGGACCAAATGTAGTAATAAAAAATTAGATGAGTTGATCTTCACAAGAAATTAAAATGAAGTAGGTTACAGTAATGAAATGCAATAACTTCAGAGCTCAACTCAAAGGATACAAAATCTAGAAACTATGAAGTATAAATGGCTAGCCCTCGTCTTTCAATGTTCCAAATTAGCCATACGTTCAAATATCCAACAAAATAATTATATTAGGAAAAATAATTTGATGAGTAATACCATAATCTTCACTTTCAGTCAAAATAACAAATAATGGAATTCAATAGTTGATGAAATGCCAAGAGCTTGAAATTTTTCAGTTTTTAGTGAATCATTACTTTTCACAACAATCATTTGTTTCATTAAAATTTGTGTTACACAATTGTAATAAATGGCCATAAATTACTAGCTAAAGGAAGTGATACATATCTATCATCCAAGACAGATTTCTAAGTAATCCATCCTTAGGTACAAATTTTATCAAAATCAGGATAACTAACTCCAAGGAACAAAATTAGATCATAGGTTATAGTGAATAAAACTTGCAAGAAGAACAATGAACACCAAAACAGCAATGGGTTGTCATGCAGATTCATCAATAACTTCATATATCAAAAGGAAAAGGATTGATATCAGCTATAGAAAAAAACAAATTATTTCATGGGTGTTGTCACCTCAATAAATTAGGAGAGAATAAAACAAAGACTCCTAAATTAGAGAAAACCAACAAGTTAGCACTTGTATCCAACCTTGGAGTTATCATTAAAATTCAGCAAAGGACGAAATAGTACTAAGGATCATCAAGCCCTAAACTTACAAATTAGAATGGAAATACATTTTGTAACATTCATTAATAAATTTCCCCTAGATACAGTGAAGAATGTATTCTTTTTCGATAAGAAAATCATTTATTCAAGCATGTATTTCAACTTGCAAGATAGGAAGGGAGATCTCAAGAGCAATTCAAGTAACATCTATAACTATGCAAAGGCTACAATGACCTAAAAAAAATCAATCATGCTTGTTCTATAGCAATCTATTCACAACAGTAGAGAGAACCTTCAACTAACTTAGAACATTCAAATCTCGTCAAATTCAAAGAATGTGTTTTTCATAATGAGCTACAAGGACTCAGAGCATCAAACACCACTACATCACTAGAGAATCAGGAAACCTTCATAACATTAAGCTATAGAAAAATAAATATACTCACAACATCCAGGCCTCTAAAAATTTTAACAATCGGAGACCCTTATCAACAGCAAAGAAATATAGAACTTCACAACACGAATATGCTCAAAACATGAAAATCAAAGCTCAGGAACCTTCTTAATTGTGCAAAATTTACACCCAGATGGAGAATAACATAGATCAAGAAGAATAAAAGAAACCCAGAAGCTTGAATACATATCCATTCCATGTGTACAAGAAATTAGGGCTTTAACCCAGTTCATCTCTATTAGAACAAACACAAATGACTACAGCTCTAATGCCCACATCTAGGAGGTATACTGAAATAAACAAATACCCATATGAAGTTTTGGAGATTGAGATCTTATAGAATAATAAAGAGAAAAAATGAAGAATACCCATGATATTCTTCAAGCTTGTATACAGTTTTAAATAATAGCAGAAACAGAAGCTCAAAAAAATTGTCAAAAACTCAAATAAGATTTTAAAAGGAACAATTTCCTAGTTTTATCAAAATCTGAAACAGAAGAAAAAAAGGCTCTTCAACTATGGTGGCTAACCACAAAATTTTTTCAAACTTTTACAAAATCCTAGTTTTTAAAATGGAAAACACAAATCCCCATTGTAGTACACACACACACACACACACACACACACACACACACACACACACACACACACACACACACACACACACACACACACACACACACACACACACACACACACACACACACACACACACACACACACACACACACACACACACACACACACACACACACACACACACACACACATACATATATATATATATATATATGTATGTATGCATGCATGTATGTATGTATGTATGTATGTGTGTGTGTGTATATATATATATACATACATACATACATACATGCATACATACATATATATATATATATATATACATATATATATATATATATATATATATATACATATATATATATATATATATATATATCATTTTGAACATAAGAAAATTTAACTTACCAGTACAAAGGTGAAGGCCATGAAACCATCGAAATATGAGTTGAAAATACCATTGTTGATCTCTGGTTTGAAGATTTATGTGGTTTGAATATTTTATGAGGGTCTCTATATGGTTATCGTTTTCTTTAGAAAAGGGTGAGGTCTGCTTTATTAGTCTAACTCCGTAATTGCTAGTTTTCTCTTTGTTTATCTGATACTGGATCCTCTAATAATTAAAAACTTGTGTTTTTCCTTTCTTTGTGCCTCTACAAGTTCAAACATGATTCTGGATATCGATTTTCAACTCATATTTCGATGGTTTCATGGCCTTCACCTTTGTACTCGTAAGTTAAATTTTCTTATGCTCAAAATGATATAATATGGAGGTTGATCCATTGTACTATAATCATTCAATGCCATCAAATATAATAATATAATGTCAATGTCAATTTCATCCACTTTAAAGATATATATATATATATATATATATAAAGAAAACAATAATCTTATAGTCTCAAAAAATATTAAATATTAGAAGCCAACAACAATCTTATTATGAATTAGAATCCATCTAAAGAAATATTTATTTGAATGAATACAAGAAGATCACAAAACATTAAATCTATGAGTCTAGTAGAGAGAGTTGTGAACAAAGTTTTAAGAATTTTATACATTTTGAACTGAGATTGAGGTAGCTTATAGAAAGCTTTAAGGTCTGTCCATTCCATCACTTCCCAAGTATGTAAAACTCATGAAATATTTTAATATCTTTCTCAAACCAAAGGAGGTCAGAACAACCTCTTATCAAGGTAAGAATCTTGTCGTTAAATTTCTGATTCAATGAATTTGATTTGTAGGCTAAGCACCTAATGTGAAATCAAGAGAAGATAGGTTTCCCAACCACCAAGTGCTTCACTTATTCCCATTTCTTCCAAATTGAATAAATAATAAAATACCCATGAAGAGCAATAAGAAATCCCCAAAATAGTAAGTCAACCAAATGAATTTATTTTCATCTCTCTTGACCCTTCAGAGCCTATTGGAAATATTGACTATGTGGGTATGTACCCACAAGCCCTGGGTACATACCCACAGGCCGTAGGTATGATAGAATGGAAGATCAAGAGAAAAATAAAGAGAGAGAGTGAGTGAGAGAGAGAGAGAGATAGAAAGAGAGATTGAGAGTGACAGCGAAAGCAAGAGAGAGTGTGAGAGAATGAAAAAAAGAAAGAGAGAGTGTGATAACTAAAAATTTCAGTCCATTGGTTGGTTCATGCAATCATATTATCAAAAAACACCTTCTAATCATCCTTAACAATGTGAGAAGGAGTCAATGTTGTTTCTTATTAGTTTCTAAGACAAAATTCTCTTTTGGGTCTTCGGGATCTTAAGGGACTACGTCCAATTGAATTATCCTGCACCAAAATAAGCCTCCACAAGAATTTATCAGGCCACTTGCAAATGTTAACACATTCGGTTTGGTGCCAAGATCCATCATTTGCAAAACATTGCGTTTCACAGCCTTACATTGACTCAAACTACACTATTTTGTACTTTTGCAAAAAATATAACACCAAGAGAACCAAAATGAGGTGGAAAAAACCAAGATAGGATTCTATAGAGAGTCCCAACATAAATGTGTAGGATCAAATGAGAGGTCTCTAGGTGCCATGAAGACCGAAATATCACCCATCGAAGTTATAGCATTTTTTTGGTCCCCTTGCTCTTAAGGGACTACATCTGAATGAAGTAGCTCAGAAGAAACGGCTATGTTAGGAACCAAAAAAAAGCCTCCAAAAATTTTTACTAGGCCACCCAGATTTTTTTGTGTAGTCAATTTGGTTCCAAGAGCCATCGTTTGCAAAATATTGTTTTTGACAGCCTTACATTGACTCAAACTACACTATTTTACACTTTTGCAAATAATATAACACCGAGATAACTGAAAGGATATGGGAAAAATTGAGATAGGATTATCTATAGGGTCCTAAGAAGGAGGTGTAGGATCAAATGAGAGGTCTCTAGGTTCCACGGAGACCAAGATATCACCCATCGAAGTTATAGGATTTTTTGGTCTCAGGGCTCGTAAGGGACTACGTCCCGACAAAGTAGCCTAGAAGAAAAGGTTCTATCTAGCACCAAAATTAAGCATCCAAAAGTGTTTACCAGGAAACTTGGATGTTTTGGCACAATCAGTTCAGCACCAAGAACCACCGTTTGCAAAATATTGCGTTTGACAACCTTACACTGACTCAAACTACACTATTTTGTGCTTTTGCAAACAATAGAAAACTGAGATAACTGAAAGGAGATGGAAAAAATTGAGATAGGATTTTGTATAGGGACCCAACATGGTAGTTTAGGATCAAACGAGAGGTCTCTAGCTATCACATAGACTGAGATATCACCTGTCAAAGTTATAGCATTTTTTGGTCTCTGGGCTCTTCAGGGACTACATCTAAACAAAGTAGCCTAGAAGAAACAAATATGTCTGGCACTAAAAAGAAGCATCCAAAATTGTTTACTAGGCCACTAAGAAATTTTTACATATTTGGTTCAGTGCCAAGAGCCACCGTTTTAAAAATATTTTGTTTGACATCCCTACATGTATTCAAACTACATTATTTTGCACTTTTGTAAACAATAGAACGCTGAGAGAACTGAAAATAGATGGAGAAAACTGAGATTGTATTCTCTAGAGGGTCTCAATGGTGTAGGATCAAATGATACGTCTCTAGGTGCCATGGAGACTAAGATATCACCTGTCGAAGTTAGAACATTTTTTGTCTCTAGGCTCTTAAGAGACTACATCCGGATGAAGTAGCCAGGATGCAATGGCTTCATCTGGCACTGGAATGAAGCCTAAAACTAGAGATCCATATAAGAAAAAAATTGAGCAAAGGAGGCATCTAATTGCACCCAAGAATTTATGTAATGCCCCAACCTACTTTGTCGGTCAGCCTTATCTCCTTCTTGGCGTGGAGGGTGGAGTATTAAAGTTTGGCGCATTGGATTCCTTGCTGGTGGCCGCACTTCCCTGCATTTATTAAAATTTTGATTTGCAAATCTTTTGGCTGACTTCTGTGGTCTGCGTGCCCTTCTCTGTCCTGGATGCATGATTTTGTGGTGAAGGAACAGAATCTCTACTCTCTGTTTTCATGTCTGTTTGATGTGGGGGTTTGAACTCTGTGTGCTACTTTCTTCTTTGTTTTTTTTGTGTGTATCGAGCCTTTGATTTTTTTGTGTTGTTTGTGTCTGTTTGGGTTGAATGATGTCTGTGTCGGTACACTAGTGGAGCACACTATTTTTCTGTGAAATATAACAGTACCATTACAATTAGCTCTGACAGATTCAGTTCCAGAGTTCAACAACAGTTATGGATTTAGAACATACCCAAAATGGGAATATGCATGGAGATATCAACTATGATGATGAACGTGCCAGAACAGGGAATGTATGGACAGCAGCATCTCATGTCATTACAGCAGTAATTGGGGCAGGAGTTTTGTCTTTGCCTTGGAGTGTGGCCTAGCTTGGGTGGATTATGGGTGCTCTTATTCTTCTATTTTTTGCTGTTGTGACAACATATACTTCTGTTCTACTTACAGACTGTTACAGGGCACCTGATCCTGTCACAGGAAAATGCAACTACAAATACCCAGATGCAGTGAAAAAAAATTTAGAGGGTGAAGAATAGTGTGGGAGCCGACCAATGGATCAGATCGGTTATGGAGCCAGAATAGAACAGTGCTGGGTGGTCTACTGAGCAAGTATCAAGAGCAGGACACTAATCGTCTCACTCTCGCCTACTTCACCATCTCAGGCCTCGACATCCTCAATGCCCTTGATCAGGTGGAGAATGGTTCCTCGTGGAGGAGGGGCATGGAAACCAGCTAGTGTAGTAGGTGTGTGTTGAATGGTGCAATGGTGTGCGAAATGCACATCTGTTGCTATGTTGTTTTCTGTTTAGTGTCGAATGCATCCTCAAATTTGGGATTCTAATTCAAGATATTTCTGTCAGAATCGATTAAGTGACAGTGAGAGTGTTACCAGGAGACCCGATGAAATTTATTATAGAGATTCTCTACTGAAACCTTGCTTGTTCTACGATGTAACTCATGGAAGAGGATCTCATAGAGGTGGATCTGTTTCATATCAGAATATTCATGAAGCACAGTTTGCTTTGCAAGAGAACTTTTAGGAGATCGATGAAGGATAGAGGAATTAAAAAGAAACTTGGTGTAGTTGGATTAAAGGCAATAAAAAGGTGCATGCTTTTTGTGTAGGTGACAGATCGCACCCACAAACACAGGAGATCTATGCAATGTTGGAGAAAATGTCTTGGGAGATGAAGGTAGCAGGATATTGTTCAGATTCATAACATGTACTGAGAAAACAATAGTGTCATGGAATACAATGATTGCAGGGTATGCACAGAGTGGACATTATGAGGAAAGTTTAGATCTCTCTCAACAAATGCATCTGACTGACATGAAACCCAACAATGTTACCTTTGTAACTGTTCTTCTAGTAAATTCTCACCTGTCGAATTTGCATCAGGGGAAGGAGATCCATGTCTTCATACTAAGAAGTGGTTTTGATTTGTTATTATAGTAATGAATGCCCTTGTAGACATGTATTGCAAATGTGGGAATTTTAGAGTTGCACGCCAAGTATTTGATCAAATACCTAAAAGTGATGTATTCTCATGGACAGCCTTGATTGCAGGTTATGGGATGCAGGGAAAAGGTGAGGATGCTAAGTCTAGGGACTGTTTTATGGATTTGGAGTCTGTACCAAGAGATTGTTTTTGGTTATAAAGCCATCTTCTTCTTTTTTGTCTCAGACTAGGGATGCTCCTAATATGAGAGCACCAAGGTTAGGAGGTCCAATTTAGAAACAATCAGATGCATATGGAGATGGTGGAGGTGTTTGGATGAATGACGAAGGATCAAGTTCAATTGTCAAAAATGGGGCCTACAAAAGTTCTAGGGCTAATCTTGGAGCGGTGTTGGGAGGATGATGGCAAGTATTTTAGACCACCCACCCTGGCCGTGAACTCCTTCATGTGCCAATGTGAAGATGTTCGATGTTTGGGCGCCCAACGAGCTTGAAGAAAATGGAATTAGGCTTGGGTTGCTGTTGCAGGCCCTATCCACCTTGTTATCGACTGTGGGAGCTTAATCAGGCACGATATTCTCTATACCATTGATTCTTATGTTGTTATTTAACTGATTCATTAAATAACTCTACTCTTCATATATATGTCTCGTGTGATGGTATGCTGCTTGGTTTCCACTTCCCTTGCTCGTTCGTGTTCTTTTTTTTTTTGCGTTAGAAATGATTGCGCTGGTTGAAGCCTTTATATTGTTTTCTGGGTTTTAATAAATATTAGTTGGGTGAAATTTGTTCTTAAGACTAATAAAACAAAAGAGGTGGGGTTCTTGTAATGAAAATTCCCGAGTTCTTTGTGTTAGTCTCACGATTTGAATGTTTTATCAAACATTGTCATTGGACTCAACTTTATAGTTCCTGTTTTGTTCTTATTCTTGTTTCGGTTCGAGATCTGTAGTTCTGGTTTATGTTGGGTATTTGTGAATTGGTGATTGAGTACTGCGAGTGCATTGTGTATAGGTGAATGGTGCTATTCCTGTCTCTATCCTTTTCTTTCATTTGTTTAGGTTCTAGTAACCCTTCCCGGTTGGTTTGGTGTGTGCTTAGCTTAACTGACTTTTGAATTGAGCCAAGTTGATATTACTTTCAACTAGGTTAGTTGCTTTTATTATTTGTTTTGAATCACTCGAAGAAATACTTTTATTCTTCGAGTTTCATGGTTGATCGTCATAATTGATATCAATTCATGTTCACCGTTTGGAGATTGTTGTCTTTGGAATCACCTTCTCTCCCTTGGTGACTGTTGTATGTTTTGAGGAATGTAGTTGATCCTATGGAATGTCTTCTTTTGACGATACTCACATTTCTGTTGGGATAGCTTAAAATGTCAGAGGAAATACTCTCTTCTTACCTTGATTTTTTTTCACACATGTTGGAGGATACGAGATCTACTTGATCATTAGTGAGGAAGTTTTCAAATCTTAAAATTGGGATGTTGGTTTTATGCGTAAGAAATTACTCTACGTTTTGCTCCGTAAAGATGCTTAAATTTCATTCTCCTGTGACTTAGAGGTTGGTGTGTTTGGAAACTCATTGGTTGACTGGTTTTTGTGATGATCGTTGTGATACGACCTCCTTGCTGTCATTGTAGTAGAATGGGTATGTATTGACCAGAAAGGTTTAAGTCAACTTGTTGTTGACGACAGATCCTTTGGAAGCTATGTATCCTGTGTTGTGTTCTTGTGAATGATTGAGTAACCCTCCTGTAATATTTATAATGGTTATGTTTGGTCTTGCCAAGTTTGTCCTTTTTCTTAAGACATTCTCTCGATTAGAAGAAAGTTTAATAGAAGGATTGTTAGGATAGGATGTGACCCATACGAGGTCATTTGTGCGTTTCATCCCTTTTCTTTCCAATTTATTTATTCGGTACTGACATAAAATTAACTGTTATAGGCACATCATCTTAATATTAATAAGTCATGTTGGTTTAGACATTCTCATGTCGATTGATTGTTTGGGATCTTCCTGTGGCATAGTGAATCCTTGGCTTGGTGAACTAACTTAAACAAATAGGGACAGATCACGTTTGAAATTAATTCTCTTCTTGTAATTGTTTTTGTTTCAAAATGTTATCTTGTTAAAATGATGGTCATTATTGTGATATGGGTGGAATTCACCATGCTGTTTGTTAACTTCTCCTATGAGAAAATGATAATTAAATAGAATTAGTGCCTCCCTTTTTACTCAGACATTTTATGCTTTTGGACAACTCTTTAATTGCTCTTGTTTAGACTCTTGGATTATTTTTCATCTTCAACGGTGCTTTTCTTCCTTGAAACAGTTAGATAACAACATATTGTCTTAATGTTATAGCTTTTATCGTGCTGAGTTCTTGTGAACTGACATGTGCTAACAAATGTGCAGGAGGATTTCCTGAGTAGAAAAGAAAAAAAAAGAGAGAGAAAAAGAAACACGTGTAGAAAGTGGATTCCAGCCTTCTTAGGAACTTCTGTTGTACGAATGTTTTTCTTTTGCTTTAAAACATTGGTATGGAAATTGTGGAGACTATTTAGAAGGCATTGCATTATAATTTTGTATTGTTCTCATGTAGGTTGATGTTATCATTTGAATGTAAATTTGAGAAATATTATTGTCAATAAGATTAAATGAACTGGTTTTGACATGCGTATCCTTTGTTGAATTTTCACCTTTCAGAATATGATTTATCCTTGAATTGTCGGCCTAATTATAATTATCTAAACATGAATCAACTTGCATCACTTTGGTTACCTTTGGTCATGTGTCGTTTGGTAGAGGACTATGTTTTGAACCTAGCAAAAAATAAAACAAGAGAAACAAATATACCTTGTGATCCCACGTAAACTAATCAACAATCTCTTATTGTGGTGAGTCCTTAGAACGGTCTTAAGGTGAGATCAATGATTAAATCTTGGAAGATAATAAAATTATAATAAATAGAAGGAACTTGATTAAGAAGCTCTTCGATCTATCTTACCCGTTGAAAATGTAAACAGTATACTTATGTCTATCTCTTCAAGTGAAGCCCAGGTGAAATCTTTAATATTTCTGGTTAGACTCTTGACCCCAATGAAATATTATTAACAACTAATAAGACCTTAATGATGAATCCAAGATCTAGACAGTCATGTACTGGAATAAACTATAATAAAATAAAATTGACCGCTTGAAAAGATAAAACATATATGTTCAAAAGCACAGCGTCGAAAACAAATTGATGAAGTTAAGAGCCTTGAGAAATTAACTGCCTCCTCACAAATGAATAAGTTAATCAAGTAAATGAAGTAACCTTTTACCATACAATAATTGGTTCACACTGTATATTAACATTAACAAGGTAGGAGAAAACTCTTCAAAGGAGACATGAACTTCAGATTCTCCTATCATGATTTCTCTGGGAAAAGTAAAGAATGTAAAAGCACTTATAGCTAAAACGTGATTCTAAAGAAACCTTCTGTGGGAAAACCTTGTTGTAAAATTGCATACTCTAGATGTACCATTTTGTCCTAAGTGTGTGCCTCACGTTAGTTGTAACCAGTGTGAGTCCGTGTTGTGGAAAGCATGTCTTTAGTTGATTGTATTCCCTAGAGAACTTGTGTAGTGTCGTATTATCTTCAAGCAAGTCAAAAAAAAATATCCTATCTTTTACTGTGTTGTTTGGGTGTGTGATTTTTGGTGTGTTACAATTTCGGGCCATGGCATTCCTTGAGCCTTTGTGGCATAATTTTTTGCAAACTTTCTTTTCTAGGTAGTCTTAGGCACTAAACATAGCCAAGTAGTGAGAATTCATGCCCTAGGACATCATGGGAGAGAACTGCCACCGCAAACACATCTGATTTGGGGGTATACACCTTTGGGTGCTATGGTGGGCTGTAGGGAGGCCCAGTTCAGAGTCGGACCACCCAATCCGGAGCCAAGAACCCATTCCCTATTGATCCCAATTCACGTTTTAAGTGTAAACATATGACGATCATGACTTGGAATTTGGTCCTCCAAACCGAGAACCCCTTGAGCCAAAAATTGAGCGAATGAGGCCGCTAATAGCACCAAAGAGTTTAATTTCATGGCATTGCTTGATCCTTCATGGCATAATTATTTGCAAACTACCATTTCTAGGCTGTCCTAGGTAATGAACAGAGCCGAGTAGTGAGAATCCATGCCCCAGGATGTCATGGGAGCAAACCTCCACCGCCAACGCATCCGGTTAGGGGTTATATGCCTTTGGGAACTATGGCGGGCTCCAGGTATTCCCGGTTCAGAGTTGGACCACCCGATCTAGAGCCAATAACAACCCCCTTCATAGGTACATAACCCATTGTTAGTTTCTTCTGTTTGCTTGGAAAACAATGAAAGCTTCTCTTAGCTTTGAGAATATTAAATTATCTACTAATAGTGCCAACCATGTGAAGGAAGAAGCTTTTATGGCATGACTAACATGCATAATAGTGTTATTCAAAGTCATTTAAGTCGAATCAAAACCATACTAGATATATACAAAATATACAAATTTAATAAAATATATGAACTTGAATCTAGTATACAAATTTAAAAACTTCGAAGAGATATATACCATATGATAATGCAAATTCAATCCAATGAACCATCAGGATTGGATCTACTAACAGTGCTAACCACATGAAGGTGGAAGCTTTTATGACACCACTAACTTGCATAAAAGTGTTGCTAGGAATAAATAGTGTGCACATTATATTGTGGTAGCTAATGTTTAGATTAGTAATATTATTATACTAGTGAATAAATATAAGTGAGTTAAGGAAACATAACTCACATAGAATGTTTTAGAGGAGTGTTAATAGGGATGTGAAAGATGTAGGGAGTGAATATAGGTTGTTACAACAACCTTCCTAAATTGGTGTTATGAGAGATTTGTAAGGATGTTAGTAGTTAAGCATTTGTTATTAATGAGTTGTAATAAGGAGCTCATTAAACCTATTTAAATGTAAGATGTTTTATTCAGTATATGTTGAATTGAATTTATTATTGAGCTTTTACTCTTCTATGAATATGGGGTAAAACCCACATTTGGTACCAGAGAAGGTTCCCTGTGAGACCTCTCTGAATCTCATACTACTCATGCTTCATTTGATCAAAGTTGATTAAGGAAATGTGATTAGCAGATCCCACGGACCTCTTTGACCCCATTCCATTCTTCTGTGCCCATTCATTTGTTGTTCTGAAGTCAAGCGGTGCAAACTGGAAAAGACTAGCGGGATACCGCATGGACCTCGCGCGAACACTATGGAGTTCGTATGCATTCACCCTTCTTGCATATTTGTCCAATGATAATAGCAGAGACCACAGACCTCGCAGGCAAACCCGATGACATCCATCATTCACGTGCAACGTCTTTTTCTTCCCACATCTATTCACTCTTTCCGCAGTTTTTTTCATCCATTTCTGTTCACATTTTTCATTAAAAAAATACAGAAAATATATATATATATTGTAGTATACAATATTGTCAGTTTTGTGCATCAGGCCTGTACATATTAAGTTATGCAAGCATTATCTCTCAGAATTTTCTCTACATTGGGTAGGATTTGATATGGTTTGTGATAGGGACCATTTTGAACCTCTTTACTTACCTTATAGTTTTCCCCATAATTAAAACCCAACGAAGAAAGCCTCTACTGGTGGCTTACTAGAACAACTGTCCACAAATGGTCATGACCAATGAAGAAAAGTAAGGGACAGGAAGCCCAACAACGCCTTTCATCAAGAACCGACAACTGCCCAAGGAACGACTACGATTATATCTTGGTAAAGTCTGGGCTGAACCACTGGCCACCCACTTCCATCATTCCACAGATCCGTTGAGTCAAGGTTCACCACCAAGTGCCTACCTTCTTTAGCCAACGTTCGTCCATGAAACTGATGGTGATCCGCATGGAATTTATGGGATACCGATCCATTGCGTACCGTATTCAAATAAAAATCTACAAAGGCCACGCTCGGATTCACTCCCCCCAGAGCACCTCCATTGTCAACCGGGAAGGCAGTGAATAGATGATGCACCCTTCACGCGGGACAGACCTACCCTAAGGGTGTGAATGCCATAATGCAGCTAGTGACTGTCCTTGGAGATTCAGTTAAAGGAAAAAGGGTTGAATTTGAACAGGGTGACTGGGACACCGATCTCATCTTTGCTTATAAGCCCGCCTATGTTGTGAGATTTGCACTGCTCGGATACACCTCTGTATCTAGGATTGTCAAAACCCTCAAATAGTTTTCTTGATGAATCAACGGCATTTCTCTGGGAGACGTATGTTTTCCCATTTACAGTTGAGCATAGATTCGAAGATCGAAAAATCAGTGCAATCATTGACTTAACTAATCCATCCAGAATGCATTGATCTGTGACAGATGCTTTGCTTAATACATCCGAAGCAATGTAAATGGTGATCTTGCTTAGCATTGCTCTACATCTATGTCCCCTAGTCTTTACCTGAGACCCAACCCTATGTTTGTTTTGAATCGTGCAATCCCTCCAACCCGTAGTAGTTGTGGCACTATACTACATGGATATTCTCTGTGAATTCTCGACACAACTTTGTGTTAGTGAGGAATGCAAATATCCTACTACTGGCAGCGGTCACTGAGGATGGTTTTCACCCAACATCAGTGGGGAGATCAGAGCAACAGGTGACGTCTTAGAACCCTTCATAGCAAAATGAACTAAGAGGATGCACCTTATGAATTTGATTAAGCGGTCCCTGCGAAACTCTAACATTAGGCAGCGGTTTCATGGAAACCTAGTCTAATTCGCAGCATATGTACAGATACGAGCTCTATCACCCTATTCAAACATTTTTTCTTTCCTGTTAATGTTACAAGATCGAAATGGTACCATAAGCATTGAATCTCCTTGGGATTCACTATGAAAT
This sequence comes from Taxus chinensis, assembly GCA_019776745.2. Classification (NCBI taxonomy): domain Eukaryota; kingdom Viridiplantae; phylum Streptophyta; class Pinopsida; order Cupressales; family Taxaceae; genus Taxus; species Taxus chinensis. The sequence goes on along the minus strand of CM034153.1, from coordinate 560,849,588 downwards.
TAATGGCTATTGCACGGGGGAACGACAATTCACCCAGTCAGCAAGATTGCAAATTCATCTTGAATCTTCTCATTGGCGGCGTCTATTATTTTGGGATAACACAAATCCCTAACCCTAAAATGGGTAAGGATTATTTTTGTTATTTTTGACCGGTGATTCTTCTATTATCGAGGGAGATTATTATAAAGAGTACTCTTCTATTATAATTTTTACAAAAGGGGTAATTTTTTGAAGGGGGTAATATATTCCTTATAGAGGAAAACATATTTGAAAAAATTATAAAGGGTCATTAATATTGTACTTGGATGCATTATCCATGGAAATTGACATCCAAAAGATTTTTTATTAAAAGGGGGTGGGGGGTGGGCGAGGGAATACAAAGTGAGAAGATTCATAAAAAAACCCAAGAAGATATCGCCAACAAGAAACGAAGGCAACGTTCGTGCAATATGCTCCAACATACAACATTGTTTCCCTTGTGCACACTAAGGGAGGGAATGTTAGGAATAAATAGTGTTCACATTATATTGTGGTAGCTAATGTTTAGATTAGTAATATTATTATATTAGTGAATAATATAAGTGAGTTGAGAAAACAACTCACGTAGAATGTTTTAGAGGAGTGTTAATAGGGATGTGAAATATTTAGGGAGTGAATATAGGTTATTACAACAACCTTCCTAGATTAGTGTTATGAGAGATTTGTGGGGATGTTAGTAGTTAAGATTTGTTATTAATGAGTAGTAATTAGGAGCTCATTACACCTATTTAAATGTAAGATGTTTTATTCAGTAAATGTTGAATTGGATTTATTTTGAGCATATGCTCTTCTCCGAATATGGGGTAGCCCCCACAAGTTTTAGTCAAAGTAATTTAAGTTGAATCAAAACCATACTAGATATATACAAAATACATAAATTTAATAAAATATATGAACTTTAATCTAGTAGAAAAATTTAAAACTTCAAAGAAATATATATCATACAAGCCTGTAAATTCATTCCAATGAACCATCAGGGTCCGATCTACTCTAAATAATGGATAGGATTGCTTCATGATTTGAATCTCATACCTTCCAAATAATCTTGTTACTAGGTCTTCCTCGACATCTATACAACCGAATATTTATTGCTAGAACTAGATGTGAATATAAGAGTATTTTCTTATGTGTCTCAAAATCTTCAAACACCCAAAGGAATTTTCTAATGGATATTTTCGATTCCAAGTTCCAGTAACTACCACCGTCTCTGTATGGCTGTAAGGTACTCAATATCTTCGCCATCTATAACAAGTGAAGGTAACTTCTTTCTTTCCTCGATGCAATGATATAAGAAATAGTTTTTTCCTTCTTCAATGTCTTATGTCGCAATAACTACAAACACATGTCCTACAAAAACATAGAGGTTTCAACTCAAATTTAAATTGCATATTAAGTTTAATGGACATAAATCAATAAAAAATTTATAAATAACTATTAACCTTTTTCCACCAAAATTGAATTGTCGTCAAAGTCGTTGTATGTTGTAACTTCATCTGGAGAAACAAGTTGTGATGCATGTGGAGGTTGATAACTGGGAAGTGAAGTTAGAGGCCTACAAATCCATCCATCTACCCATTCTTGTGAATCACAATCACCGGTGGTAAATTCGATACATGATACACAAAAGCATGCCAACTTTCTTGTCCATTGTGATTGTGAATTAGCATTTGAGCTACAAAATGAGTGTAGATCACTAGACCCTATGAGTATCATACAATCCTCATAGTTAGAATTTTTTTTTTCTTCTATTAACCCAAAATATCTATGATTATGGAATTTTATTGAGAACCATGGGACATGTTGTCAATACACCATTCCACTAATCTCTTTGCATATTTCAATTTAGTACCATATTTGTACTTCAACTCTTCTCTTGCAAGATATCTTTTCACACATGCCCCTGCACCGTCATGCTCTCTTTTTCCATGTTCAACCTCAATGAAACTCCAATTATGTTACACACCCATCTTGACATGCATCTTTCTAATCCAATAAAAAAAATTGTATTCTTAAACTAAGACGTGCAATTATATGACCATATATAATGTTGATTGAAGCGTATTTCCCTATCAGACAAGTTTTCAAAAAATAACTGGAAACACCCTTTCACAAATTCAATAGAATGAGTCTAATCATCACTGATATAAAATTGGTACTCTCTTAAAAAAATAGATCATTCTTTGTACTGTCAGGAGAATGTATAAATGTTATATGCACAAAAAATGCAACTTGTACTAAGTTATAATATTACGTTTGAACCTCCATTTGTGGTTGCAATGTGTAATTCTCTGCAAAATCGATAACTAAAATAATAATAAAAATATGAAATGTGTCATTGCATATCTTGAATTGTTCATCCAACCATCCATCTTTGTGCATATGCCTAGCACACTCATAAACAATTTCATCTTTAAATTTTCTCATAAATTGAAAAATAGGTATATGTTCTGAAACTAGCTCACACCATTTAGAATCCTATCCATCTTTCAATTAGTATGGTATGGATTTTTATTTATTAAACCCAAATAAATTATGTCCTATTACACCTCCAATTATCTCATGATTACAAATTTCTAATTTAGGTAATATTCTGCACATACCACAACTTCCATCTAAAGAATCCTAACTATAAAAAAATTATCCAACTTCTCTTTCAAAAAATATCGTAGGAATGATATCCCTGGAAGATAATTCTAGAACTTGAACACCACATTCCGATAACATAGTTTCATAATATAAATAAGAACGAATATGTCAAAATTTATCATAATGCATCGTAAATTCAACCTGTTTCCTACAATAACAAGTGGTGCGAGCGTGGATTGATTTTTCACATAGAATGGTTTTAACATTTCAAAAAAATGCATTGACTATTTTTAATTTCCATGGATGCTCTTGTTCAAACTTATGAAAAAATTGAGTTTGAGTCATATCTAAGAAATGCTTTGGATGTGGTTCGTCGATTAATAGAACCAACTCTCTATTTTACAACATCTTTTGTATTAGGTGAAACTCTAGTGTTGATCATGCCAAAATTGAATAACAAATTCTCTTATAACATCAGTATTATATCTTTTTCTTTACGTGGTGCTCTAGTAGAAAATGCCCAAAAATCGAGTGTTATTGAGTGATTGAAGGATATTACGTACTTTCAATTGCTTTCATTAGAGTTTTTAGATTAACTTGCAACATTATGGACTTGTTTCCTGTAATCAAATGTTGTTTTTTTGTTGATTCACTTACAACACTAGTAGTAAAGTACACGACACACAATAGTACTATCCCTAGTGCATCTCTTGACAGCAACAGTGTGATATGCATCATGATAGGTTTTCAACAATTGTAGAGATTTGACCACGTATAGTCGATGTTGTCAATCCTAAGGTGTTTGATATATGTAGGTCTCATTTTATTCAATTTCATCAAACTAACCAATAACTGACATCTTTGGGAATCATTTAAAATTTCAAAATGATTATCCCAAATTTCAGTGGTTTTTCTTTTGATTTGCCATTCAGAAAGTTTGTCACACATTGGTTTCAAAATGTTTTCATCAATTTCAATAAAATAATTAGGTTTCTTACGGAAAATCCTAGGAGGTGTTTTTGTCAAATTTTTCTTGTCTATAGCTTTCAACCTGAATTTCTTTGATTCACATTTTCATCTGTATCTTTTAATTTCAACATTTTCTACATCGCGAGTATTTAATAATTCTTCAACATTGATAGTAAAAACATCTTCATCATGAGTATTTAATTCAACTTCAACATTGACAGTAGAAACATTACCTGGTTCCTCATTGCTTACAATAGTAGGGGCTGAAGATGAACCTCTTCTTGATTCACGAAGATTCCGCATTCACTGAACATTTTGAAATTTGTTTGCCTCTAATGTGTTTGGTATTTTTTACTTAATGAATTCCTTTTTGACTTCGTTTCTTGTCTCCCATGATGTTTTACTTCTGGTGATAAAAAAATGTGTAGAAAATGAAAGAATCTCGTAGTAATTCATACGGTAAAGTCAAACAGTAATAAATCACATGGTAATTAGAACATTGGGATGCATATAAATATGATTTACAAATCATGATCATGCTTTATAAACCACACTCGTAGTTTATAAAGCGCAATCATGGTTCTTTTACTAATAGGTCAATTTAGAACCGCGATCAAAGTCCTAACTAAATCATAAAATCTGATCCTTAAGGCTCGGGAAATCTCTATTTTTCCCGAACTTGAGCTTTGGGAGGTCATCATGGCATGTGAAAGGCCAAAAACATCAAATTTTCTCTTATCTGAACTTGAACCATGCCGGAAAATTGAAAACATGTCACAAAAATGGTACCATCGCATAGGGGAGACTATTACCTTAGTAGAAATATTGATTTTAAAGTTTATAGATTATGATAAATATCATTTTATAATTTTTTACTAATAGTCATTCTTTAAGTTGCTTTTTCCTGTGAATGTTCAGGTCTACATTTAAGACTGCAATTTTTTTTCACTTGTCATAATGTGATAAAACATAAACCATCCCAATCGTGACAAAGTTCTATACACGTTAAAAAAAAAATTGACTTTGATATTTTTTTATGAAGTTATGGAAGGAAAACAAAAATTACTATGTTTTCTTTATGTTTTTAGAGCACTTTCATGTAAAAAATCATTAAAAATACATATTGCTAAAAACAAAAACAAAAAAAAATCTATCCCAAGATAGACATTCGCATCTAGCTTTTCACCAAAGTAAAAAAAAATCAAGTTTTGGTCATCCAAATTGTGGGCAAATGGACTACAATCTTATAGCCTTTTAAAAAAAAAACAAGTCATTGAATTTTAAGTGTTTAATATAGCTAAACTTGTTCATTTTTAAATAAAAATACTAGTTTAGAAACTAGATTTTTGATGCTACGATATATATATATATATATATATATATATATATATATATATATATATATATATATATATATATATATATATATATATATATATATATATATATATTTCTAATTTTGAGTGCACGCATTGCTAATAATCCCTACAAGTTGATATTTTGCTAGTTTTTGCAATATGACGTCCACTTATGACCACTTTTTGGCGCCCCCAACTTGTTGCACTTACCCACAACCAACCAAGATGAATGCCTAATCTATCTTCCACAAAAAAAAACTCTAATAATACAACTCATATTAAGTCACCCTATACTAATCAAAATTATTATTTTTTGTGCATGCAAGGTCCCCGAATCAGTGAAAGAGGGGATCAAGGGATATCCATGTGAAAGTGTGCCCCTCACAAAGGAAGGAAGATGATTCTCTAATAACAATATAGATGTTTCCCAGCTTCAAGATGGCTACGTAGTCCCTGTTGATAGTTTCTCTGTCAATAATTAAATTCCAACCTAGTTCTTTTTAAGCAGTTTCATGTGACAAACCATCATTTTTTGCTAAACAAAATGTGATTACCCTTTCTTGATGCACCCTAAGGATCCTAAAGAGATTCATTTTATTTAGTGTGTGGGTGTATCTTTATTACATTTGTAATCTAGGAATTAAATATGTGACGAAATAGAAATAAAAAAATATAAACATAATCAATATGCTTCAAATTATGTATTCAATCAAAGAATTGCAATGTGTCTAAATTAAAAATAAAAATAGAATTTCATCCATATAAGGATGTTCCTATTTAAATAATCATATATTCCCTTAACCTCTAACATAAAATATTTAAAATAAAACCAATTTATGATATAGTAATCATTCACAAATGGCTTCACTTCATTTCTAAACATGATGTGTCCTTGATTTTGTGTGTCAACACTTGAGATGGTTCTTGATCTCACAAAACCTTCCTCTACTTTGCATCATTTTTTACAATTTTCAAACAATGGTTGCTAAATGTTTAACTCCAAATAGGGAACTTGATACTGATGTGGGCGTTGATATGAATATTGGCACCGATTAAGAAGTGAAAGGCGTTTTAAATTTATTTTGTTTGGAAAAATAAAAGAGGTTGGTTTCGTGGGTGGAGGAAGAGGATATAGAAGATAGGTGTACGTGGCTGGGATGAAGCAGAAAAATGAAAAAAATTAGTATTTATCTTAATTATATGTCTCATCTCTCTGGCGACGTGGCATAGGTGGATTGTAAAAACACAGTACAAGAGATAAGGTTTTTTACTGCATCATTTTGAATAGATAATGAATGCAAGTAATTTTCTTTTAGATTTATTCTAGCTTTCAAATCAACAGTCAGAGGTGCAACCATGCATGTCATTTAAGTACGTTAAAATTTGGAATTGCAAATATAAATTCGCATGTGATAGACAAGGTGTGCTTCCCCTTTGTTAAAATCACCTTTCAGCGTAGCAATGAATAAAAATCCAACACAACAAATAATTCTATTTTTTTATTATTGCAAGTAATGAATCGAATAGTTTAATTTTTCAAGTTGAATTTATAGGGAAATGAATCCTTTCACACATTATGTGGAAATAAGTTAAAAGATAAATTCATTACCTCTTTCACTTCTGTTTTGAAATAAGAAATTAAATCATAATAAAATCAATGAATTCACTTTAGAAAACACTAGACGATTCTTTACATGCACCAGAAGACCTTGAACGATTCTCTCCCTGTCCTAATCTCTTCTATAAGTCTTCAGAAATTATAAATTTCATAGGAAAAATAGAGGCCATGGCCAACTCTTGCTCATTTTTCTCTTCCTTTGAACATGATAAATCTACTCCCAAGCATGATTTCATTCATGCGCAGAATTGCTAATCAAGATGTGGCTAAAGAATTAGATGCACTTATTGAATTCATTTAAGTGTTGTACTGAATAATTAATGAGCTTCTTCACAAACATGTTTATTTCCTTCCTTTGAAATCTACTTGTATAGAACTGCAGGTTTAGTAACATTTTCCGGTGAGGTTTCGAACGCGTAATGTTGAGAAATAAAAAGCGAAGGGAAGATTAGGGATTGGCAGCGTTATATCGGTTAAGAAGAGAATGTACCATTCCAATGGTAATCTCTACCCCACCCAAACAATAAATTGAAGATAAATTCAATTTTATAATTATTTTGTTAAAAAATATACAGGTTTACTATTGCTTATTAATGTGGAAAGTATATATTTTGTTAATGAAAATAATAACAATGTTAGAGAGAGATACCAGAAAATGCAAGAAGCGGAGAAAAATGTTATCATGGTGAATACCCGATTGAATTTGCATATGTTGACTATCAAACATCAAAAATTAGAAATTTCATAGGACAAACAAAGTTCGTGGGAAACTGTTGAAATAAAACAAATTTACGATACAGTAATCATTGAAAAACACCATCACTTCATCTCTAAACATGATGTGTTCCTGCTTTTGTGTGTTGACACTCGAGATGGTTCTTGATCTCACACGCCCTTCCTCCACTTTGCATCAATTTTTACATTTGTCAAACAATGATTGTTAAATGTTGAACTCCAAATAGGGAACTTGATACTGATGTGGGCATTCATATGAATATTGGCACCAATTAAGAAGTGGAAGGGGTTTTTAATTTATTTTGTTTGGAAAAATAAAGGTGGTTGGTTTCGTGGGTAGAGGAAGAGGAGACAGAACGTAGGTGTACGTGTCTGTGGTGAAGTAAAAAAATGAAAAATTTCAGTATTTATCCTAATCATATGTCTCATCCCTTTGGCAACATGGCATACGTGGATTCAAAAAACACAATATAAGAGATAAGGTTTTGTTTCTGCATCATTTTGAATAGATAATGAATGTAAGTAATTTTCTTTTAGATTTATTCTAGCTTTCAAATCAACGGATGGAGGTGTAACCATGCATGTCATTTAAGTACATTAAACTTTGGACCTCCAATCTAAATTCACATGTGACAGATGAGGTGCGCTTTCCCATTGTCAAAATCATCTTACGGCATAGTAATGAATAAAAACCCAACAAAACAAATAATTCTATTTTTTTATTATTGTAAGCAATGAATCAAATAGGTTAATTGCTCAAGTTGACTTTGTAGGGAAATGAATCCTTTCACACATTATGTGGAAATAATTAAAATGAGAAATTCATTACCTCTTTCATTTATGCATTGAAATAGGAAATTAAATCATAATAAATTCAATGAAGTCACTTTTGAAAACACTGGATGATTCTTTAAATTTACCAGAAGACCTTGAACGATTCTCTCCCTTTCCTGATCTCATTTATCAGTCTTTAGAAATTATAAATTTAGTAGGAAAAACAGAGGTCACGGAGAACTCTTTCTCATATTTTTATTCCTCTGAACATGATAAATCCACTCCCAAGTATGATTCCAGTCATGGCCTGAATTGTTAATCAAGATGTGGCTTAACAATTAGACGCACTTATTGATTTGATTTAAGCTTTGTACTCAATAATCAATGAGATTATTCACAAACATGTTTATTTCCTTCCTTTGAAATCTTCTTGCATAGAACTATGGGCTTAGTAATATTTTCTGGTGACGTTTCGATTGAGTGACGTTGAGAAATAAAAAATCGAAGGAAAGATTAGGGATTGTCAATGTTATACTGGTTAAGAAGAGAACGTACCCACTCGAAGGTTATCTCTGCCCCACCCAAATGAGAAATTTAAAATAAATTCAATTTTATAAGTATTTTGTTAAAAAATATACTAGTTTACTATTGTTTAATAATGTGGAAAGTATATATTTTGTTAATAAAAATAATAACAATGTTAGAGGGAGATATAAGAAAATGCAAGAAGTAGACAAAAAGTGTTGTTATGGTGAATACCCGATTGAATTTGCATATGTTGACTATCAGTATTCAAAAATTAGAAATTTGGTAGGAAAAATAGAGGTCGTGGGAAACTCTTAAAATAAAACAAATGTATGATACAGTAATCATTAACAAACACCCTCGCTTCATCTCTAAACATGATGTGTCCCTGCTTTTATGTGTCGACACTCGAGATGGTTCTTGATCTCACACGCCCTTCCTCCAATTTGCATCAATTTTTACATTTGTCAAATAATTATTATTAAATGTTGAACTCCAAATAGGGAACTTGATACTGATGTGGGATTTGATATGAATATTGGCACCGATTAAGAAGTGGAAGGGGTTTTAAATTTATTTTTCTTGGAAAAATAAAGGAGGTTGGTTTCGTGGGTGGAGGAAGAGGAGACAGAAGATAGGTGTATGTGGCTAGGATGAAGTAGAAAAATAAAAAAAATTAGTATTCATCCTAATCATATGTCTCATCTCTCCGGCGACGCAGCGTAGGTGGATTGAAAAAACACAATACAAGAGATAAGATTTTTTGCTGCATAATTTTTAATAGATAATGAATGCAAGAAATTTTCTTTTATATTTATTCTAGCTTTCAAATTAACAGTTGGAGGTGAAACCATGCATGTCATTTATGTACATTAAGATTTAGACAGCCAATCTAAATTCACATGTGATAGACGAGGTGCGCTTTTCCATTGTCAAAGTCATCTTTCGGCATAGTAATGAATAAAAATCCAACACAAAAAATAATTCTCTTTTTTTATTATTGCAAGCAATGAATCGAATAGGTTAATTGTTCAAGTTGAATTTGCAGGGAAATGAATCCTTTCACACAATATGTGGAAATAATTGAAAAGAGAAATTAATTACCTCTTTCACTTTTGCATTGAAATAGGAAATTTAATCATAATAAATTCAATGAAGTCACTTTAGAAAATACTGGACAATTCTTTGCATGCACCAGAAGACCTTGAACGATTCTCTCCCTGTCCTGATCTCTTTTATCAGTCTTCAGAAATTAGAAATTTAGTAGGAAAAATAGAGGCCATGGCCAAATCTTTCTCATGTTGTTATTCCTCTAAACATGATAAATGCACTCCCAAGCATGATTCCATTCATGCACTAAATTGTTAATCAAGATGTGGCTCAACAACTAGATGCACTTATTGATTTGATTTAAGTTTTGTACTCAATAATTAATGAGCTTATTCACAAACATGTTTATTTCCTTCCTTTGAAATCTTCTTGCATATAACCGTGGGCTTAGTAATATTTTCTGGTGAGGTTTCGAACGCGTGACGTTAAGAAATAAAAATCGAAGGAAATATTAGGGATTGTCAGTGTTATACTAGTTAATAAGATAACGTACTCACCAGAGGGTTATCTCTGCCATCCCAAACAATAAATTTAAAATAAATTCAATTTTACAATTATTTTGTTAAAAAATCTACAAGATTACTATTTTTTAATAATTTGGAAAGTATATATTTTGTTAATGAAAATAATAACAATGTTAGAGGGAGATTCCAGAAAATGCAAGAAGAGGAGGAAAAATGTTGTCATGGTGAATACCCGATTGAATTTGCATATGTTGACTATCAGTATTCAAAAATTAGAAATTTGGCTGGAAAAAAAGAGGTCGTGGTAAAATCTTGAAATAAAACAAATTTACGATACATTAATCATTGAAAAACTCCCTCACTTCATCACTAAACATGATGTGTCATTCCTTTTGTGTGTTGACACTCGAGATGATTCTTGATATCACTCATCCTTCCTTTGCTTTGCATACATTTTTACATTTTTCAAACAATTATTGTTAAATGTTGAACTCCAAATAGGGAACTAGATACTGATGTGGGCATTAAGATGAATATTGGCACCGATTAAGAAGTGCAAGGGGTTTTTAATTTATTTTTTTTGGAAAAATTAAGGAGGTTGATTTTGTGGGTGGAGGAAGAGGAGACAGAAGATATGTGTATGTGGTTGGGATGAAGTAGAAAAATGAAAAAAATTAGTATTTATCCTAATTGTATGTCTCATCTCTCTAGCGATGCGACATAGGTGGATTGAAAAAACATATTACAAGAGATAATATTTTGTGTTTCATCATTTTTAATAGATAATAAATGCAATTAATTTGCTTTTAGATTTATTTTAGATTTCAAATCAGTGTCCGAAGGTGCAACCATGCATGTCATTTAAGTACGTTAAACTTTAGACCGTCAATGTAAATTTTCATGTGATAGAAGAGGTGCACTTTCCCATTGTCAAAATCACCTTTTGGCGTAATAACGAATCAAAATCCAACAAAAATAATAATTCTATTTTTTTATTATTTCAAGCAATGAATCGAATAGGTTAATTGTTTAAGATGACTTTGCAGGCAAATGAATCCTTTCACACATTATGTGGAAATAATTGAAAAGGGAAATTCATTACCTCTTTCAATTTTGCATTGAAATAGGAAATTAAATCATGATAAATTCAATGAAGTCACTTTAGAAAACACTGGATGATTCTTTACATGCACAAGAAGACCTTGAACATTTCTCTCCTTGTCTTGATCTCTTCTATCAGTCTTCAGAAATCAGAAATTTCCTAGGAAAAGCAGAGGCCATGGCCAACTCTTGCTCATGTTGTTCTTCCTCTGAACATGATAAATCCAATCCCAAGCATCATTTCATTCATACGCATAATTGTTAATCAAGATGTGGCTCAAAAATTAGATGTACTTATTGATTTCATTTAAGTGTTGTACTAAATCATTAATGAGCTTCTTCACAAACATGTTTATTTCCTTCCTTTGAAAGCGGGCTTAGTAATCTTTTTTTGGTGAGGTTTCGAATGAGTGACTTTGAGAAATAAAAATTGAAGGGAATATTAGGGATTGCCAGCGTTATACTGGTTAAGAAGAGAATGTACCCCCCTGAGGGTTATCTCTGCCCCACCGAAATGAGAAATTGGAGATAAATTCATTTTTACAATTATTTTGTTAAAAAATCTACAGGTTTACTATTGTTTATTAATGTGGAAAGTCTATATTTTGTTAATTAAAATAATAACAATGTTAGAGGGAGATACCAAAAAATGCAAGAAGCAGAGAAAGAATGTTGTCATGGTGAATACCTTATTGATTTTGCGTATGTTGACTATCAGTCTTAAAATATTATAAATTTTGTAGGAAAAGTAGAGGTCATGGGCAACTCTTTCTCATGTTGTTCTTCCTCTAAATAGGATAAATCCACTCCCAAGCATGATTTCATTCATGCACAACATTGTTAATCAAGATGCAACTCAACAATTAGATGCACTTATTGATTTAATTTAAGTGTTGTATTGAATAATTTATGAGCTTCTTCACAAACATGTTTATCTCCTTCCTTTGAAATCTACTTGCATAAAACCATGGGCTCAATAATATTTTCCGGTGAGGTTTAGAATGCGTGGCGTTGATAAATAAAAATTGAAGGGAAGATTAGGGATTATCATCGTTATACTAGTTAAGAAGAGGTTGTACCCTCCCGAGGGTTATCTCTACCCCTCCCAAACAGGAAATTGAAGATAAATGCAGTTTTACAATTATTTTGTTAAAAAATATATTGTGCAAAGTATATATTTTGTTAATGAAAATAATAACAATGTTAGAGGGAGATACAAGAATATGCAAGAAGCGGAGAAAAAAAGTTATCGTATTGAATACGCGATTGAATTTGCTTATGTTGACTCCTTTTGGTAGTTAGAGAAATTGTAAAAGTAAGGGGAATGTTAATGCACGGTGTACGGGAGATGTTAGGGAAAGTAGTACACATATTAGTCACGTTAACAATGAGGGTACCGAACTATTCACGCCAATGCATTTTGCATTGATTTAAAAAGAATTGTGTTATATGATTAGTTAGAAAAACCAATAAATAAATATTCTCCAAATACCACTTGCACTATTAATAAATTGATAAGTTTTAAAAATTTGATGCAAGAATGAGAAGAAGATATAATTTTTTATTTTTAGATAGTATGGTGCATGAAGGGATGATTTTTCCCCATTTGATTTGGTCTAGTTTGGATCCACACGTGTCTGGGGCTTGAAGAGCTTTGAATACATATTGCAAAGGCTTATCCATCTTTTTGCGAGCAATTTTAGACAAAAATCAAGGCTTCTTGTAGGAATTCCATGGAGGGGGGCAAGAAACAGGGGATAAACTTAAATAAAGATTACGATCACATGGCTCTGCATGTGAGTGCTATTTATTTATTTCTATTGAATCGTTTCTTTTAGGTCTATTTGACTATGGTTATTTTATTGAACGGAAACAAAACGGAAACAAAAAGACAAGCAAAACAACCGTGCCACCGCTGATGACCAAAATGTTCTTTGACGAATTGATCTCGTATATGTTAGTTCTGTGAGCAATTATAGATAAAAAAATCGGAACTTCTTGTAGAATTTCCGCGAGGGGTCAGAAATAGGAGCTAAACTCTAATAAAACTTAGGATGGCATATTTTAAATTTGTTTTTTATAGGCTTTCAATATAGATATTCCTTAAATTGATAAAATTGCTCTTGAAAAGATATGATATGATCAATTGTATAGCTTCAAAAGTATTTGTTTCTCTATGTATTTAACAACAAAATAAAAATTGAGTGGGAAAAATAGACCCATGCCAATTTTTAGACGATACCTATTTGATTTTAAAATAAATGTACTACTAAAGCGAAAATACTATAATACCGGAATAAAAAACAAAAATAGGATGCAAAAATGACATACCTTTGGATCCTTAAATCCGACGGGTCACGTCTCTCCATTTTCACTTTGTTTTCCCATCACGCAACGAGTTTCATACAGACAGATATATCACTATTGACAGACGGGCACCGTAACTCATCGTCTCAGCCTCAAAATTCCAAGTGCCAGATTCATATCTCGCCCGACAGTTGGAAAGGATTTTTTCCTGGGTTTGGAACGAGCCTTTTGCCGTGTTAAATCCGTTGAGAAATCGATAATATATGGTGTTGAACCGGTCAAATTGTTTTACACTCTATTTGAAGAATGCATTTAAGTGAATTTATCGATCCACTGTTGCCGCAAGGACAGGCGCTTAAATAGCCATACAGAAATGTACGTATACGGTAGGAACTGAACGTTTTTACGAGAGGTTCATTTAAATTTTCGGTTCGGTTAAAACAGACGCAGTTCCGGATACATCATCGACAGGTTATGTCCCGCAGAGTGCGACGACGTATGATGTCACTGTGGCCGTTGATTCCGCTCATGCATGTCAGTGATGTGAGGTATCCTTCCCATTTGGAAACCGATGAGCCTATCCATCACGCAGGTTCGCAGTCAACGTGAACCTGCACAAAACTTTGACCAGTGCTATCCTTGTACCCAGCCGGCCTTGAACCCGGGACTCCCGCGCCCTATTTCTCGTGCCCCACCATCCTGCTGCGCACTCACGTATGAAACCATACGGCGCCGGTTCCTTTTTAAAAACCTCAAACGGAAATTTGACGGAAAAGGAAACAACGTATTACGTTGTTACCTATATAGGTAACAACGTAATACGTTGTTTTCTTTTCCGTCAAAACTAACGGCGACGCGACAAAACTAACGACAATGTAACGGAAAATACTTTTTCCCTATTGTGCGAACTTGCGTGAGAGATCATAGGCCTAGCCTTTGGAAACACCTTTCGGCGTAATTATGCAAAATGTCAAGGATATATGAATGAATAAGCTAAGTTTGAAATGCATTTCAGACCACCCTCGGATATGTAAAGATGGCGTTGCTCTAGATAAAGCCTTCGATCCAACCATGTAGTCCTAACTAAAACAATACGCTGCAATGAATAAGTTGAAGAATATTTCCCTTAAGGTAAATTACCTTTTTGTCTTATCCGCATGGTTGAGTTGTTATAGATAGCCATTATGGCTGAGAATTTGTAGTTTTAACATTTTGCAGATGCATTTTGCTCCAGTTTTTCAGAATGGAATAGCAATAAAATTATCATTGACAGGTTTATAGGGATCCATATTTTACATTCTGTGCTTGTTACTCTGTTGTTTCATAAGGGAAACTCTAATTGTGTGAGGCTTCAAAGGATTTAAGTTTGTGAGAAAATTTGGAACAAGCTATCCTGGATTTCAAGAAGTTATATTGGCCTGGTGTTTGTAGTAACTGAAAATATGTTTAGTGCATTCAAACACCTGTAAAATTGTTATCTTACATGAATATCAAATTCTGCTGACAGAATCGAAGTGAATATTTACCTAGCACATCAGCATTATTTAAATCAATGTGAATTTAAAGTTAAGAGTGCTAGTTTTTTCAACCGGTCCTGCATGGGATACCTACTAAGGTATAGCCACTTTTCAGGATTTAGTTTTCATTCAAGACTCAAAGTCAATATGGGCCCATAGAACCTGGTACTTGATGTATGCTAAGTATAAATGGTAGTTTTCCCGACTATTCCTCAACTTTATCAACCTATTTGATTCAGGAGCCAAACCAGTCCAGCCTCTGTGAATTAGACATTATGTATCTTTTGGCTGAGCATTGTCAGCAATATTCAGAATTATCTCATAACAGGCGGGGATACTTTTCCATTCCAAGGTTTCTTTCTGATGACATCTATTAGCTTATATCATTATTATATTATAAGCTAACGATGATAAAATCCAACTTGAGGAGGAGCCACATAAAATCCTGTTCGCATGGTTCTCTCTAGTTTTTATTTTCATAAAATTTGATAGATGGTGCATTTTAGTAATAGACATCAAAGTAGCCGTTTCTTTATGGTAGAAAATACTAAAGAAGCTTTGAGAAGACAAGTTCGTGGAGACGTAGATGTATCTCAAGCTCTTTTTGATGCATTACAGAAATCACATGGAAAGGAGATTAGTTTGTGTTAGTTTGTTAGCTCAAACTTGTTCGTCTATTTGTTAAGATTAAATAAAAGTTATCTTATTGTTGATAATGTATTAATTATTTTCTAATTATTGATTTTTTTGAGTGACACCTTGCAACCAAATTTGTTATGGTTGTTAAGTTGTTATGTATCTCAGCGGTCGATTGAAAATCGATCTTGGCTGTTGGTGTTCCAATGAGAGTAGTATATAAGGAGGTCATTGGGCATTTGGAGAGTACAAGTGAGGAGAAGCATTTGCAGTGATAGCAAACAGTCTTGCAGTGTTAGCAAGGGCACAGTGATAGCATTGGGGATAGCAGTGGTGGAATATCGGCGGGAGAAGTTGGGAGATTGTCGCAAGTTCTACCAGCAAGAGGCAAAGAATCTTTGTATCTCTTAATTTGCTGAAGTTAATATAATTTCTCATCTGTAGAACTGGTTTTCCCTTAGGGGTTTTACCAGGGACAGTTTGTCCGAAAATATTGTGTTCATTGTGTTACATATTTCTTTCCGTATTTTTATTAGTGAATTTACAGTTGAGTTATTTTTCGATATTAACTGTGAATTAGTTTTTGGCAGTTAAATAATCTTTTAAGATAGGAGATTAATAATCAGTGACTGCAATAGAATTTTCACAATTTACATATGTGATCTCTCTATTTTACTGATTTGGTGAAATCATTTCTCCTCTCTAAGTGAGCCATTTCAAAACTTATTTCTACGGTGATTCTCCTTAAACAGTTCAATTTCCTTATAGAGACAATATTTAACATTCTCATTTGCTATAAGGCTATCATGATATGGTTCCCAAATCATTGATTGATCCTTTACTTTGATTGGCCCACATTTCTGACGATAAATTAATCCTTTTTTTGGATGACCAATATTCGTTAAAATAGATTATTCCTTGGTTTGATTGATCAACATTGCCTGCAATTTTGTTATTATATCAGGTTTTTTTATTTTGAAGTTTTCTCGAGTGTTTGAAGAAGTGGATTAAGCACTTCCACTGCTCTGTATTCATTTCTTGACTTCATCATCCTTAAGCCATCTATTGCCCATCTCAATTTTATGTTAATCTGACCTTTACTTATATCTCAAACAATAAGTTTAATCTATACATTTGGCTTAAAAAAATAGGGTTATCTATTCGGTATAAGAAGCCACAGATGTTTATTCTGCAAAACAACAGTTCAAACATGTATTGAGTGTTGTCTCGGCTAGTTTTGGCACGGAATTATTATTATTGCTTTCGTTTATTTCACCGAGCATTTCCTTGGTGCAATGCATCTTGTATCTCAAGGGACAATAAATTTTTCATTGTTTTTAATATCTAGCGCAGAAATTTCAAGCCAGTCCTTGTTATTCCATTGACTTATCTAGTGGAGAGCTTGGACTTCATACTAGATACCATTTACGCTAACCATCCACTGGAGCACCTTCTTTGTTAAAAATCAATGGAAAACAAACGGGTTCTTGGTGTTGTTGCAGAGCCATTGCACTTTGTTTCCCCTCTTAAGACTTCGTAAAATTAGTTCATTGTCTCTACCCTTCTATGGATCTAGGCTACATGGTGGTCCAAATTAGTTCCCTTGGGGAAAATTTTCATTGATATGCTGAAATTGATGTGCTGAAAGAAGCAGCATGAACTCGTTTGCTAGTTCTGGGGATTTTGTTTGTTGTAGCATTGACATTGAGGGTAAGTGTCAAGAGACAACTGTTGGGTTCAATTTTTAATTACTTATTGACTGATTTTGTTTCCAATTTCTGCAACTAATTCTTCAAGAGACGACTGTTGGGTTCAGTTTTTAATTACTTCTAGACTGATTTTGTTTCCAACTTCTGTGACTAATTCTCCTCAATTTATTTCATACTATTGGGTGCTTTATACCATGATATTGGTTAGAAACAACTTGGAATTTAAATTTATTTATACTTTTTCAAGTACTTAGTGTACATAACATTACAAGTTCATTTGTTGCAACTTTTAATCTTCCCATTACAATGTACAACGTCTTTGGTACAATTTTCCATTTCATGGCCTAGCTTCTTTTTCCGTTTTTTAGTGCATTAAATTTCTGTGACTTCACATTTTTCACGAAGAAATAGTATTTATTTTTCTATAAGATGTTATTAACAAACGTTTCACTTCTTGGGGTTTGTATATAGATAAGGTAGAGAGTTTTATCTTCAAAACTTCAATTGGCGTGAGAAGCCTTAATCTCTTTTGTAATTTTTATTTCAATTTTATTATTTGCAGATGATATTGTTTTTCTCACTCACTCCAATAAAGTTCTTCAAAATCATATTGATGAGTTGCGAATTTCTTTGTAATAAAAATAACATTAAGGTAAATATTGCAAAGATTAAAGTTATGGGATTTAGAGTAACCAACTTAGAATGTATCATCTATATTTACATTGAATTTGATGTATAAAGTACAATGGGTTGAGATGGTGCACTTTAATACCTACTTGGGTATGGTTTTGTGATTTTTTTATTTTTTATTTTGTATATCTATTGAAAATAAGAGTTAAAAAATAATATGCAATATTGACATCCTTGGAAACACAATGTTTTCAACTCCAATTTCAGGTATTTAAAAAAAAAAATCCTATTTTCTATAAAGGAGTTCTCATCTTTGTGTTATCAAAACAAACTTGATCTATCTTTTCTCTATTATTCTATAACTATGTTTAGGCTATGTCCTCACTTTACCTCATTGATTTATCACATTTTAACAATGTTATATAGGCTTTGATGCATGTCATATTCTTACATTGGTGAAAACAAACTTTATCCATATTCTTCAACTTAATATTTCTATCCACCTTTCCAAACATGAATGTAAATCTTAGTGGTATGTTAGAGTTATGAATTCCAAAAGTTGGAGCATTAATATAAAAGTTCTTTAAAGTTGGACTCATTCACTAAACATTTTTGGTTGTTTTTTTCAGTTTTGTTTAAATTATTTGCTTAACAATGAGTGGTTCTGGAGAAAAACATTTGTTTCTAGTTTTGAAAGTGAATATAATTTAAAAAATAGAGTTATTGTTTAGGAAACTAGTTTTTAAAAATAAAATCTAGTAAGTATTTAGTCACTCTAATTTTTTAAACATTGAATCTAATTTTATTGAGCAACTAGTGTTTGTTTTGGGCCAATCTATGGTCATTTTGTATGTTTTTGGGCCTTTTAAATTGATTTTTGATGTTTGTAAGAGCTATGGTTTGTAAAAATTAAATTTTAAAAGTCTCGCATCTCTCAGCAATAGTGAGAGATGAGATGGTATGGATACTTGAATATAGTGATCGATGAGAGGATGGTGAGAAAATCAGTATTTACTTGAATATATGTTTTGGGTATCAAATGTTTATTGTTTAAGGTGTCAAATTTGTGGCTCTTGTGTTTGTGTGGTCACAATTGTGATGTGAAATGTGTGTGTGTGTGTGACCCCCAAACAGAACTACGAGACCCAAATTAAAACGTGATACCCTAAATTACCAATGCCACAACATAAATGCTAATTCCACAATCTAATCAACAATTTGACTAACTAAACACAAATGTGACCCCCTAAAAACATAATACGACTCCGTAAACACAAATCTAACATCTTATACACAAATGCAAAACCATAAACAAAAAAAATGTGACACTATAAACACATTAAAACAAATCCCAAACAATGTGACCTCCTACACACATTTGCCTTTCAAACATCAGTAAGACCCCCAAACATAAATGTAACACTATAAAAAACACAATGTGATACTATAAACAAATAGGTGATATCATAAACATATGTATGATCCCACAAAAAATTGAACCCCCAAACTCAAATAGGACAAATTAACCTCTCTGAACATCATTGCAACAACCAAACTTCATTCCAGACTCAATATGTCATGTTTGAGTGCTTTGTGCAACCAATCACTTGATTCATTGTACTTTACACTTAAAATTGGACATATCAAACCCCCTTAACACTAATGTGACACTATAGACACATGTGTGACCCAAAAATTATTAATGAAACCTCAAGATAAAAATATGACACCCTAAACACATGAAATTCCATAACACATATGGGACTTCTGAAACAACACAACTTTTACACCCCAAATATAATGTAACATTCAAAATACAAATGTGACTTCCTAATCATGTATCGGACACCCAAAACACAAATGTGACTACCTAATCATGGATGTGATACATTAAATGTAAGTGCAACACCCTTAACATAGATGTGATGTTATAAACAAATAAATTACACTACTCTAGTAAACACAATGTGACATAATAAAACAAAGTCACGCCCAAAACACATACAAATTCCTAAACATATATATGAAACCATAAACACATTCTATTGGGCCTAA
Source organism: Taxus chinensis (assembly GCA_019776745.2). Lineage (NCBI taxonomy): Eukaryota > Viridiplantae > Streptophyta > Pinopsida > Cupressales > Taxaceae > Taxus > Taxus chinensis. The sequence goes on along the minus strand of CM034153.1, from coordinate 560,829,455 downwards.
ACACAAGTGCAACCCTCAAACACATGTGACAACCCAAACACAAATATAACCCCCAAAACAAAAATGTGACACCTAAAAAACTTTAATGTGACACCCTAATCACATATGTGGCATATAGAGGGTCACATTTGTGTTTTGAGTGTCATATATATGTTTAGATGATAATATTTTTTTCCAAGGGTGTAGTGCCCACTTCCCTTCGACACCTTTTGTTTTGATTTTGATATTGTTGACTACACTTATGGACATTGTTGTAGCCTTTTGATTTAACATGATACTAGATGTTAGAAATACTGGACTGTTGTTGATTTTGTTTCATATATGATGCATGTGGATTATTAGAGACATTTGATGTTGATGTTGATATGTTGTGGAAATGGTTATTTATATATATTTTTGACATGCGATATACTTCCGCCACCATGAGTAGGATTGATAATTGAATTATTGTTGCGATCATTTTGACATGGATGAAATGTTGGATAGAAATGTTGCTAGAAATTTGTGAATGATTCGTAATTGCCTAGATGATATTTATTCGTATATAGATGATTTTAGATTATATTGAATATTTTGGCATGGATGTTTTAATGTGGCCACGAGACCAAATAAGGTAATATGTGTGTTGTTGTGTGTGTGTGTGTGTGTGTGTGTGTGTGTGTGTGTGTGTGTGTGTGTGTGTGTGTGTGTGTGTGTGTGTGTATTCACAACAACATCAGGGGGGATTGGAGACCAACCATATTGGAATTCTAGATGAATTCAACTAGGGTCACCATGGAAACATGTAATTCTGTGTGTCTTAGAATTATTTAGTTAGGGGATAATTGTGACCAAGGGGTCATGTGTTGTTTTGTTTTAAATTCCCCTTTATTAATGTTAGTATGTGTTTCTTTGAGTGATGTAATTTACTTGTTTTAATTATTTAGTTTTGATGTATGTTTTTCCCCCTTTACCTTAGTGGGTCTAAGTGTCTTATTAAAGTAATTAAATCTTATCCTAAGCTAATTAAAGATGTCACCAAAAGGAATTCATTTATTAAACTTGATTTACTCTTGGATTTTGTGTTGTGTGTTGAATGCTTGAGATTTTGAGTGTTGTACACTCTACCCTTCATGGGAAACTCGAATTTGGCCTTAAGGGCCAATTTTGAAGGTTTGTGAGACAAGTTAAACTTGTCCCACACCTCTTAAATTGTCATACCAACACTACCTATGGGTTGGGGGGGTCAAAATTAGACCCCATTAGGTGTTTTGGGAGGAGAAAAAGATGTAATTTTTATTACACTTTCTTTCAAATATTTAATTTTGTCCTTTGGGGGTGTGGGCTTAGTTTGTGTGTGTACGTATCTTGTCATTCCTCTCACCCACCAATTTATGGTGCATTAGGGATGAGATTTGACTTTTTATGTGGAGTTGAGGATGAGTGATGTTGCATCCTACATGGAGCCACCTCATCCCCCCTCTCCCTTTTCTATTTATAGAAGCTCTTTTGCTTGTTTCGGGGTTACTTGATCATTTTGTGCTCTTTGTATTTTGGAGAGTTGGAAGATTTTTTAGAGTTCTTGTGGATTGTTTGAGCTTATGGATGCTTGCTTGGTTTTGAGAAACTTGGGGACTTAATCTTGTCAACAATCTCTACTATGGAAAGGTAGAAGCTTCACCTTCATTTTTTTATGCTTTATTTTGTTTTTTTGTGCTTTTGTTGAATGTTATTTTCTTTGGAATTCTTGTTGGGTGTGGGTATATTGCCTAAGTTTGGAGTAGGAGGAGACAATGGGGAGTTTTATCGTAGGTAGGAATAAGAGATTACTTTATTTCTTGGAAGGAGTTTGGGTTGGGTTCCCAGACTAGGATAAGGAATGCTTGCATTTGTTACTTTTTCTTTTATGAGCGAGGCATAAGAGATTGAGGGAGGCATAAGATTATGTTGGAGGTATAAGGGGTACTTGAGGGAGGCATAAGAGTATGTGAGGATTTGAAATATGCATTGGAGGTTTTAAGGTTGGAACCCATTCCCATTGGGAGGCATAAGTGGCCTCCCCATAGGTCTTACTCTTTTGGCTTTCATTTTAAGCCTTGTTTTGTTGTTTTTTGTTCTTCTAATTGTGTTGTTGTTTTGAATGTGGTTGAAATGTTGTGAAATATTTGTTTGTGTTGTGAAGCTTTTTGTTGCCATGTGTCTGAATTATCTGCTATTACAATGTGGTTGGGGCTTGGGGGGCCAACGGAGAGGATGGCTTCTCCTCTTCATTGGATGTCCTAGTTGGGTGGAGAGATTTTCCTCTCCCCCCATTTTGTTGTGAATCAAATAAATCATGGAGGAGCTATCTTGTGGAGTTGTGGAGCTTGGATTTTTCTTGCAGACCTTGTGAAACTTCCTTTGAGTTGTTCCAACTTAGAGTGGAGAAACTTGTGATATTGTATTCTATCATTTGCTTACATTCTTGTATCAATTCCCACCTTGAGTGGAAGACTTTGTAATAATATCATGGAGAAAGATTCCATTCCAATATTGGTATATTGTGTAAGAGAAAGAATAAAAATGACTATATTGTGTAAAAGTTTAGTTGGAACTTGTATTATGAAAAATAAAGTTACTTTCATAGTGAATTTGTAATGTTTTAAATGTGAAAGAAGGAAATATAGAAGTTGTAGATGTTTCCATTGTATACATAGTAAATTTGAATGGAAAATAAAGTTATTATATTTATTTTCAACATACATAAGTTGTAGTAAAATACTGGGAACAAGAGAACAAATTTGAAGTATGTTGTTGTTTGGAAATGTTGATTTTTGTAGTAAGAAAACAATAACGTATAAGTAGATTTAGTTTTCTTTTACTTATGGAAATAGAGAGAAAATTTAGTTGAACAAAATAGAATAGACCTTGTAGTTATATTACTATTTTTGGAATCGAAAAATGCTTGAATGAATAAATTTTAACTAATAAGAGAACAATAAGAATGAAATCACAAAAATGGAAACTCTAGAATCTCAAAATAGGCTCAGAATGCATTTTAACACCTTTTTGTAAATTTTTGATTTTGTAAAAGTATCGGATTAAGGTTCTATTTTTTTAGAAACAGTATCACCACCCTACGCAGAGTGGCAGTCCCATTACTACCGCTCAGGCTAAGGTGATGGTCTCAAAACTACCACTCAGTAGGACGGTGGTCCGTGGTTTGTCACCCAAGCAGGGAAGTGGTCCCAGAACCATCGGTCTGCTCCGGGTGACAGTTTTGTCCCTCAAAACAGAACTCTGTGGATCCGCACCTCTGTAAAAATTTTGGACTGGTTTATGTAAAACTTAAAGTTGTAAAATTTAATCTATGACTGCCAGTATGCAAACAATGTGTGATCTTATGGATTTGAGCAATAAATTATACATATGGTGGATCTAAAACTTTTCTTTTCATTAATTAAAGGGGTTAGGGTTTTCCCCAAATTGTAAAAATCCAAATACAAATAATTGAAACAAAACCATATTGGTAAAAGTAATAACCTTCCCAATCCTTGAATGGAAGTTATAACAACATTAAACTGCAACTTAACTAATCTAACTAGATCTCCTTGTAGAATCCTCCATAGATCTTCCTCCTTGCTCCCATGTCTTCCTCTTCTCCAACCTGCATTTTTCAACAAAACAAATAGACAAAATGAGGGAAATGAAAAAAAGGAAAGGTTTTAATGAAAACTCATAAGGAAATTTAGGGCTAGATGGGAACCCTAGGATCTAGTAGACGAGAATTACATGATCTAAGGGTGGAGGTTTCACCCTAATTTTGTTAGGTGAGAATGATTTTTATAAATGATTGTTTTAAAACTTTAGTATATGTAAATGGGGAATGGGGCCATTTAATTTCCTTAGGATTGTGAAGTCCTAATTAGCCCTTAGTATGTTTTAGCAATTAATAAAAAGGACTTTATACTATTAGGATAATGAAACTAAATTATTTTATCATGAAGTTAGTCAATTTTGGGATTGAACATTAACTTAAGTGAAGAAAACATTTAATTAATTAAATTAATCTAGGGTAATTTCCTAATGCTAAATTGGTTAATGGACCCTAGATATTATTTTGAGAATTTGTTAACCTTCGTTCCAGACTGGGTTATTCAATCGAAAATTCGAGTTAGTGGTGTTAGTTAGTTGTTGTATCCTAAGGGATTAACATCCTTGTAACTTGTTTTATCCCTCTACCTTGTCCTTGTAAAAAACTAATTAGTCACAAATTTCGGGTTAAGCATTAGGAGTTAGCATGTTTTTAGAATGTCATTTTAGACGGGTGTGACATTTGGTATCAGAGATGTGGGTTCAAAGCTTGGTCCCTGGGCACACCTACAAAACATGAAGACATGAAATTTTTAACCTAGTGAGAACTTGTTCTTTAAATCTAGAAAACCACACTAGCTGATATTTGGATAATTTTAGAAAATTGAAACAAAACCAAAATGATGAACTAACTCTCACCTTGGTCTGTGCAGGAGGGACAGACCAGACGAGGGTTATTTTCATATAGACCTAGGTATACCACTGCCAAATCAAGGAGTAGCGACCATTTTTCCTTAGATTTTATAGACGCTTGAGGACATCAATACCGCTATACGCAGAGGGTTCTTAGGAGGCTAGACAAGATATGGAGCCATCAGTTGAGGCTAGGGAATCTCCTCGATACGGAAAGGAGCATGGGGTAGAGAACTTCCGCGTGGAGTTTCCTAGGGTAGAGTCACGATAGAGAGGGCATGGAGACAAGACTTCAGGACATAGGGATAGATCTTGAATTCCTAGACAGAGGGAGGAGAATGCAGACATACCTAGGGTTCATTAGTCATCAGCTGCAGACCATATAAGGGAGATCTTCAATATACGACCATCACACTATTCGTGTGATACATGAGGTTTCTAGGTAGAGCCCTGGTTGCTGAGCTTGAGTGGATGCTTTAAGCTCTTCCCTTGTACTAGCAACATGAAAGCTTGAAAATGTGATCCATCTTCCGAGGGATGGAGAAGGAGTCTGGTGGATGATATGAGAAGTAGAAGCTCCATGTTAACTCAGAGATAGTTACGTGGGAGATTTTTTAGGAGCGTTTGAGGAGCAGGTATTTTCCCAGGAGGTTTATTCAGTAGCAGATAAACGGGTTTCATGATCTTCGCCAGGCATCTATGACTGTAGCCGGGTATGAGAAATCAATTTTGGATCTACTCTAGCATGTCGACTATATGCAGGATGAGGTAGGTACGGATTCACAGGTTCATCCAGGTGCCTGAATTTGGATTTGACAGTGGTGCGTTGAGCATTCAGTCTCCACATAACATTAGCAGAGGTCAAATACGTGGAGAAGGACTATATTTCAAGGAGACATGGGGAAGATGCAGCATGCTAGAGACTAGAGTTTGTACCAGCACCTAGAAGATGCAGATAACAGATCGAGGGGTGAATAGATTTCCTCCTCCTAGTGGTAACAGAGTTAGGAAAGTCTTCCTGGATCATAGCCACCTTAGCAGGGACAACCTAGCCCACCTTACTATGAAGGTCCTCAGAGATTTGATTTAGCACAGAGGAGTTGATTAGGATATATGGGCCTCCTCCTAGAGGTAGATCAGGACACAACATGCACAGAGAGCTCAGTCAATAAGATCTCATCAGTAGAGACCTTAGGAGTCCATAGCTAGGTTTTCAGGATCCACAAACAGGTGGATCTAGAGTACCGAGGCTAGGACCAAGAGATGATTATGGTTGTGGTTTCGCTGGACACCATTGGAAGAGAGTGCCCACAGAACCCTAGCAAAAGGGTAAGATAGTCAGATATGTAATCCTATTGTTGGAGATATGGCACACAGTCATCAGATCTCTACACATTCAGTTGAGAGTATGCCAGGATTAGCAACAGAGTACTGTGATAGAGATGAGAAGTAGTATCGGTGGTGTTTTCACCTCTATATTATTTGATCCCATTCCTCTTATTCTTTTATTACACCATCCTTAGTAAAAGAGAATTTGCAGGCTACACCTGACAGTTAGGTAGGGCCATATTTGGGATGACTTGAAGATGGCTTCTGGAGCCAAAATTTCTATAGACTCAAAAATTAGTTAAGGAGTGTGTAGTGTATTTGGGACCCTTCACCACTACTTTAGATCTTCAAATCCTTCCTTTGGGTTTCTATGGGGTCATCTTGGGCATGGACTGGTTGTCCACACAGGAAGAGCTAGAACTGGACATCAGTTACCATAACCCACTATTGCTTGTACAGATGATCTAGGAGTGCAGTCAATGATAGCAGGGATTAGAAGGCAACATTTCTATTCTACACCATCTCCGCTATGAAGCTTAAGCGGTGTGTGCAACTCTCGGGCTGTTAGATGTATGTTATTACAGTTAGTGACAGGTCAGAGGATGAGTAATAGTGGACCATCCCTTGATGACCATCCCATCTTGAGAGATTTTTCTGATGTGTTTCTAGAAGGGAGCTACCGAGGTTACCTCCCCCATGTGAGATATAATTATCATATAGATTTGGTTCCGAGCGTAAAGCCTATCTCACGAGAACCTTATCAGATGACTACTCTGAGTTATGTGAGCTCAAGTTGTAGCTTGAGGGATATTCTGGAGAAAGCTTTCGATAATCCATCCTAGTGTATCCCCTTAGGGTGTAGCACACTAGTGATATTTATTGAAGAAGAAGGATGGATCTCTGTGGTTGTGTATTGATTACTACTTCTGAACAAAGTAATATCAAGAATCGTTACCCCCTTCCACACATTGATGACTTAGTTTGATCAGATGAAGGGGGACACAATTTTCTCCAAGATAGATCTTAAGTCTAGTATCATCAGTTGAGGATTACAGAAAAGATATTCATAAGACCACCTTTTGTACGAGTCTATGGCCACTATGAGTTCACAGTGGTATATTTTGGTCTCAACGAATGCCCACAATAGTGTTCCTGAGCTTGATGAATGGGGTATTACAGGAATGATCTTGATGTCTTCGTGCTCATCTTCCTTGATGGCATTAGTGATTTAACTACGTACACATGAGGAGCACGAGGATCACCTTTGTAAGGTTCTTCAGTGTCTTTGGAGCAAGATCTTTATGGTTCTATGGAGAAGTGTGCATTCTTTCAGATAGAGGTGCAGTATAAAATGCCACATCATTTCTTTAATCTAAGGTATCAAACGATCCTTTGATTTGAGCTATCATGGATTTTCAATAGCACCCACTACATGTGACCAAGGTGCACAAATTTATGGGTTTGGTAGCACATTTTATTTTATTAATTACTCACCCCATCACTTCCCTTCAACGGAAAGGGAAGAAGTTTATTTTGTTAGAAAGATGTGACTAGGCCTTCAGGACACTGAAAGAATGCCTTACAACAATGCCTATTCTTGTAGTGCCAGATCTATAGGGTGAGTTCTATGTTTACATAGATGCTTCTTTGGAAGGACTTGGAGGCACTGTTGATGCAGGAGGGTAAAGTAGTTGCTTTTGAGTCTCACAAACTCAAATATTATGAGCTCAATTATCCCTACTCGTGATACTTGAGCTTGCACTTAATTGTGCATGCCTTAGTGCATGTGGAGACATTTCCTCCTTTTAAGAGATTTACACTCAGGACATAATCACTTGAGTCTTTGCAACCTCTTCACGCAACCCATTCTCAAGTGCTCTTCATCGGCGTTGGATGGAGTTGCTTTGTGAGTATGATATCAGAGATATAGCATTTGAAGGGGAAGGAGAATATGGTTGAATTGACACTTTGAGCAGACGGATACATGTGGTTATGGCTACTTTAGTAGTTAACAATAATTTTCATAGTATTTTTGCAGCAGCTTCCTCATGACATCTTCTACCTTGTAGAGAAGTAGAGGTTGAGTCTCAGATACCCCTTGAGGGGAGATTTGATGGATTTTCATTAGAGGCAGATGGTTTTCTTAGACATAGGGGTCGGATATATGTTCCTCAGGATGGAGACTTGAGAGAAGACATTTTGACAGAGGCTCATCATGCACCTTATTCACTCCATCTTAGGGTGAAGAAGTGCACGCCACTATGAGATAGTTGTACCATTGGAAAGGACTTTGGAGAGATGTGGCTTATTTTGTTTCATGTTGTTTAGAGTGTAACAGAGGGTGAATGCTGAGCATTAGTATCCAGCTTTAATTCTCAACAATCACTCAATAGCCATATGAGGAGTGGAAGTGGAACACCATTTCCATGGACTTCATTGTTGGGTTAAAAATGAATTTAGATACCACCAATTACGCTATCATGGTCACGGTGGATAAATTGACGAAAGTGGCTCATTTTTCTCTGGTGAAGACCACCTACATAGCTAGTGATCAATGGCACAGGTATATCTTGATGAGATTCTTAGATTACATGAGATTCCATAAAGATCATTTGTGACCACGATCTTTTGTAAACTTCCCATTTTTGGACCACCTTTAAGCATGTTCTTGGGACTAGGATCAATTTCAGCATGGCATATCACCCATGCTTTTTAGATGGACTATATAGTGTCTAAGCTGAGTGAATCCCTTACTGGAGGACATAATTAGGATGTATATTATGGATCGCCAGTCGAGATGGGAGGAGTATATGTATATTGGTGGATTTTTGCCCACAATAGATAGTTTTCAGATTTCGATAGGCATGGCTTTTTTTCATTGCATTGGTATGACAGAGAGTGCAAGACACCTCTTAGTTGGGAAAAGTTATAGGTCGATGGTTTGTCTTGGGCATAGCCTTGACTTGCTAAGACATGGAATTGAACAAGTTTTTGTTATGAAACAGAGATTGTAGGAGGCGCAGGAGATATTAGTAAATAGAAAACCAACATAGGACAGATCATAGTTATGTGGTTCCACTTACCTGAAGGTGTTTCTTCGTGTCAGACCACATAGGATCCCTATTTCGTTACATGAAAATGAGTTCTAAGCTTGCTCCTAAAAGTTTTGGGTCCCTTTGACATCTTGGAGTTGCATCAGTCCCTTGGCCTATAGTCTAACCAGTTACCACCTAGCTGGTCTCCCATCTGATGATGTGTTTCATGTTTCTTTGCTTAGGAGATATATTTCTGATCCTTCTCATGTGATAGATTGGACCGCATTATAGGTGCAGGATCAGAGGAAGGTGATGGTGGAGCTCATCTGCATTATAGAGCATAGGACCCTGGGCCTGCCGTGGCAGATAGATTGACTAGGTTCCAACTCCAGTGGGATAGATATGATGAAACTCAAAGCTACATGGAAGGATGCTACATTTTTACGAGTGTAGTTCCCACACCTGTTCCAGTGACTTCTAAAGGAAGTCCAAATCTAACAGGGAGGGGGATGTAGTGCCTACTTCCCTTCGACACCCCTTTGCTTTGATTTTGATACTGTCGACTACACTTATGGACATTATTGTAGCCTTTTGATTTACCATGATACTAGATGTGTAGAGATATTGGATTGTTGTTGATTTACATTTTATATATGATGCATATGGATTATTAGAGACATTTGATATTGATTTTAATATGTTATAGACATGGTTATTTATATATATTTCTAACATGCGATATAGTTTCGTCGCCATGAGTAGGCTTGATAATTGAATTATCGTTCCGATCATTTTTACATGGATGAAACGTTTGGATAGAAATGTTGCTAGCCTTTGTGAATGATTCATAATTCACTAAATGATATTTATTCATATACTAGATGATTGTTAGATTGTTTTACAGATTTTGGCATATATGATGCATGTGGATTATTAGAGACAATTATAGGTATTATATGTTGTGCATGGTATATTTATATATATACATACATGACATACGATACATACATTTATGTATGCACATGATGTAGGATATATGATACATTGACACACACACACATGTGATCATGTGTGTGTGACATGTGTATGAATACGTATGGATAGAAATTTATGCTATGAAATGTTTATATATGATGTGTGTGTGTTCCTAGTATGTATTTATATCGTATGTATGTATGTATTTGTATGTATATGTATATATGCATATGTGTATATATATATGTATTTATATATATATGTAGCCCACGAGGCCAAAGGAGGTATTTTATGTTTTGCAGGGGTATATATATATATATATATATATATATATATATATATATATATATATATATATATATATTCACAACAACATCAGGGGGATTGGAGAACAACCACATTGGAATTCTAGATGAATTCAACTAGGGTCACCATGGCAACATGTAATTGTGTGTGTGCTAGAATTATTTGGTTAGGGGAAAATTGTGACCAAGGGGTCATGTGTTGTTTTGGTTTTAATTTCCCTTTTATTAATGTTAGTATGTGTTCCTTTGAGTGATGTAATTTACTTGTTTTAATTATTTAGTTTTGATGTATGTGCTTCCCCCTTTATCTTAGTGGGTCTAAGTGTCTTATTAAAGTAATTAAATCTTATCCTAAACTAATTAAAGATGTGACCAAAAGGAGTTCATTTATTAGACTTGATTTACTCTTGGATATTTTGTGTTGTGTGTTGAATGCTTGAGATTTTGAGTGTTGTACACTCTACCCTTCATGGGAAACTCGAATTTGGCCTTAAGGGCCAATTTTGAAGGCTTGTGGGACAAGTTAATACTTGTCCCACACCTCTTAAATTGTCATACCAACCCTACCTATGGGTTGGGGGGTAAAAATTAGACCCCATTAGGTGTTTTGGGAAGAGAAAAAGGTGAAATGTTTATTGCACTTTCTTTCGAATATTTAATTTTGTCCTTTGGGGGTGTGGGCTTAGTTTTTGTGTGTAAGTATCTTATCATTCCTCTCACCCACCAATTTATGGTGCATTGGGGTTGAGGTTTGACTTCATATGTGGAGTTGAAGATGAGTGATGTGGCATCCTACATGGAGCCACCTCATCCTCCTCTCTCCCTTTTCTATTTATAGAAGCTCTTTTGCTTTTTTCGAGGTTACTTGATCATTGTGTGCTCTTTGTATTTTGTGTTAGGAAATATTTAATTAGTGCTCCATTAGTAAATAATAATTACGTGAAGTAATTATTATGTTATAAGTATGTGTTAATAAATTGTTATTAGTTGTTATATAAAACAACAATAACAATTATATTTGGTTAGTATGTTAGAAACAACTCACGTAAGTTGTGAGTTGTTATAAACTACTTCCTATTATTTAGGGAGTATATTTCCTATATATGTGTAATCAATCTTGAAGGAATTATTGAAGAAGATTAAATGAATATCAATTATATTTCACTGTAAAACTATTGTATTCATTTCATTTGGTACCAGAGCAATTAATGGAGTCCTGAGATAATCTACAAGGCAAATCCATTGTTATCCATGGTGGCCCGTGTATGAATTTTTGTTTGGTATGAGAACCTGATATTCCTATGGACCGTATGTGAAGATCTGCACGGTGAAGTGGTTTCTACTGTATAATGCATTCTCTCTGTTGTTCATTTGTCTTTTCTCAAGTCGTGAAGCCTTCTCATCATATGTATAGGTTGTCGTGGTCACACATTCCACGGTGTATTATTCTGTGAAATGTACGTACAAACATTCCAACTTGGCACCTCACTCGAGACTGCACATAGTTTATGTTGTTTCATTTGGTATTATTTTGCTACTTGCAATGCATGAGTGTCATACATATGTGGCGCTATTAGGAGGAGATCGAATCCAGATATTAAATCAATCCAGTCTGCTTGGTTGTCCACGTTGATCAAATCGCTGGCAGAATTTGTGTAGATCTAGCATCGATTCACATTTGGATTTCACGGTGCATTCATAGTTTGTCCAACCACGGTTCTTTATCTAGCGAATTGGTCTGCGCAAGTGTGTTGAGGATCTGTCAGACTTGGGGTATGGAAATATCTCCGTGGGCTACATAAGTATTTGAGTAGTGGGTGTACATTTCATGGTAGACTTTACTGTGGTATACCAGTCACTGTCTAACACGTCCTGAGCCTGCGAATTTCACTATTGTTACGAAATCTTGCTAAGTGCGTATTCTATACGCATCCATTACCAGAAAACGTGCAAGAAAAGTCTCAAAAGCATTTGTGGGAGTCAGATTTTACCTCCAGAAACCTTTCGCATTGATGTTCGCAGAATCACATGCATGCTTCCACGTTCGACTCAACATTGAATAGACAGTTGTCATCTTCTGTGACTTTTCCTCTCTCAACCAGATTTGATAAGAAGTTTCACAGATTTGTGGTATTCCATAGATGTAGATCTAGTTTGTCCTATTCAATGGACATTGCATGCAATTCAGTCGCCGAATTATTTCCCGTAGTTGACGTGGAATCCAACCTTCTCTATATACATGCTTCTACTGTGTCTGAGGCCCTGTGTCCCATGACATCAATCTACAATTAGATTGGTATAGCCGAGGATAAAAATACTACGCCTTGTGCCAACGGGTCAATGGTATTAGTGATCTATTTTTAGTCATTCCATATTCATGTATAACGGATTCATCCACCTCATTAGTAAGTCATTTTATTAATTTTTAAGTAGTCACCTAAATAGTCAGTTTATTGTTCCATTATTTAGTAGTTGTGTAAGGGTCTTTGTTATTTTGATAATGTCCTCTTAAATTCCAGTAAAAAAAATTAAAGTTGAGTCATTCAAATTGATAAGTATTGTTTTGAAAGTTAGATGTCAATGTCAAAGAGTCTTGTATAAGTGTCAAAGCAATAATGGTGTAAAAAGTCATGTCGTTAATAGTATAAGTGTCTTATATAGCACCATTAGTGTGTTTGTCGTAAAGTGTCATGATATGTATATATGATAAAATAGTCATTTTTGTGTCTATTTTAAAAATACAAAATAAAAAAATCAAGAGTCGATTTTTTTTTTAGTCGTCAAAATTTCATTGTGGGTCATTATTATTGTAAAAAGTGTCGTCTTCCAAAGTTCGGAAAATAAAAAAAAAATTACCCGCATTTCAATTTTGGACGTATTTTCACTTGTACGCGACGTCCAAATTATTGAAGGTATTTTGAGCTTCGTGATCACATCCAGCTGAACTAGCAGCATGAAACCGGAGGGTAGGAGGCATCGGAGGTTGGAGGTCATTCAGCGACCTCTCGTCAGTTGCCAACGACGAGGCTGCATATTAGCTTTGGTGACAGGTGTGTGTGCAGTTTGATTTTAGTGCTTCCAGTGTGGTGTGCCTCAATTTGCAGTAATCTTGTTTTCAATAAGTGGAAATTTCACATTGAGGGGGGGGTAACATGATCCAATGTTCAATTTCCATTATGTTAGCTTTTTCTATGTATGTATGAGCAACAGATGTCATCATAATTTCCTATGTTATTCCTTACAGTGAAATGTGATGAGGGCTGGGAATAGTACTTTGCACACCATGATGTGGTTGTAGGTAAACCACTTGAAAACCTTCATTTGTGGTTTGTGGTAAACCAATAGCAAAACCACCATTCTTGGTTGTTGGTAATCCATTTGCAAAACCATCACTTTGTGGTTTGTGGTAAACCAATTGCAAAACCACCATTCTCGGTTTGTGGTCAACCGTTTGCAAAACCATCCCTGAGGTTTGTGATCATCCTGTGAAAATCACCAGATCATGAGAAGGTGCAAGTATAAGGCAGGTTTTCCCCATGTTCGCACTAAGGGGGGGAATGTTAGGAAATATTTAATTAGTGCTCCATTAGTAAATAATAATTACGTGAAGTAATTATTATGTTATAAGTATGTGTTAATAAATTGTTATTAGTTGTTATATAAAACAACAATAACAATTATATTTGGTTAGTATGTTAGAAACAACTCACGTAAGTTGTGAGTTATTATAAACTACTTCCTATTATTTAGGGAGTATATTTCCTATATATGTGTAATCAATCTTGAAGGAATTATTGAAGAAGATTAAATGAATATCAATTATATTTCACTGTAAAACTGTTGTATTCATTTCATTTTGGAGAGTTGGAAGATTTTTTAGAGTGCTTGTGGATTGTTTGAGCTTATGGATGCTTGTTTGGTTTTGAGGAACTTGGGGACTTACTCTTGTGAACAATATCTACTATGGAAAGGTAGAAGCTTCACCTTGCTTGTGTTATGCTTTATTTTGTGTTTTTGTGCTTTTGTTGAATGTTATTTTCTTTTTATTTCTTGTTGGGTGTGGGTAGATTACCTAAGTTTGGATTTGGAGGAGACTATGGGGATTTTTCTTGTAGGGAGACATAAGAGATTGAGGGAGGCATAAGAGTATGTGGGAGGTATAAGGGGGTACTTGAGGGAGGCATAAGAGTATGTAGGAATTTGAGATATGCATTGGAGTTTTTAGGTGGGCACTCATTCCCATTGGGAGGCATGAGTGGCCTCCCCCATAGGTCTTGCTCTTTTGGTTTTCATTTTAAGCCTTGTTTTGTTGTCTGTTGTTCTTATTATTGTGTTGTTTTTGTTTGGAATGTGGTTGAAATGTTGTGAAATATATTTTTGTGTTGTGGAATCTTTTTGTTGCCATGTGTTGGAATTATCTCCTATTGCAATGTGGTTGGGGCTCGGGGGCCAATGGAGAGGATGGCTTCTCCGCTTAATTGGATGTCTTGGTTCGGTAGAGAGCATTTCCTCTCCCACCATTTTATTTCGAATCAAACAAATCATGAAGGAGCTATCTTGTGGAGTTGTGGAGGTTGGAGTTTTTTTGCAGACCTTTTGAAACTTCCTCTGTGTTGTTCCCACTTAGGGTGGAGAAAACTTGTGATATTGTATTCTATCATTTACTTACATTCTTGTATCATTTCCCTCCTTGAGTGGAGTACTTTGTAAAAATTTCATGGAGAAATATTGCATTCCAATATTGGTGTATTGTGTAAGAGAAAGAATCAAAATGACTATATTTTGTAAAAGTTTAGTTGAAGGTTGCATTGTGAAAAAGAAAGTTACTTTCATAGTGAAGTTGTAATGTTTTAAATGTGAGAGAAGGAAATATATAAATTGTAAATGTTGCCATTGTATACATAGTAAATTTGAATGGAAAATTAAGTTATTATAGTTATTTTCAACATACATATGTTGTAGTAAAAAAATGGGAACAAGAGAAAACATTTGAAGTATGTTGTTATTTGGAAATTTTGATTTTTTGTAGTAAGAAAACAATAACGTATAAGTAGATTTAGTTTTCTTTTGCTCATGGAAATAGAGAGAAAATTTAGTTGAACAAAATAGAATAGATCTTGTAGTTATATTACTATTTTTGGAATGGAAAATGCTTAAATGAATAAATTTTAACTAAGAAGAGAACAATAGGAACGAAATCACAAAATTGGAAACTCTAGAAGCTTAAAATAGGCTCAAAATGAATTTTAACACCTTTTTGTAACTTTTGCATTTTGTAAAAATATCGGATTAAGGTTTTTTTTTTTTCAAAAAAAGGATCGCCGCCCTGTGTAGAGCGGAGGTCTCGTTACCGCTGCTCAGGCTAAGGCGGAAGTCTCAAAACCGCCACTCGGTAGGGCGGGCAGTCCTAGGACCGTCGGTCTACTCTGGGCAATGGTTCTGTCACTCATGAAAGAACTCTGAGGATCCACGCATGTGTAAAATTTTTAACTGGTTTATGTAAAACTTAAAGTTGTAAAATTTAATCTATGACTGCCAACATGCAAACAATGTGTGATCCCATGGATTTGAGCAATAAATTATACATATGATGGATTTAAAACTTTTCTTCTCATTTATTCATGGGGGGTAGGGTTTGCCCCAAATTTAAAAACCTAAATAAAATTTTTTTAAACAAAACTAGATTGGTAAAAGGAATAACCTTCCCAATCCTTGAATGGAAGTGATAACAACAATAAACTGCAGCTAAACTAATCTAACTAGATCTCCTTGTAGAATCCTCCATAGATCTTCTTCCTTGTTCCCATCTCTTCCTCTTCTCCAACCTGCATTTTTCAACAAAACAAATAGACCAAATGAGGGAAAATAAACAAAAGGAAAGGTGTTAATGAAAACTCATAAGGAAATTTAGGGCTAGATGGGAACCCTAGGATCTAGTGGCCAAGAATGACTTGATCTAAGGGTGGAGGTTTCACCCTAATTTTGTTAGGTGAGAATGATTTTTATAAATGTTTTTTTTAAACTTTAGTATGTGTAAATGGGGAATGGGGCCATTTAATTGTCTTAGGATTGTGAAGTCCTTATTAGCCCTTAGTATGTTTTAGTAATTAATAAAAGGAATTTATACTATTAGGATAATGAAACTAAATTATTTTATCATGAAGTTAGTCAATTTTGGGATTGAACATTAACCTAAGTGAAGAAAACATTTAATTAAGTAAATTAATCTAGGGTAATTTCCTAATGCTTAATTGGTTAATGGACCCTAGAGATTACTTTGATAATATGTTAACCTTCGTTCTAGACCAGGTTCTTCAATCGAAAATTCGAGTTAGTGGTGTTAGTTAGTTGTTGTACCCTAAGGGATTAACATCCTTGTAACCTTTTTTATCCCTCTACCTTGTCCTTGTAAAAAAAAAATTAGTCACAAATTTCAGGTTAAACATTTGGAATTAGCGTGTTTTTAGAATGCCATTTTTAGACGGGCATTACACACGGTGTCACATTTGTTTATATGGTGTCATATTTTTGTTGTTTAGGGGTATCATATATCTAAATGGAGGGTTTTATATATTTTTATGGTGTTGCATTTGTATTTAGGGTTTTGCATGTGTTCGGAGCGTCACTTTTTTGTTTAGGGGTTATATTTATGATTGACATTTGTGTGTGTTTACAGTGTTTCACTAGTGTTTGGGTGATTTGATATGTCCTATTTTAGTGTGTAATGTAATGAGTTCATGAGCGTTTGGTTACATAGTGTACTCAAATATGTCATATCAAGTCTAAACATTTGACATTAGGTTGTCGCATTAGTGTTAAGATTGATCAATATGTCTTATTTGAGTTTGGGGGTTCACATTTGTGATGTAGGAGCTTATATAGGTTTATGCACAAAACATACTTACCTACTTGACGAGAACCCTCTAGAGTTCTTGTCTTTTAAAGGTTGCATTTAGGGCTTGTTTTTTACCCCCATTTCATAAAGTGGTGCCACCAGTAGCACCAAATTTTTTTTGAGGTAATTTATTTACATATTTAATTTTCTTAGTTATTAAAATCAATAAAAAAAAATTCAAATATGTTTTTGAAAGTTTTTTTCATTTTTTAATATTTTTTTAATGGTGTTTTTTTTCTTATTTTTTGGAAAAATATATATTTACTTTACTTTATTTTCAAAATAATCAATAATATTAGCTATGCAAAATTCATCATTTTAGTAGGTGTAATTTTTCAGCATTATCCAACTCTTCTATCGGGTTTTATATGTCTGCAATTGTCTAAAGTGATCATTTCTACAATATCATACTTATAGTGAGATGTGAAATTATATAAAAAACTTATCTACTCTATTAAATTTGTAGTAAACCTAAATTTTTGGCGAACACTTTACCATTATAAAATTTTACAACAAAATTAAGATAATAAAAGAAAAACAATTCTGAAAATTACCCTCCTATTTATAATATGGTTAAAAAAAATTAAAACTTAAATTTATAATAACCTAAATTTATTTGTTTTGAATTAATAATTTAAAAACCAAATTTAAATTACATATTAAACTGAAAAATAAAACGCAACTCTAAAAAAAGACATTAAAACCAAAATTATAAAAATACACATAAAAACAAAACCTAAAATAATATATATGTAACAAACTTTGAGACTATTATTTTTATAGTAATGGGGAGGGGTTCTATGTCCCTTCCCCCACATTTTATTATGTGGGGTTATAATATATTGGAGGGGGGCGATTTCCCATATATTTACGTCAAAAGGTGTGTTTAAATTGGATCTAGGATTGTTCCGTACTGTCAACACCCCCCCCTCCAAAAAATCCTTCTCATCCATGTACCTGTTCTTGTCCTGACAATTCACGCGTATCTTAAGGTTTATATGGTTTTGTGGCTCATGAATACTCACCAAACGTATTTGCCATGTGATCTTCATCACTTCACATTTCGAATGCCTCCCCCAACTGCTCTTCCAGAAAACTCTTTGTTTCAGAATTGCCAGCATCTGATAAGGCCAACGACAACTGAACTATTTTACTTATATATTTGTGTGTCAAATCTTCTGCATTAAAGTTATTCTGATAATTTCTTTCTTGAAAAATATTTTCTATTGCTCTAGCAATCATTTTCTTATCCATTCGAAGAATCACATCAGATTTCACAGGCTGTTAGCACCAAATTAATTGCTAACAACACCTGATTATGTGAAAAAGTATATCATTGTAGTATGTAATCTAGCACATATCCCCATATCAAAACCCTACAGAAATTCAACCGATTCGAAAAAAAAATTTGTAAAAAAGAGGTGTCCTCGTGCCAATCCAAATCACCAATAAAGACAATTATGCGAACATCATCCTTGCTCAGTGGAGGTGACTTGCGAGTCCATGTATCTTCTACGGTGTTGGGAGAGATGCACAACAATTTCCATAACCACTCCAAGACGATAAATTTCCATAACTAAGAAGGCTTTTTACCCATTTCATTCTTTAAAATCCTGATGTCCTTAATCACTTTATGCAAATAACCCAGATATGTGTTGTGGTCAGGTAAACTAAGATATCCCATTATTTGAACACTAATATATTCCAAACCAAAACCAATATAGTTACAGGTATAGATCCATATTTTATATTTACCTCTTGCTTCTGGTTTGATATACTCAATAATACCCATACCGCCCATGAACCTATTGGTTATTTCCATTTTTATTTTGGCCCCCTAAGCGCAAATTATATTCACATGAATAATGTCAATATGAATAATTTTTTTGTTTTTGTTTTTTATTTTATTTTTATGTATTATTGTTTATTTTGCAACTATCTATTCCATTTTAAAGGTAATGGTATTAGGGTGGGATGATTTTTTCCAGTTAAAAATATGAAGGTGATTGTGTCATAAAATACAACTTGTCATTATATAAGGTGTTATGTTTAAATTAATATTCTTGAATAGGATTTTATAATTTATAAGTTCTCATTTGTTAATGATGAGTAGTCTATGTATGGGCTCGATTTTTTATGATTGTTTGGACCCTTTAAGCACAAATTATACTCACTTGAATTGTCTGAACAAGATCGCAACTATATAGTGGAACATTTATACCAGATATTTTTCCCCATATGAGATGCACACCATTCCTTCCCTTGTTGCATAGATAGTAGATATTATGTACATAGGAACAACATGAGTAACAGGACATGCAGTTATTTAATTCTCACCTTTTCCTTTCCAACTCTCATTTAGTTGTGTAAGGCCTAATTATTAGTACCCAAAAGATGAAGAACAAATTAACAACCATGACTAAGCAACCCCTCCATATAGCTAAAGAAGATGCGGAACAACATAATTATTAAGATCAATACTATTATTGGTTAACTTGCCTTATGTTTCCTAGTACTTATTTCATCACACCCGCACACCGCCCACAAAATATTATCTTCTTGTTTTTCTTGTGAAAATTCTAGTTGGTGATCACATGGTATTCACTTGTAGGGGAACAACTAGCATTACAGATGCCCTCATGGATCTCAATACAATGCAAAGTTCCATGAGCCTCCATGTAGGATACACACACACAAGCATAATTTTTTTTGAAGTTTAAAGTATTGTATATATTTTTCTGCTATGTGAGGGTTTAGTAGTGATTATTTATTAGTTATTTTGGATGTGGCAAAAAACATTCCATTGGAAGTGTTTCCATTGGCTATTAAGCTGAGGGGGAAATGTCATTTTATTAAATGCATAAAAGATGTGATATTGATATAAAAAGTGGACCATTGAAGAGAATTTATAGTATGCAAGACAATTGAAATAGAAAAACTTATGTATAATTTAAATAAAGATGATGGAATAGTTTTAAGTAATGCTTGGAAACCCTTATTGTATTTATTGAAAAATAAATCATCATAGGAACTCATGGAATGGGGAAGGTCATGCATCAAAAATGATCTTATATATTTTGGGGGGGGCATGGTTGTTTAGGTAGCCTCCGAAATACCAAAATTCCATTAATCACAAAGGGAAGAAACCAATTACATCAACAACTTGATAAGGGAACAAAGAGACTAAAAGGGCATAGGACAACCAAAAACACCTAATCATTATATCTCAAATTGAAGTAATCAAGAATTTATTGTAATTTTTTCTTTGTTGAAATTAAAATATTTTTTCTGATAATGGGCCTCACAGATAAACTAGAAACATTACAAAATCTTGTTTCATGGGAAGTGTCTCAAAAAATTCCCATTGTTAATAACAATTTTGACCAATACAAAAGAAAATTCATTTTGAGAAAAAATTCAAATACCCTCTACAAATACATCTTAAAATGAAAACTCACAAAAAGAGAGGAAAGTCCCTCCACTTTATATCATCTTTACTAAAAAAATTTTACCTAATACATATTTGCATGATTAATAGTGGTACCAATTGTATGTTGGTGTTATTTTATGTTCATTAACTGGGAAGTTAACATGATTATGCTATATTATTGTCTAACAAGTGGTTATTTATGTGACATGTTTGGCTTATACCCTTGTGGAAAAAGGAGAAACATCAGTTTTTGGTATGTCATTTGAGACAATCCATATGTTTTTTTAATTCTAACCTGTTATTTTTTGCATGGGTGAGGTGCACAGAATTCTTAGGCTTATCTTTCAAGTACTGATGGGTTTCCATTCCATCAAATTCTCTCAGGACACCCTCTCGGCCTCATCCCTTATTACGGTATCTCTGAGCCTTTGTACTCAACAAGAATTGAGTCGTGGTGGGATCTTTGTGAGCCAAGCAACTTCACCAATAGGCCAACGACCATTCGATAATCCATATGATTAAATATTGTACTCTAATCATTCAAGATTTTCTAAACATCATCATATTATAATAAAATGTTATGATATATCTTCTTTGTCTATTGATAGCACAAGTTCACTCTATGGGATTTGTTGTATTTATGTAATTATCAAGTATATTATCGATGTATAATTCAAGGGATTAGATATATGTACAGTACATTTAGTGATAGAAAAACTTATCCCATGCTCACTACATGAATCAAAGGGGGGAAAGGGTAATATTCTCTATCTTGGTACATATTAATAAAATCGGTCAATAATCACAAGAAGAAAGGCAACAAATTTGTTTCCAATTTATTATTTGCAATAAAATTTGACACTTTGGTAATGACATGGGGAAAAGTAATGTGGATATAACCCTTTAAGGAGAATAAGGACATAAAATTTTGACATCTCTAGTTTAATATTTTTGCTTAATTTTTGTTATTTTTGTCTTTATTAGCCAACTTCAAAAATGCTTGTTAAGTTAATGGAAAATAAATATGCATTGGTAAGAATTACAGCTCTCGCGAAATAATTAAGTTTTTTTTATTGAATCCAAAGTTTGCACGATTAAGTATACAAAAATTTCAAGCTTAGTTACCAAGGAGTGAGGTGTTTCCATTCAACCAAATTCATCTGGGGTATAATTGTGGTCTTGTCCCATATTAATTGATATCTTCTAGGATTTGTACCTTAATATATGGCTAGGCAACACATTTTACACCATCATACACATCATTAGACTATCTAGAGTATCAAACTTTAGTTAAAAGATGTCAAATTAGAAATAACACATTTTAATCGGGCCATACAAATATAAATATAGTTATTACAATAAATACAATTAACTCACCTTAGGAAGGATAAAAAATAGATAAGTAAATGCGTAAAAAAATAAATTTGATAATATGGGATTCATAAAAATCACAAAAATAAATTAGTTCATGCGGTTATGGATTCGAGGCCAAAATTTCATGACATGAACACCTCATTTGTTTAAATTCATTTATGGCATAAAATATAAGTGTACTCAAACACGGTCAACATAAGGGAATTCATCCTTATGCGGTTTATGATCATGTACATGGTTAGAGGGAAAAAAAATAAGGGAGGAAACCCTTAGGATTAAAGCAGAGATCATAGAAGATTGGAGGAAGAGTCGTTATGATAAGTGAGAGAATAACATCAATAACAACAAGAGTTAATAAGAACATACAAACATGAACCCTAAGGAAAATAGTGTTTGAGAAACAAATATTTGATTAAAATTTTGAGTTCAAAAAAATATTTACACCCTTTTTAAACTTAATAGACTATGC
This sequence comes from Taxus chinensis, assembly GCA_019776745.2. Taxonomy (NCBI): domain Eukaryota; kingdom Viridiplantae; phylum Streptophyta; class Pinopsida; order Cupressales; family Taxaceae; genus Taxus; species Taxus chinensis. The sequence goes on along the minus strand of CM034153.1, from coordinate 560,807,179 downwards.
ACAAACGAATGTAACGTTAGGAAACTAGGAGCTATTATGATTAACTTCCAACATTAATTGTACAACAATAGAATAACATATTAGTTCTTACAATAAATGATTATAATAAGCTACAAGCTAGAAAACATAAGAGGGAAGATATACTTATCTATACATGACTACACTAGACAGATCTAGATGCACAAAATGGAGAATCTTGGAATGTAAATACTAAGGATGCTTCATTTTTAATACTATGATTTGTAAGTGAATTGGTGCAAGACTATACATCTTGTTTGGGATGTAGAATATTATCCTAACCCTATAGTATAAACCCTCTTAGAATGGAATTTTGTAGCTTTTTAGGTCCTTCAATGGCCTAGAAATGTGTATCGTTGTCAAACCCTAGTTGTCACACAATCCTGAAACCATTAGTAATCAGTTTAATAATCCCAAAATCCTAACCATGGGTGGAAGACCCTGTAAGAAGGTTAGTGTTTGGGTTGAATTGAAATTTGTGCACTACCTACATTGGCACCACTCTAAAGAGGCCTCAAACCACACGTAGTTCTCCACATAGAATGTAATGTAACATCCCGCCCTTTCGAGTCTAGAAATTTACGACCATATAGATGACCAATAGACCATCAGCTAGTTAAAATAAAGTGTTAAGGGATAATTAAGCATTATTGAAAAAAAATCAAGCTTTGTTTAAATGAAATTAAGTTTGCAGCCGAGAGTCTTAAATCGCACTAGCATTTTTCAATATATATGTTTTATCGCATGTTAGATCATGCTTGTTTAGGTTGTTCACCACTTATAAGATCGCCACATGACCATCATTATGTTGGAATATCAATGTTTGATAATTTTTTTTTAGAAAAGGGTAAAATTGATGGTTTTTAAAGGACCCACATCCTTATACTAAAGGCCTTTAAGGAAAGATGAAGAAATTAAGCATAATGAGAATAAGTCTGAAGGCAATCAAAAGGTAGAAAACTCTAAGAAATCTAAAGATACTACATAGAGTGAAGTTTCTTAAGAGTATCGGGAGCTTCCTTAGTTGTAGAAGATGCATTTATGTCAACCAGGTTGTCAACAAGCTTGAGGAGTTCAAGAAAGTCCTTGTTAATACTTTCCCAAGTATTTCCTGTATATATCTTTCAATCCTTGATGACCATGAAATCCCTATTAAGTTTTCCAAGAATGTTGAGAACAATGTCATTTTCATCCGGATCCTGCTGCATAGAGGGGGCATTCTCTAGATGTTCATCTTGATTTGCAGCCATGTTTATATCCTCCGTAGCTAAGATTATTGAGGCCACAATTTTAGGAGAGGAAAATTCAAGATATGTGATAGAAAGCCCCAGAAGAACCTCAGGAATACTTTGATCGGCGGTAAATCTCCATAGGCTCCGAAGAGGGAAAATCATCAAAGTCTAAAGTAGCATTAAGAATAGCAGAAGGAGGAGCCAAGGAAGAAGGTGGGGACACATGTGGGGAGAGCATGGGAATAACAGTCGAGGATGGAGAGGAGAAAGTAGGGGAAGAAGTAGAATAACCAATGATAAGCACATCAAATTCTGAGTTAGCATGGAGGTCGAGGCGACAGCAAAGCCAACGAGGTGGATTAGATGAGGAAGAGGGGAGAGAAGACGGCGGATGGGGGAGACTCGGAAGTAGAGCAGTGCTTCTTTCCCAATTTGAGAGGAAAGAAAGGAAGATCACCACGAGAGGTAGCAGTTTTGAAAATCAGATGGAGAAGTCCATTTTGGAGAAAGCGGCCTTCTTCTTCACTAACCAATTTTAGAGACAAATCAAGAGACTGGAAAAGAAACATTTAACTTTTTTATCGTGACACGGGTGAGTGAGTAGAAAAATTTGGGGACCATAAACTAACTCGTAGTGACCTTCCAAGGTGAAATAACACATTAGTTGTTCCATGACCCTATCCTATGGCTATGGGAGCAAACCTCTTTCATAACTCGATGGATACTTCTTTACCTTCTCCCCATCACATAAAAAGTCTTCTATTTCCACTTTGAGGGGGCGTTTGAAATAGACCTCCATCGGAAGGGAGACAAGTAGCCTCAGCAATAGATTTAAGCGATATTATGAACTTTTTTTTCCACACTTTAACTTTCCTTTTCCTCTATGATGCCAACACGCTGCTGGACACCCTGACCAATTACCCGAACATCCTTTCCATGAAAGGCGTGATTCCCCCCTCTTGCAAAATATTCCATACCTCCTGATCATTCCTAACTTCCTCACAAGATGATGGCTCGATCCTTCTAATAGGTCCACCCATCTTGTGCGAGGAGAAAGTGACAGACCTAGAAAGGGGACACAAATTGGCACTAGTTAAATAAGAAATTTGAGTACCTTTTTTCCAATTTCCAACACATGTCGACAAGATCTCTTATTGAGTACTGTAATTAATCAAAAATCCACACCAATGAACCGTCATTGAGTAATTTGTTTTTGCCACACAAGTGTAATCTCTCAAAATCATAATTAACATTAATTTCCTTTCATATCTTATCATTACCTCAACCACCACAAAATGGGGAGGATCCAGTCTTAGACACGCTGTGATTGGTAAAAGCTATACTAGAGAATATGGAGCTGAAAACTAAACCCCAAAGGAAACTAATATTTAGGAGTAAAATCAGTAAATATAATAGTAAGGAGGTTTCCCAAAAAATATCCAATCAATGTTTTTTGATTATTAGAGAAGACCCCCCATATCAGCCAAGGTGCCACTGACTTTATTACCCTCTCGATATATGTGTTGAAATATAATATTATGGAAGCTAGATTGAAGGACTCGAATATCATCAATAATATTATTGATAGTCTATTGAACATGATCATTTAAGTTCAGATTTTTTATGAGATTAAGGGTGTTTCTTTCCATAATAAGTTGTCTTTGACCAACCTCAAGAGTCAGCTCCAAACCTTTAAGAATTTTGATTTGTTAAACTCTTTGATTTGTATCCATGCCAAAATTAGTTACAACTACAACTAAGGTTTGACAAAAATGATCTCTTAAGATATCTCCTCCTCCAAAAAAAACCTGGGTTACCTTTAGCCGCTCTACAAGTATTTATCTTTACCCATCCTATCGCTGGGAACCAAGAAGTATGAGACCTCACAGCGGCTGAGGGAGAAACTAGAATTGGGATGAGAATTTGTTTAGGCCATGATGCTAAAGTACTGAGATTAATTTTTTGTTTGTGTTTCCTCTAGATGTAACAGTTTAAGTTATCCTAAAGGTTGGAAATGATCCTATTGAGAACCTAACCCAGATCTAGAGTTTGTTCCTTAAATATTCATTTATTTCTTTCTTTCCAAATTCCCCATAAGGCATGGGGGGATAAAAATTTTCTAGGCTAGGGAAACAATAGTATGTTTGAAAGGAGAATGCTATTGAGAAAATTTATCAGCCAGATAAGAGGGAAAAACCCAAGCAACCTCAAATTTTTAAAATAGAAGTCTCAAGAGGGAGTAGGAAAAGGAACAATGAAGAAGAAGGTGGCAAGAGCTTTCCAATTCATTCAGGCATATGATGCAACAACTTGGGAGAGAGAATCCCCTTCTTTTAAGGTTTTCCCAAGAGAGAAAAGCATCCCAAAATGAGAGCCAAGAAAAGAAGCCAATTTTTGGTGTAATAAGAGGAATCTAAAATTGTCTGAGTGGTGATCCATGAGAAGAATGATATTTTGAAAGGTAGGAAACTTTAATAGAGAAACCACCTGAGGGAGAGATCAGCCAAATTCTCTCATCATGAGGTTGGGAAAAGGGAATATACTGGGAGGAAAGAATAGACTTGACACTATTGTTACGTTGTAGCTGGATATTTCTACAACCATCCCATGAAGGGATATGGTAGAAAGGTTTATTATTAATATTTCTAATATAACCACTAACCTTACTACCATTAATAGAAGAGAGTTGTCTTTTTATTAGATCCCAAAAGGATTCCAAAGCAAGAGGCTTATCTCCAAACCACCGGTCATTCCAAAATTTAATGTGCATTCCATTCCTAAGGTTTCATTTGGTACTTGTTTTCAATAATGGTTGTGAGCTCACTATATTGCAAGTATAAGGATCATGTACCTTGTTTGCTTATAAGGATCATGTACCTTGTTAACAAGATACAGTTTATCTATTTGGATAAGGAGAGAGTCCATCCAACCCGAAAACTTCTTCTGAAATCATTTAATAACTGCAGACCAAATATTTTTAAGCTTCCTACCTTTGAAGAGTGGGAGCCCTAAGTAGGTGGAAGGTAATTTATTTATGATGCAACCAAAGATAGCAGTTATCTCTCTTTGTCTACTGGGTGGAGTATTAATGAAGGAAACATAAATTTTGGTAAAATTGATAAGTTGTTGAGAAACAGTTTTGTAGCAGTCAAGAATCTTCTTCAAAGCTCTAGCTTCCACAACCAAGGCTACACCTAGGAGGAGAGTATTGTCAGCAAATTGAGTGTGAGTGGCTGCAGGAATTTTGGTTGTGATCTTGAGTCCCGATATAGTAGCACCAAGGGCTCAGCTTAAAATATATACCATAAGTATAAATAAGAAGGGAGAAAGAAGGTATCCTTTCCTAATACCTTAGCTATTGGAAAAGTATCCTGTAGGAGTACCATTCACCAGGACAAAGAATTGAGGAGAGGAATTTTAACTATAGATCCAATTTCACCATTTTTCACAAAACCCAAATTTTCATAGAACTCTAAGTAGGAAATTCTAGCTGACACGATCAAAATCTTTTTATATGTCAAATTTAAGAATCATCCCTACCGATTTTGAGTGGTTAACTGAATGGATGGCTTCATGAATAATGATCACTCCTCCTTGAATCATTCGACCCCCAATAAAATCATTATGTTGTTCAGGGATCAACATGTTCATCAAGGGTTTCGACCTCGAAGCCATCATTTTAGTGATTATTTTATAGGAGGTGTTGCAAAGGATAATAAGATGAAAAAGTAGAGACTTATTTGGAAGGAAGGGTTTTAGGGGCCAATGCTATGAAGGTATTGTTCCATTCTTTCAAGAGGTACTCATTACTTTGAAAATCATTAACATCCTCAATCATACCTTTCTTAATATTATCCCAATAAGTTTGGAATAAGGTTGTAGGATATCCATCAGGACCACGGAACTTATCTCCTTGCATCGTAAAATTTTATTTATGAACTTCCTCGTCAGGGAATGAATGAGTGAGATATTCATTAATTTCATCTGATATCAGCTTAGGTATATGTTGTAACATTTCTATAATATCAACGTCAACAAGTGGTCCATATTTTTGGAGAAGATTGGATTAGAAATTAGCCATCTCTGCAAAAATAACATCCTCTAAATTCAAGCGTCTCCCAAAAATATATAGTATCTCTTTGAATTTTTCCATTAATTTTTGCTTGGAAGCTATAGCATGGAATAACATTGTATTGTGATCACCATGTTGAAGCCAAAGAGCTCTAGATATTTGTCTCCAATAGATTTTCTCTTCAGCAAGGATATTATGATACTCACTAAGCAGAGAATTTCTTGTTGATGAAGATCAGTTGTTCTGTTATATATCTCCATATTGTTAGAGACCTCTAAAATCTTCAAGGATATTTTGTGTTTTCTTTCTCGAATATTCCCAAAGGTTTTGAATTTCCAAATTTTTAGTTGTTTTTTGACATAATTGAATTTCTTAGCAAACGTATACATGGTGAATCCTTATATTTCCAAATTCCATCATTCCACAAGGAGTTGATCAAGATTATGAATTTTTAGCCATGCCAATTTAAATCTGAAAGGTGGATTCTTATCTTTTTGAAATATTTCTACACTCAATAACAAGGGGATATGATCTAAAGTAGCTTTTAGTAAAGTAATTAGGCAAAAATAAGTGAAATGATAAATCTAGTCCATAGAACCAAGCATTATATCCATACTATGTTGAATGTGGTTAAGACCTAATATTTGATTTGACCACGTAAAGGAAGAACCATGAAGGAAAAAATCAAAATACTCATCTTGTGTAATTAAACTTGCTAAAGAATCAATACTGTTGAAATTGGCATGCGAACCACCCTATTTTTTTGAAGGATAAAGAGGGGTATTAAAATCTTTAGTAATGAGCCAAGGAAAATGCCTACAATTACTTCTAATTTCATAATATATTTCAAAAGGTTTCCCCATTGGGATTCAATATTTGTTGCATATACATTTATAGCAATCCATCCAAAACTATATTTGATCTCCTAAAAAACGATACCCATGAAATGAGGATTTTTTATGACGCATTCACCAAAAATGACCTTCGGATTCCATAAAATACAAATACCACCCGAGTTCCAAGAAGATTCCTGAGAGGAAAAGGGGGAAGAGGGAAATAACTTGGGGAGGATGAGATCCTCTTTAAGCTTAGTTTCTTGTAGCATAATGATGTCTAGAGAGTGTTTTAGCTTGATATTCTTCAAGACTCTTTTTTCTAATGAACATTAATTACCATAATATTGTATGAGAGAATCTTCATTTTTTGGGTTTAGATTTACCCACACCTTCTATAGTGAGGGTACCCTATATACCTTGTGCAATATTTTGATTTGTCTCTTATTAATGCTTAACCTGATGGGTGGGTCTCCTTTTCATTTTAATGGCACCAAAGTCATTGTTTTTTTACAGTTTCTGTGAGTAATCCTACGCTAATTGGATTCCTCCATTACCAAAGAGGAAGGAGAGGATAAGGATGATTTCTCGTCCACACATGGATTGGGGGAAGGAGAGGAAGGTAAAGAGGAGATAATCTCCTTGTTGAGGAAGTAGGGAAATAGGGGGAGCTCAACATCAAGAGGAGATACAAAGGGAGAATGAAGTGAGGGGGAAGAGGGGGTGGACGAAGAGCGACTGTTGGGTCAAGAGATGGTTGAACAAGGGGAGACTCTAAGGAGAGAATATTACCAACTTCAAAAAGAGTAGAAAAGGGATTAGAAGTTCTAACCTCTAGAATAGTTTTAGGGATAAATTTTATTTTCATCTTTGGAGAAATAAAATGGTCTTTCTTCCTAGGAGTTGGTTTTGAAGGAAAAATAGGGGATCTATGACCTATTCCCTTACAAATAGAGAAAACCTGATGAACATATTCATATTTAATAGGTTGAGACCAAACTCCAAAATCTGACAGGAGGTCAATGGATTTGAGTAACGGGTTACTTATATCAGCATTCACACATAAGCTTGCATGAATGATTATCGATTTAGCTTTGGTAGCTTGATCTATGGAAATGAGAGAACCTGAAGAAAAATAAATACCTTTTATAACTCCATTATCCCAGAATTCCAATGGAAGACCCAGAAGGTGAACCCAAATGAGAGCTTGAATTATTGTTTCTGTATGAGGTTTGAAGCCTGGTGTCCATTTTTGGAGGTAAAAGTCATGCCTACCAAAGAAACACGGAGCACCAAGAAGAGATCAATAAAAAATTTCTTTGAGGCTAAATGTGAACAAGATGAATCCATTTGGCAATGCAACAATGTCCAAGGGGCACAGGGGGGCCACTTAATGCATAACCATTTTTTCATTTCTTCCAATAGGGGTTTAGGGCCCATAATCTTTCCAATCAGGGAAAAACCTCTTCAAGCCAGAGTAACATCCGCGACTTGGGGAGGAATCATCCCATCTACAATCTTCGGCTACAACTTTACAGAATGAGACACCTTAGGTGACCCAACAACCACATTCTTCCATGACTAAGGGAAATGTGGCAGTGAATCCCCAAATATATCAGGAGGAGGATCATATGCTGGATCGGAAGGGTTCGACATAGCCACAAGGAAGGAGAAGAAAAAAAATCAAAAGGATGGAAGAGTGGGAAAAATCATCTACAAAGAAAATAGTTACCACTTGACCTAACCTCTTTGATGTTTGATACTTTTAACCTATAGAGTAAAACTCAATTTTTGAAATCATATGGAAGACGATAATTATATATTTTTATTATAATATTTCTTGGAATCTTCACATTGTGTCATTTATTAGGCCACTTGGCATTAGTTGCGACATGTTATGAGCTTGTAATTTTTTTATATAAAGTGTTGATTTATTATAATACTTGGCATATGGGCATGGGTAATAACATTAAGTTTCAATTAAATAAATGTGGGTTAAATAGATTTCATTAACTTTGAATATAAATCCACTTGACAAAGAGTGGGTGGCATGTATTAGTGTTTTTTTGGGCTTACGTAGCATGTTAATTGTGTGGCATTGGTGACTTGGGAAAATAACTTCTCAATGTAATTCAAAGCATACATGTTTAATGTTATGTGAAGCAGACATTGTTGTGTGACATGAGGAAATAGCATTGAGAAGGTTTTTGGTTTTATTTCTATAATAATGGATGGCCATCTCCTTGGGAATGATGATCTTCCCTGAGAACCCAACCCTAAGCTTGGTTACATTCTCTCCATATGGTCATTAGATTTATTTGGTTTGAGCTATTTTTTTAGGGTTTTCGAAGGAAGTGAAATTTCTCTCCACTCTGCATGTTTTTCGGTCATGAATGCTAATCTAGAAATGGATATGGAGGAATCTTGTTTCATAAAGGAATGTTTTTGATGAATGTATGATTATTTTCAATGTTTGAGAAGATTGCAGGAGAAAGAAAGTTGAGTTGAAAGAAAATGTGGAAGTTTCAGGCATGAACTTCTCCTTGGTACTCTAAATTGTAATTTTTATATTCATATAATAGAAATTTGGGGTGTTTTTTGTGTCTGGTATTTATCGAAGAATGTTTGTATTTGATTTATATTTGTCTACTGGGTTTCCTGTCAAATTTTTGAATAGATTTATGTGTTTAAGTTTTCATTCTTTCTGGGTTTCTGTATTCTTATGAGTTTCATTCTTTATGATTTATGGGTTCACGTATTCTTCTGAATGAAATGAGTTTTATGTTTCTATGTTTGGATTGCATCTTAATGACTGAAACCATTTATTTTTTGGTAATAGTTTTGAAATACCCATAACGGGTCTACATACTATAGTTTTATTACGGCAGATTGTGCACATTTTCTCTCACCAGAGACCAATCAATGTGTTGAGCACTCTAGATTGATTAAAATTTACATAAGTGACTATAAATTCCGTAGCACATGCATTACCTATTTTATTCATTCTCTCACAAGTGAAGTCATGTTCAGTCATACACTCTTATAGTTAGATGAGTATTGTATCTTGTATTGTGTTTGAATATAAAACTTAAACTTTGTTAAATGTTGAAGTTATTAATTATTGTTGGAATATTTTTCGTAACAGGAAAATAATACTAGCTTGTTATGTATTGTTGTATTTACAAAATGAATTCTTAACTAGTGGAATTGTAGATTAAGTATGAATATTCTTCATAAGTTTATTACTCGATGAATTGTTACGGTTTGTTGTGAATTACAAACTGAATTTGATTATTTTTTATTACAAGTAAAGTTAAATATTTATTGATTTATTTTGGTCTAATTTAAGTTCATAGTGTTAAATTTATTGATTTAATTTGTTTAGTCAGAATTGGAAAGTGGATTTGATCTAGTATATGGTTAAATCTTGATTTTTATTCTCATTATATAATGGCTATGATATAGAATATTAGTTTAGTTCTCTTGAATTGACCCATGTATATTTCTCTCTCCTAGAAGATGAACATGTAAATAGGATAAAAAATGAACTGAATGTTTAGAATTTATTAAACATTGTTTTATTTGATTATCACCTCATGGTCATATGTAAAAAGGAAAACCACAAGAGTTTCCTTATTATGTGTTCAATGATTTCATGAAGTAAACTTAGTTGTTTAAAATGTGAATACGACCCTAATGTATAATTATAATATGGATTTTGTTTCTTGTATAATGAATATAGTTGGTTTTTGTAGACATAAAAAATGTCGACATAATTAATTTCGATTAATTTTTCCCACAAATATCCTAACATCATCATTATATGATTAATCCCTTTCCTATAGAATCCCACATATACCCTTTATCCTAATTAATTTCATCATTTATCTAGTATCCCATCATTATCTCATCATTAATACATTTAATTAATTATTATATCTCATTATCCCACCTTAATCGTTATTATCATTTTCTAGTAATTTAATATTCCTACACCTACCTACCCACCTACTCTACACCTAACCTACAACTAGCCTCTCTATATAATCACATCTCTAATGATATTTTATTAATATAACCTAATCCTAAACTAATAATATCCTCTACCTCTAAATCTATACACTTCTATTTCTAAAATCATCTCTAAATATCTTCTACTCTCCATTGAATTTGAAATTCAATGGAGGCTTCTCACAAAATCTAGAATTATCCATTCTAGAAATTTCTATCTTCTCATCAATTCTCAACCATTGATCTCCATCCCACTTGAATAAATCCTCACCATCCATTCTCCCTACCACAAACTATAAATTTATTTTTCCTCTTCCATGAGATCTAGATGGAAATTTTTGTAATTCTATAACAAATCTTTGCTATTTCATCCTCTATAAATCATCCACAATATTAAATCAATCAATCCATAATCCATCCATCATTCATCCATTTATAATTCTTTAATAAATCCAAGAAAATCAAAAGGAGGTGCTTCCCAAGTGCCCACTCAAATTTGAAGCAATTCCAAGCAATCATCTTGAGCACAACAAAAACATCAAGGGAAAGATCTCCATTGGTAAGTTGCAGGTATTGATTTGTGTTCCCTTCCATCCTTGCTCAATATGAGGTAGAGTTTAAGAGTATTATATTAGAAATCAAATTGTTTTTATTTCTAGCATGCATTTGCATCCAACCAATCTTTTACATCTACATTTTGGCACCCACCATTAGGCTTATCCCCCACTTTTTATCATTTTCAATCTTATTTCATCCCTAAAACAAGCTATCAAAATTTGTAGATCTTTCATTTTCGTTTACACCTTCAAATTTTAAATTTCATGTCCATTTGTCATTTCCAACACATATTGGTGCCTTTTCTCTGTGCATTAGTGCATTTGCAGCATGTAGTGGAGATTTTGCATATTTTGGTGCTTTGGTGCACATTTTGGGACTTTTTCATGTTTCGGCACCTATGCTACATAGTTTGGCGCTTATGCTTTATAATTTAATGCCTATGCTCTATGTTGTAGTGCTTTTGTTTTTGATTCCTTCCGAGAGCCATAAATTTTGATCTTGAACTCAAAATAACTCTTTTTTTCTGGGAAAGGTATTGAAAAGATATTTGCAATGAAAGTGTTAATTTAGCATTTTATAAGATAATTTATTCGGGTTTTTCATTTTCCTAAATATTTTCATTTTAACTACACATCAAGTTATATATTTCTTTGTCCAAACTACTAACACTTTGTGTGCATCTTCCTACGCTTACAAAAGATAAAAATCTATTTAAAACTACTAACCCTTTTTTTGGTAGCATGATCAGTCTAAGAAAATTGGGTTTATAAATCAAATTACTAATATTTATTTCATAGGGCCTCCTCTTGAAGACCCAATCACATAATATTTATTTTTTAAACTTATTATCTTGAATCTATTTTCTTACATCATCTTTCTTTTGTGTTTTTCATCATTAATTATTTATCTCGAAGGCAAAACCATGTATGTTCTCCTCTCGCGTCCTAGGAAGATCTTGAGGATCATAAGTTGTTTTCCTTCCCCTTTTTATTTTATAGGGTCAACGTGAGGTGTAAGTTAAATCCATGTAATTTTCATAGTACTAGGGGTCTCATGACCGTCGAATTCCCTTGGTTATGCACGTAGACACACCACGTGTTCTCGTGGGATATATAAATGGTTGGAAATTTATCATTAATTGTTAAGCACTTAATTTTTTAAGAGTTGCGTGAAATGAGGGGATTCCGCATCCCAATACCAAGGCCTTAGAAAAAAATCCTTGCAATACAAACTTGGACCCCACATACCATAACATATATCAGGGACACCCCCGGTGAGCTTTTATATCTTAGTCTAGGTAATCTTTACGCTACATATGGAACTATAGTGCAACGATATCGCACTCCCCAAGATCACTCGTTATCCAACACCACATTGACACATAGGTGGAGAGCCATTTTATGGCACCATTGTTAGTGTGTGGTATTGAAATCAGACTAAACTTTGATTGTAATTCAACTTAATTAGTTAGGGTTTATATTACATGTTTTTTTCTTATTTTTGAACACCCTTAATGATCCTATCTCCTTAAAATTTTAATTAATCAAACACCATCGTAATCAACCATCCTTAATCAAATAATCCCTACCCAAATACTATAATTATCCTTAATCAACCAACCTAATCCAAATCTAATCCCCCGCACATCCTGTCAAACCATGGCCTTTTATCCTCAATCCCTATCCCCTCCAAAATGACATCCAAACCCCTACCTCTTTTCTATATCAATCACCCAAGCTATCCCATCATCCACCACTCATAAAAGTAAACCATCTCACTTTGATCATGAAATCCCACATACTATCCAACACCTTAATAAATAAATCTAAAATCTCACATCCTACCTCAACCAATCCCCTCCTTTCCATCAATATCAACCATCCCATGTTGATCGTAACATCCTAAAAACCATCCAATAACTCGGTCAACAAATATCCAATCTTAAATCATGTATCAACCAATCACATCTTAAACCATCATCTCCTAACCAACTCCATCCACAATTTTCGCCTTCGTAAGATCCCTACCCATCACCCCATCGACTTCCTCTTTAAGGAAATTGAATCATATCAACCCACACCCTAACCAAATCAACATAAACCATTATCCCCTCAAGCCAATTACATCAAATTTGACAAGCTCACTAACTTTGACATAGACCAAGAGGACCTCCTTTATGTCCTTGCTAATCTAGGCACTAATCCCAAGCCCACACAACCATGCCAAATTCTAACCTCCAAAACCCTATCAATCATCGTGACCTTCACCTTCCTCCCATCGAAACTCGTGTGGATAATCCACCACCATCCAGAATCTAAACTCCTAAATCCAATCATCACAAAACCTATAATCAAGTCTCATTCACATATCCACAACAACTTAACCCATAATTATTGTCCCCACATCTCATCTTAGTCCTCCATTTTTTTCATCTTCATCATCCCAATACGATCCTATGGAATTTCTCCTGGATAGTCCCACATCCCCTAATCCACCATAAAATTCATTCTCTAATCCTATTTCATCCCCTCCATTACCTAAGCCCAATCTTGTAAAAACAATATCATCCACCATGACTCCTAAGTCACCCTCCTCCCCTTCTACCTCCAGTCCTAAACCATCTAATGTTGCTCCTATGCAAACCTATCCTCTTCATCCATACGTAATCCTAGCTTACCCCCTTCATTACCTAAACCTAACAATATCATATCCTTTAATCCTATTTCAAATCCACCATCCCCCAACCCTAAAATATCTAGCATGCCTCCTAAGTCACCAACTCCTAAAACTAATAAATAAAATATCAATCCTCTCCTGACCCTTTCTCCTACCTAATTCAATGAGGATCAAATTCCATCTTCATCTAATTCATCCCCTAAATTGACCAAATATAATGTCAATCCTACACCACACCCATCTCTCTAATCTCCTTCATCCCCAACATCACCCAAATATAATGTGTCCCCCACATCACACACATCCCCTCAATCTAAATATGCCTCATCCCCTACATCTACATCTACTTATCCTAAACAATCTAATCTTGAGCCAAAACCATCTACCTTAAAACCATATACTCCAACCAATCCAAAATCAACCAAATCCACTTTGGCATCTAAGCCCAAACCATCCACTTCAGCCCCCAGGCCTAATCCATACCTTTCATATTCTAATCCACAACAATATAATCCAACTCAACCAAAACATATCATAATCCACCCAATCCTACACCTTTACTTCCTACTCCCCCAAAACAATTTAACCCAAACCACTTCACTCCTTTAGGAGAATCGTTGACCACAATCTTCTATTGTCTTAAAAAATTCAGCATGATCATCCATCCCCCGATCAAATCACATGATCAAAATCTTCCCAAACCATATTGGTATTGGGATCACTATTATTATGAAATCCATCACACTCATGGAAATTTGACCAATCGCTGCATGTAATTTAGGTCTGATGTCCAAAACCACAATAACAAAGGGATTCTTGTCCTTGTACCTATTTATCCACCACCTTTCCATCCAAATCCTCTCCTTAACCATCGTCCCCCATAAAAATCTCACTAGACATCAAAACATTATCATTCATCCAAATCTCATCATACATCCAAACATCCCTCACCAACAAAAAACCAAAACTAATCTCATCTCCTATCCTTCGTTACGTTCGGCCTCTTAACGGGTGACAAAAATTCAATCCCCCACAATCATGATGACCACATGGCATAAAATCCCCCATCCACTTCATACCCAGTAGCCAAAAATATTTTCACTAATATGAAACATCGAGGAAAATATGTAGGCATCCATGAACAAGGCATTCATGGACCCGTGTCCCTTCATCAAAATCCAGGTCATTTAGGATTAAGATATAAACCTAACACTAACAACTTCCCTCCCACTAACAACTTCCCTCACATTACTCCATCACAACCCATTTCTACCACTCCTCTTGTTAATTTTAACATCCTGAAAATTCAACCCAATCACAAATCATTTGGCCCCCCTATAAATATCAAACACCTAAAAATGGATTGAGTGCATAATTCGTTGCCTGTTCATGGATGTTCTTTACTTCCCACCCATCATCCTTCCATCCAACATCTACATCCCTTTGCATCTAAATATCCATTAATATCCTATTCCAATCCATTCATTTTAACACTTTATCATCTTTATCACACATGTTGTAAGACAACAGTACCTACTACAACCGTGCGACCTTGGTCTATCATTACCACCAAAATTCAAGAACAATTTTCCTCCTAGATATCCACACACTTTAACACAATTAATCAACTTTTTGTGAATACCCTTGGGTGTGTCTTTTGAAACTCTATCCAATGCCATCTCCACAATCATTTCCATCCCCCATCAAGCCACTAGTGATTCTTAACCCCTTGAGCGTTCTTAAGAGAGTGGAACCTCTTTATGAAAAAAGAAATCAAATATCAAAAATTAAAAAAAAAATCATATCAAAATTTTAATAAATATAAAATAAAATCCACCTCAAGACTCTCTCTAGGGGTATTTCTAACATCTCTACTTAGGCTATGGACTCCTGGTTGGCAATAAAGTAATGTTGTGACAAGAATTAAATGTATCTCCATTGGGGCTATAGACGCGTGGCTAGTAGTAGAGAAATGCCTGGCTTAGCCATTCGTTTACCCTCCATCCACCTATTTGACTTAATCACTCCCTATACATTGGTTAGTTTGTATTCACATACTACCCATTAAGTCTTCACTTCATGCAGTAATTAACCATCACAATCACACACACTTTGATATCATACAAACATAGGGATCTCATGTTTCTAGGTATTGTTTAGACCTTGGTCACACTTCTATTTTAGTCCAACTCTTGCCTTACAACATGTGTTTTTAGGATCATATTTTTTTCATCACTGATGTTATTTTCCTTCCATCCATCACATCCACATCCTTTTTACCTTGGATTTAACATCCATGGGAAAATGATGATTCTTTCATTTTCATACAATCCTCCTCATGTTGCTTTTCAACTGTCATCATCATGACTGGGGGAACCCTTACTACCATCGACTGGGGGCATCATCCATTTTAGATACCCCTCACTTCCCATCCTACCCGACACCTGGGGGAAAATCTAACCCATCTATCTATACATACAGTCCACCCTACTCTACACTTGGTGGCACACCACATCTATCCCTCAATCCATCCCCCTTATACTTAGGGGCATATCTTATCATCTTCCATATCCCCCATATTATCCTATAAATCCCTCATCATATCTATCTCCCATCCCACATACCATCTAATCTTAACCTATCAACCAATCCCTATCATATCAAACCTATCCAATTTTCCTCAATCCTTCCCTTTCACTCTACCCAAACGTTCTTTAAGACTTATAGGATAAATTTTCATACCACCTTACATTATTTCCCCCCTATGAGCTATTCCATCCTGAATCCTTTCATCTTACCTATCCTCAACCATTCCCCCATCCCAAATCCAGCATCTCAATGTCTAACATCAAATATTCTAAACATCCAAAATATAAAATATAAACATTTAAAATATTCAAAAAATCCATACATGCAACGTGTGTTTTTTTCTAGTGTGTGTTTGCTTGCTTTTCTTCTTTTACATTTTTGTCGATTATATGAGGCCTATTTTTTTGGTCTAATGATATGAGGACCACATTTTTTGTATTAATTTTTCCAATGATATGAGGACACATGCATTATGCAATTCAATCATCATGGTCTTTATACTTTGGTGCATTTTTCTCTATTCCTCATCAATAACATTCTTAATGATGATAACAGTGGGACCTTTATGGTAGCATACCCCCCTTCTATCATCATCTTTTATCCTTATCATTATCCATACCTAATCCTCATCTTCATCTAACTAACTATATAACATCTGCATCCTCTTATCTAATCAATCCTTTATGAATATATCAATATCCACATCCAAATATTTTCATCTCACATCCAACATCAAAAATCATCACCCCCTAGCTGGGGCATCTTCTAACATCATTTCATCAATCAAACTCAAACATTCTCTCTCATTTCTTCATCAATCATCATCCCAATCCTCTCCTCATCAATGTCCTATCATCCAAATTAATCCAAAATCCAATCCTTATTCTCTTAGCCAAACATCATCAATATTATAATCCTCAAAATCCAACATTTTATACCCTATCTTCCTATCTAATCAATCCAACCTCCAATTCTCAAAAATCATCACATCTAACGTCATCAAATCCATCATCCTCAAATCTAAATCCCAAATATTTTAACCTAACCCCTTGAGTGGAGTATACTCTACTCCACCAATCCTAAATCTTCACCCTTATCATACATCATTGACTAGGGCATCCTCTACTCCAAAATCCAAAATCTCTTACTCCTCTAATCCTCTAATCCTGCATCCTCATCAACAATACTTCTATTCTATAATATTCCAATCCAATATATATAATATTAACCCCTTCACTAGGGCATCCTATAATCCAACCCATTCAATAAATCCTCTAATCCTCTAATCATCTCTCCTCTCCTATAATCCTCTCTCATCTACTAACTTGGGCCTCTCCTCTTTTCGAGTGGTTACCCTACTCATTTCCTCCCCACCTAACTCCTTGAGGGGGCATCATATAACCATACTAACATTCATTTCTCCGTAATAACCCTTCAAAGAGGGGAAAAATGTTTACATCTAAAATGTCAACATAATTAAATTCGATTAATTTTTCCCACAAATATCCTAACATCATCATTATCTAATTAATCCATTTCCTAGAAAATACCACATATACCCTTTATCCTAATTAATTTATCATTTATCTAGTATCCCATAATTATCTTATCATTAATCCCTTTAATTCATTATTATATCCCATTATCCAACCTTAATCCTTACTATCTTTTTCTAGGAATTAAATACTCCTACACCTACCTACCCACCTACTCTACACCTACACTACACCTAGCCTCTCCATATAATCACATCCCTAATCATATTTTATTAATCTACCCTAATTATAAACTAATCATATCCTCTACCTTTAAATCTAGAGGCTTTTATTTATAGAAGCCTCTCTAAATATTTTATACTATCCATTGAATTTTAAATTTAATGGAGGCCTCTCAAAAAAACCATAATTCTCCATTCTAGAAATTTATATCTTCTCCTTAATTCCCAACCATTGATATCCATCCCACTTTGATCAATCCTTGACATCTATTCTCCCTACCACAAACTCTAAGTTTATATATCCTCCTCCATGAGATCTGGATGGGAAATCTTGTAATTCTATAACAAAACTCTTCCATTTCACCCTCTATGAATCATCTAAAATCTTGAATCAATCAGTCCATAATCCATCCACCATTCATCCATTAATCCTTCTTCAATCAATCCAAGAAAATTAAAAGGAGGTGTTTCCCAAGTGCCCACTCAAATATGAAGCAAGTCCAAGCAATCATCTTGAGCACAACAAAAACATGAAGGGAAATATATCCTTTGGTAAGTTGCAAGTATTGCTTCTCTTTCCCTTCCATCATTTCTCAATCTGAGCTAGAGTTTAGGAGTATTATATTAGGAATCAAAGTGTTTTGATTTATACCTTGCATTTATAGTTAACCACTCTTTAGCATTAACAATTTCACAACCTTGGATGACTTTATGTTTATTTAGAACCTCTTTGTTTTGATTAAATAAAATTGGTTTTAATTAAACATGGTATATAAGGGTAGATATTATTTACATCCCTATTTTTTATGTTTTTTATATTTGTACAGTCTGTTGCTGATCTAATTAATTAAGTGCATTAGAGTTCATTAGATGTGTTATTATAACATTACTTAACTTAACCCTTCACATAAACTAGTCTTATGACTAATTAAGGACATTGAAAATTATGTTGTTGGATAAAATTTTTATCATGAGAATAAGGGTATTGATCATTAATTAGATATTGAGTAACATGTATGTGGTTGTAAAGGATAATATAATCTATACTTCAAAATATGAAGGTATGATGGTAGTAAATGTGATTAATAAAAATTTAGCTAAAAATAAAATGGGCATGGTTAATACCAATTGGTTAGGCTTAATCATTATTCTTTATGAGATAATAATTCAACCATCAAAAGCAAATGGTATTATCTCCTTTATTAAATAGACCAACAGATAATGACCTAAATCAGCATTTGAAATGGGTGACCTAAAACAAAATCAAGATGACTTCACTAAAGGGAAAATAATAGTTAGTCCATAACTTGAATAAGTTATTAAAGACGATAAGTGGGTTTTGGTTCTTTTTTTATGGAAATGGTCCTATAAAGAACAGGCCTCCTCCTTCTAAACATGTTCACCTTCGTAAACAAAAATATCTAGATAACTATGTTAAGATATTTTTTTTATAGCAGAATGATATGTCCCTAACACTTATGTGTGGTCTCGAGATAAGTTTTTTACGCACGATTGGAAACTTTGGCAAAATTAATGTAAGTATATAGTTGTGTTTTCTGTTCATCATATCCTTTGTATATGTCAGATACCAAAGTTCAAAGTTATTATTAGAACACAATGGATTGAGAGGGGAGGATAAATCAGTCCTTATTAAAATTTAAATTATACTTTAGATCTGAAATTCAAAATACCATATGCATTTAATTACAATAACCACTTATTTACTTTTTTATGTGTGCATGCCATAAACCATCAATAAAGAAAATACACATGAAAGAAAAGTAACACCATAAGAACACAAGATATAAGTGGGAAACCCTCGAGGGGAAGAAAACCCACTGAAAAACTATATTATGCTAGTATGTTTCTGAATTTAGTGAGTCACCAACCTCACAACTAGCACTAACCCCTAGTTTAATAGAGCATCAACCCTACAAGGAGCACCAACCTATAATTTATTGAAGCACCAATTCCACAAGGATGCTTCAACCCCCCAAGATGATCAAGCACCCACTCAACCACCTTATGATGTGTATATATCTGATTTTTTTCTCCCACAACTGAAGGATAAATAATATTCATCACCTTTCCTTCACTCAAACCCTAGGTCATCAATCTTCTCAAAACAAGCTCTTCAATCACTCAAAAATTCATCAAAACCTCTCTCTCATGTTCTCTGATTTTTCTCAACCTGAAACACAATTGAATCAGACTCAATTCATACTCCAATACCTGCAAAAAAATCCACCTTGCACACACTTCACTAGTTCACAAAAGCACCAAAAACATGTTTTTTATATATTTCTCCACCTTTCTAATCTCAAAATGTCATCCCCCATTCATGATTTCAACCCAAATACCTATATAAAATTCATATATTTTAATTATAATAGTTATATTTTACCGATATAGGCCGTCCTGGCTAAAACCATCATTTCATGTGCCAAAATGGCTCAAAACCCCATGGGCACAATCTTAAAATTTCCCTGACATACGAACCATACCTTTTCATGACCCATGAATCATTATACATGATTAAAATATCATAAAACATTCATACATTGTTGCAATTAATATCAACCAGTTAAATTATTTCATTTACTTAGACCAGTTCCCTTTACAATTCTCAAAACAGTTGTTTCCTTCAACCTTCAGCAACCTGAAAACTTCATAATGCCACAAAATGGATTATAATGAACCAAAACATGTCATGTGACAACTAAAAATATATTTAATAATATTTATAACACTTCTAATCATTTTATAAGTGATGAAACATCTTATCCTTCAAACCACAACAAGATTTTCCTTCACCAAATCAACCTGCCAAAAAACTTGTTTCCCACTTGGTTAGATCATAAAATCAAATATATAATAACTTAATACATTAAAATATATAAATTTCATTCCATATTCATCTGTCTTTCACTTTACAGGTTATAGGAAGCATCGCCTAACCCATCTCCTACTTCAAACAACCTCAAACTTGCACTAAACTGATCCAGTCCTGAACTTTCAAAAACATTCGTGATGAAATAATGCCATGGAAACCTTATAAAATAACATAATCATGAGGAAATAATTATATCACTAGAAATATATCTGAGTCTAATTTTCCAACCCAACTTTAATCATCTCAAAATTCAACCTGTAGCTCAAGTTATGGCCAAAACACTTGACCTTGCTATTTGAGATCCCAAAACTTCCCTTTGAGTATTCAACCTGTTTGGACCTATAAACATCATTAAAATAAATCATAATGACCTTAAAATACAATTTAAATAAAAAAATTCCCATACATCATGCACCATAAATGTTTAATGCTACTTCTTTGGACCATCATGTCCTAAAACCTTCTTGTCCAGAAATTTCTATTTTTAGGTGGGTCCCACTGATCACCATGACCTCAACCATATATTTATGGAACTAATTATTATTCCTATATAACATCCAATCATAATTTTTTCATTTCCCATCAAAACTGGGTCAATATACTTCATCTCTCTCAAACTGCTCCTATCTAGGGTTTAACTAGGGTTTTAGACCACTTTGCCTTCTTAACATTCGTTCATAAAAATATGATGATCAAAAAACCTGATTATTTTTTTTAAACCTTATAAAATTACCTCATAATCATCCTTGAAATCCATAAGGTCCCATGTAAATATCACTATTCACAACAAGCATATGAAGTTGAACTTTGAGCTGGAAATGCACTATATTTCGACCCTGTCTTACAAAATTAATCATATCTGGAAAAATAATCAACATGGGAACCCTAAATATTTATGATATCACCATCACTCATTAATATAACATCTCAAATCATAATAATTTCAATTTCATGGCTCAATCTCTCCAGTCACTAAGACTTACCTATGTTTGCATGTTAGATCCTCACTGTAACAACTATGACCAACTGAAACAATGGAAGAACTGAACAAGAAACCTATGAAAATGGCTCAAAAATACCTCATATTACATTATATACCTAATTTCATGCATCCATGAGCTCAAATAGCTTCAATAAACTTTGTAACACCTCCAAACAACCACACATGCTTCCAATAAGCACCTGTAACATGGAAAATCACATGTACATGCACTATGCCACTATTGTGAGTACTCAAGTACTCTAAATTTTTCTATAAAACATGCCAACATGATTCCCAAGAAACCAAGAAGCTCACACTACCAAGCAATACCTCCTAGGCACCTATATGGGCTTGCTAGAGCAAGCATATACCACTAAATCCCACTGTAACAACTGGTAAACATCTGAACCATCATGTTAGCACAATTTACAACATCATGAAATAACCATACACCATTCACTTTGTAATTAATGTGGTTTTTCATCAATTACAACACCTATTAGGCCTACATGCCAACAATCTCCCCCTTTGTCATTGATGGAAAACACCATGAACTTCTCCCCCTTTTTACATTAATGAAAAAGGCATACCTATAGCTTACTTTCTTCACATTCTTCAGCTCCATACCTTCATTATTCAGCTAGAAACGTCAACCAAAGGTCTCAATCAAGCTCAGAATCTTGATTTTTGCACAAAATTGGATTCTTACCTTCATTTTTATCATGCGAGCACCATGCTCCCCCTAGGACAAGAAAATCCACCATCTGAACACCATCAAAAAACATGAAGGAAGAAAAAAATCACCTTACTAGGAACCAAAATGCATCATACTCCAACTCCTAAGCATGCAAAAAATCCACTCTTTCACGTTTACCCTATTTTTTCCTTTAAGAATTAATTATAACAGAACAATATTTGAGCCACATACTACTTGAACATGGCAATAATGTTAGTTTCAGGATCATAAAGCATTCTTCACATTTCTAGACCAAATTCCATCATCTCTAGGTCCATTCTTAGTTATACTAGGAATAATCTTTCTCTCCATACTATTCATGATGTTAATAGCCCTGAACAACCCTCTTAGTGAATTTATGAAAAAAAATAGTAAGCTCTAACACCTCATGCAAGCTCTGACAGAGCAATTTATAGCTCCCCATGGCTTTAAGTGATTTATATATGTCACCGAAGCACACAAACATGCTACTAACCTTGATGACATAGCTATAATTCTCATGGACAACTTTCACCAGTCCCAAAACAACTTTCTCAGTCTTCTACAGTCATTTTTGATGGAGATAAGCAATTACACACTATCACCAACTTGGAAAAAGAGAGAAACACTTATTTCATACCTAGAATGGCCTTTGGAACATCGTATTACTCCCCATGGAAGGAAAAAACAAGTACTCCCCCTTTCTTAGAGACTTCATACACCATGAGCAACTTTTTCTCGCCAAGAAAAACATTTGATCTTTGTTAAATAATTGTCAACACCTGTCTCTTTCAAAAACTCCATCTATAAGTGCAAACAAGGTCATTGTAGCACCAAAATACTTACACCATATTACATTGAGAAAAAAATAAAACTCCCCCTATCTTTTATAATACTAATAAAACCACTTACCAATCAAGTCATTGACTTTGAGTAGTGATACTGCGTGTCAACCATCACTTGGAGATCAAAATCAACTTATATACCCAAAAACAAGACCATTTTATTACATAAACACACTCATACATACAATCCCACCTTTAATTTATCATGCAACAATTCAAAACACCATTATAACATCAATATTATTGTCATCATGTAGTTCTGAGCCTCTATAGGCCTGTAGGTGGCAATTTTTGAGCAAATAAACACTGTTAGATCTTAGCATGCAATTAGGACCTTTATCAACTAGCACCATTCCATGCAAACCTTATATGTAAACAATATCATGCCTTCCTCAACTGAGAATGTTCTTAGAAAAATATTTCATACCACTAAAATCATCCAATTCTGCCTCCTAGACCTGTAGGTGTTCATTCTTCTACTAGGAAAAAAAAGTATTTTCAAGACCTTATCAACTGCGGTCATTAAAAAAATATCCTTCAAGAATTTAAAACACCTTCTCAAGAAAAACATTACCTTCAATGAACCTATTAAATATGTATAAAGTCATATTCCATACCTTTAAGTAGGCATACTCTGCCTCATAAGCTTGTACATGACCATTTTCCTCATGAAGCAATAAAATACTTCCACAAGCACATGACCTACTAAGATGAGGACCAATTGAATTCTAAATAATTTTGAGAAACTTTAGGAGAACCTCATAGCCATGAACACAATCAGGAATTATAGAACAACATTATGCTTACTTGTGAAAACAACACCACTACCATTGTACTATAGAAAACATTTTTTTGCAAGAAACATGGTGAAAAAATGACTTAAAATTATTTACATCCATTCCAAACCATAGGGAACACTTTTCATATCATTTTATAACTCCTCATACTAATAGAACATCTTGAGATCCTTGAAAAATCACGAGGAAACGTGGAGGTAGGGATTTTAGAAGCAAACCCTCATCACAGAACTCCTTGAACTGTCCCTCAACACATTCATTCACATCTGAAAAAGTATATATACATGAGACTCCAAATTTTCACATCCTCTAGACCTATGAGTCTTGATTATTTACACAAAATTTCAGATTCAAATTTCTTGATATTTCCCTCCAAACATGAATTTCCCTCTATACCGCTCAGATGGACTGTGCTCTCCCAGTTAAAGGCAGTGCGATAGTAATTTTGACATAATTTTCTCTTGTCACCTCCATGATTGCATCAAAACATTGAAATAACATATTTACACATATTAGAAACCTTCTTCAATGAATAGACATCAAGTAAGATCTACTTTCACATACCTCTAGCACTTATCTTGTTTATAGGAACCTGATTTTGAGAAACTTTAGTCACAGTGATCTTTTAACTCCATAAGTATTGATCAAGTTCTCACTTGATCACTTTCATCATCTTCATCATGATACTCCAGTATGTTATATTGATTTAGAATCTTGAGGAACACATTAAAGTAGCACAAAAAAAACTTCACAGTCCTAAACATAGACACAAACCTCTAAGGACTGACTACACACATATTATGAATGTTAGACACCCTTTTTATGTAATGACAAAAGCTTGATACTTCATGCACATGAATGACACTAAGACATAGCTACAAGGAACATTTTAAGCTCATCAGAACTCCACTAAATCATCGTATGGCTCAAACTTTGGCAAAGAATTACCCTCACAGACCAGTGATACAACCAAGACCAACACATGCATTCAAATGACATGATAATGAAACTTAAGATCAATGAAACCTTTTAGAATCTTAGGGGGATATGTCAATATGACTTTATACAAATAGGACTAATCTTAGATGAATTACACACCATTAGAGCTCATGAATAGACCATATAGGCTACTTGCAAATTCAACTCAAATATGCAAGACTAAATGACAAGACAAATGCACAAGAACCATAAAAATGAACCAACCAATACTATGAGGAGTAAACATAAACATACCTTGACCTTTTAGCGAATACACACAATGAAATGGACTAGTCCCTTCACCTAGATTCTTCCTTTTGAATGGTATACTTCAAGAAGCATAGTGAAGGTATACTTGATCCATGTAGAATTAAAAGAAGGTCTTGAAGAGGTCCTAAGCCTTCTTGGGCACCTGCAAAAACACTCTATCATCTTATCTCTTATTATTTGAACACTGATATTCACTCCTTATCCAACTAACATTTGCACTTAAGGATGCACCAAGATCTCTCCTAGGTTCCCAAGCCCTTATAGGGGCATACTCATGCATTCTAGCCCTTTGAACACCAAACGTTTTACACTCTAAGACCTGAGTAACCTCTTATTAGACCTAATGAATATTGGAAAAAGTTATTTTCCACATGCCCAATCTTGTTAGAGTTATAACATACCACTGTATTTCTTTTGTTTTACTCATAAAAGTGTTTAGACGAATCATTCATACACTCACTAGCTAAGTGACCTACTTGATTGCATTTGAAACATTCAACCTTTTTATCATGATCATATCTAATGTTTCTCTTTGATTGAGTGTCTCTAGGATATCTCCTACACTCCTTATCCCTATGACCAAAATCATTACATAAATAACAAACACCATTGAAATATATTTCATACCTTGAAGCTTGGGGCTATCTAACTTGCTTATCTTTTCTCCATGTCCTTGGCTTGAGGCCCCTTCTTTTCTTCCTTGGTATTTAATTCTCCCACTTCTATGCATGAGATCGGATCTGATTTCACTTCTTTATTTCTCTTGACTTCAGATTTGAAGCCTAAACCCAGATCCTATCATAGGCATCCTTTTGAATTCTTAAGAGATCATTAAGTGCTTTGCTACTTTCCTCAAACTTTTGATAGGTTTTTCCTTGCTCCTATAGCCTCTGTAAGTTCCTTCTTGAGTGTATTTACTTCCTCCTCTTTTGATTGAAGGCTAAGAGTCATGTTACTCATCTGTAATTCTAGCCTTCTCACCAGTTCTTCAAGTTTTTCAAAAATTTCCCAATGTTTCCCTTAAAGCTCTTGTATTTTAGTCTCATATTCCTTGACTTGGGCTGCCAAGGTTTTTTTTTTCTTCTCATCATGTTCAAGTTCACATTTTACACATGCCAATTCAACTCTTAAAACATCATCCTCTCCTTCTTCTTCCTTGCAATAATCGGGTGAAATTTCACCCCAAGGAATTGATCCACCACTAGAAGATCTCATAGCCTCCCTAGTCATGAATAAAACTTCATCCCAAACATCATTGTGATCAAATTCAATCTCAAAATCAGATCTCTCTTCTTCACTCTCAGATTCTTCTTTTTAGTGTAGAGACTTTTCTTGTTCTTGTTCATGAATTCATTTTTTTGAACCCCTTCTTCTTCCTATCAAATTTTTTATTCTTCTTCTCATTATCACTATCATGATCATCATTATTTTTCTTATTATGTCTATGAGGACACTTGGCAGAAAAATGACAAATTTTACCACATGAAAAACATTTAAAAGGAATCTTACCTTTGTACTTACTAGTCTGAAGTGTCATTCTTCTAGCAAACATAGAAAATAGCTCCTCATCATCAAGCTCTAGAGTAGAATCTTCTGATTTCTCCTTCTTCTCTTTAGCCACTTTTTCCAACTTGAAGGTTATCTCCTTCTTAGCAAGCTTGGAATCCATCACCCTCATCTCATAGGTTGTTAGTGTGTCATGTAACTCATCCATGTTTAGCTTAGTAAGATCCTTAGCTTCCTCTATAGCTGATACTTTTGAATCAAACTTAGGAGTCAAAGATCTTAATACCTTTTGGACAATAACTTCATATTTTAGTTCTTCTCCTAGCCCTTTCATACTATTAACTATCTTATCAACTCTAAGAAGATAGGTTGTAATGTTCTCATCATCATTCATCTTAAGGGATTCAAACTAATTTATGAAAGTTTGAAGCTTAGAAATTTTTACCTTTGAGTCTCCTTCATAGAGCACTTGGAGTTTTTCCCATGCTTCCTTTGCATTATTATAATGCATCACCTTTCTGATTTCAGATTCTCCAAGACCACCTAAGATAGCACTAAAATCCTTTGAGTTGTTGGTATATTCCTTCTTCTCTTCATCAGTGAGAGTGGAAGAAGTAGGAGAAGTTATATCCACTTTTCAACAGTGTTCCAAACTTCAAACCCTAGAGCCATGATATAGGCCTGTCATTCTCATTCTCCAAAAAACTATAGTTCACACCATCAAAAATAGGTGGATTTCTAATCACAATGTTTCCTGCCATTTTTTGCTTCAAGGATATCCTTTCAAGTTGTCAAACTTATAGGAAAAGGACTAGCTCTGATACCAATTGTTAGAAGCACAATCGACTGAGAGGGGGGGTGAATCAGTCCTTATAAAATTTTAAATTAAAATTCAAATCTAAAACTCAAAATACCATAATGTATTCAAACAAAATAACCACTTATTCAACTTTTAGAGTGTGCACACCATAAACCATCAATAAAGAATATAACCATGAAATCAAAGAAACACCATAAGAACACAAGATATAAGTGGGAAACCCTCAAGGAGAATAAAACCCACTAAAACACTATCTTATATTTCTATGTTTCTGAATTTAGTGAGGCACCAACCCCACAAGGAGCACCAACCCTAAGGAGCACCAACCCTATAATTTTGTGAAGCACCAACTCCACAAGGAGGCTACAACCCCCCAAGATGATCTAGAACCCACTCAACCACATTATGATGTATATATATCTGATTTTTTCTACCACAACTGATGGAGATCCAATATTCATCTCACACTTCTTCACTCAAACCCTAGGTGATCAATCTTCACAAAACAAGCTCTTCAATCAGTCTAAAATCATCAAACCCTTTCTCTCATGTTATCTTATTTTTCTAAACCTAAAACACTTGAATCAGACTTGATTCATGCTCCAACACCTACAAATAACATCCACCTAGGTCGCTCCACCTTGCACACACTTCACTAGTTCACAAAAGCACCAAAAACATGCTTTTTATATGCTTCTCCACCTTTCTAACCTCAAGAGGTCGGTCCCCTTGATTAATTATACCCACCAACATATATATAAATTCATAAATTTTAATTATAACATAGTTACATTTGACCCATATAGGTCTTCCTAGCTAAAACCCCATTACATATGCCAAAAATGGCTCAAAACCCCATAGGCACATTTTAAAAATGCCCTAATAGTAGTACCATAATTTTTCATGACCAAAAACCCATTAACATATGAATAAAATATCATAAAATATTCATTAATGGTTGTAATTAATATCAACTAATCAAATTATTTCATTTACTTGGGCCCAGTTCCGCTTTACAATTCTCAAAACAGTTGTTTCATTCACCCTTCAACACGCTGAAAACTTCATATGATTTCCAAATAACTTGTAATCAACCAAATAATGTCCATGTAAAAACTAAAAATAAATGGAAGGACATGTATAACACTTATAATAAATTTATAGGCCATAAAAAATCCTTCACTTCAAACCACAAAAACATTCATCCTTCACCATATCAACCTGCCAAAAATTGTTTTCAAATATTAGCTAATAAAATCAATTATAAAAACATTAAATAAATCAAAATTGATTAATTGGATGAAATATTCATCCCTTCACATTCTAAATGTTATAGGAATCATCACCCAATCCATTTCATTCTTCAAACAACATCAAACTTGAACCAAAACAAATGTTGTCTTGAACAACTACAAATATTATTGCTCAAAGAATGACCTAGAAAACCTATCAAATTACCTCATCATGAGTCAATAAATACATTAATGGAAACATATAATAATATAATTTCCAACACAACTTTAATTATCTCAAAACTCCACTTGTAGCTCAATTTATGATAAGTTTACTAGACACTGCTATTTGAGATCCCAAAACTTGCCCTTTGACACAGTCAATCTGTTTAGACCTCAAAAAATCATGAACCTACATGAAAATGTCCTAAAAATCCATGAAAATAAATAAAAACTCCCATATAATCATGAAACATCAATTTTTCATGCTACTCCTTTGGACCATCTTGTCTTAAAACCTTCTTCTACAGAAATCATTATTTTTAGGTGAGGCTCACTCATCACCATAACCTCAACTATAAATTTATGTAAATAAATAGGATTCCTCTACAACATATAATCATCACTTTTTAGTTACCAAACAAAATTGGGTCATTATACTTCATCTTTTTCAAACTGCTCCTAGCTAGGGTTTAACTAGAGTCTTCACCTCTTTACCTTCTTAACATTTGTTCATAAAAACCTGATGATAAAACAACCTCATTATTTTTGTGAAACCTTATAAACTCACCTTATAATAATCCCTGAAATACACAAGGTCCCATGTAAAGCACACTATTCATAACGAGCATCTGAAATTGCACTTTCAAGCTTGATTTTCACTAGATTCTTGACCTTGTCTCACAAAATCTAATCATATCTGACAAAATACTCATCATGGGAACCTAAAATTTTTCTAATAACATAATGAATCATCCCTATAACATCTCCAATCATCATAATGTTAATTTTATTTCTCAATCTCTCCAGTCACTAAGACTTACCTATGTTTGCATGTTAGATCCTCACTGTAACAACTAGGACCAACTAAAATAATGCAAGAACTAAACAATAAACCTCTAAAAATGGCCCAAACATACCTCATATGACATGATATACCTGATAGCATGAATCCATGAGCTTAAATGGCTTCAATAAACTTTTTCACACCTCCAGGAAACCATACCTACTCCCAATGAGCACCTGTAACATGGATAATCACCTATACCTGCACTATGCCACTATTGTGAGTGCTCAAAAACTCTCAAATAATGCTATCTAACATGAAAAAAATATTCCCAAGAAACTAATAATCTCACACTTCCAAGAAACACTTCCTAGGAACCTTTATGGCTTACTAGAGCAAGCATGCATTACTGAATCCCACTGTAACAGTTGATAAACATCTGGACCATCATGTTATCACCATATACAACATCATGAAATCACCATAACACCACTCACTTTTTCATTAATGGGGTTTTCATCAATGAAAACACCTATTAGGCCTACATGCCAATAGGTTATGTAATTGACTTTCGTGGTAGACATTTAAGGATGAAAACATAGTTCTTAAAACCTAGAAAAAAAGGTTAACCTAAAGATACTAAAGATTGTATGATTGCTCACATAGATTGGATTAAAGGGACATCCAGGATGCACCCCTCTCAGTTGCACAAATTTTATACATGGAAGAGTTATCAGATGGATCAAATTTAACTTAATAACTAGTTTTTTAAAATTGTTAACTGATTTTGTATTGGGTTAACTCTATTGCATACTCTATTGATTGGCCTATGGAAATCAAATAAAAATAATAATTCAGTTTCGGGAAAATAAATGAGGTGTTACATTTTGGTATCAAAAAGGAAGACTTAACGGGTTCATTGCGCTAATACTATGTTTATTTTTGTTTCAATATGATATAATAGTTAGAAGAAGAGTGAACAATGATGTTGCAACCAACTCAAAAAAAATGATGGTTCAGCTAATGATAAAATGGATGAGATCATCTTGGTTCTCTAAGATGCCAATAACCATATTATTTCCTTGGGAGCAATATATTGGGGGTGAAAATGAAGAACATGAGAAAGAGCAACATGACAATGAGAATTAGAGAGAAAATAAGAAAGCCCACATAACTATTGAATTGGCTAGGGCTATAAAAAGAATCAGCCCACCAAAATATGATGGAACTTCTTTAGGGTATGGTTTTAAAAATTGCTTGAGTGAAATGGAAAATATTTTGAAATTAGAGATTTCTATGAGGAAACTAAGGTTGTTTGAGGGGGCTTTCTTGATCTCTTACGAAGATTCCTCTTAGTATGAAAACCATAAGATGGAACTACGTATTAAGACATCACCTATAACTTGGGAACAATTCAAGGGGTAATTTCATCAATGTTGGATGCCCTAGCTATATTTTGACCAAAAAATGACTGAATTTCAAAGTTTAGTCCAAGGGAAAATTTCAATAATTGAGTATTAGGAACTCTTCACTGGAATTCCTAAATACGTTCCCCAATACCAAAAATACGAGAAGTTTTGGATTTGTAAGTTCATTTTGGGTTTGAATCCTAGCATAGGAGGTGAGGTAGATGTTCATGGATTATCCACTATGGAGGTTGTTTTTGAAAAATCCATAAAGAAGGAACAAAAAATGAATGGGATCATCACTTCAAGAGAGGGAAAATGTACAAAAACAAGTAATATCTCCTCATGTACCTTTGCTAAAAATACATGACGGAAGAGATTTGGTCAAAAAGGAAGGATTGCAAAGAAAAATACTACATTAATCCTGCTATAAACAAAAAAAAATATGGGCAAGGAAGTGATTTTTAGAACATATTTTAACTGAAGGGGCCTGTTGGGGACTATTTCAAATGTCGAGGTAATCATTATGCTAGAAATTATCCCCAGAATAATCACGGAAAAATATAGTATGGAAAAATAATGATGGGTCTAAAGAACCATTCCAACAATAGATGCATGCTACTGTAGGAAATTACCAAGTTGAGATATAAGCCACTCTTATAAAAGTTTACGGTAAGTGTTTTTGCTTACCAGTTACTATTTTACCTATTACAAAATGTTTTTTTCTTCTAATTTAGTTGCTAAATTATCAAGAAAGGTGGGATACAAGGGAAAATTTTGGACTATTAAATATGGTAATAATGTTATACATATGATAACCCAATGTCTATTTGAAGAAACATTAGATCTTCCCAAGTTTACCATAGATCTAAACCTTTTTATAGCTCTCTTAGGGTCTTATGATGTTTTCTTAGGCATAAAGTAGTTATCTCAACACTAGAAATGTGTAGATTTCCTAAGAAAACAAATAGTATGCCTTGATGATAAAAAGAAAACAATAGTGATCCAAGGTGTAAAAAAAGATTTCGTTGTGAGACAAGTCTCTGCCATGCAGCTGAAAAAGGATAAGATTAAAGGTTGTATGTTCTATGCAGTAAAAGTCTCTGATTACAACGAAGAAAGTGAGCCAAAAATAGAAGATTTTTCTCTTCTTATTGAATTCAGAGATGTCTTTCCTAAATAATTACCTTGTTTACCACCTAGACATGATTTTTACTTCGTCATAGATATCAAACCAAGATTTGAGCCTGTGTTAAAATTGCCATACAGAATGATCATGCCTAAGTTGGTAGAGCTAAAAGATTTACTTCATGAGTTTTTTCCAAAGGACTAATCTGCCCAAGTGTATCACCTTAGGGGAAATTGATAATCTTCGTAAATAAAAAAGATGGTTCTTTAAGGCCATGTATTGATTACCCCAGCTAAATAGGGTAACAATAAAAAATAGACACCCCTTGCCTACAATTGATAATATTTTTTATCAAATGAGGGATGTTTTAGTTTATTCGAAGATCGATCTACGATCTGGTTACCATCACTTGAGAATTAGGGATGAATACATCCATAAAACAACTTTTAAAACACGCTACGGGAATAATGAATTCATTATTTTACCTTTCAGACTCATTAATGTGCCTACAACCTTCATGAATTTGATGAATAGTGTATTTCAGGAATACTTAGACTAGTTTGTGATAGTATTCCTCAATGATATTCTTATATGTTCTAAAGATATAAAAGAGCATGATAAGCATTTAAGAAATCATAAACTATATGGTAAGTTTTCTAAATGTAATTTTTCTCAAAACGAAGTACAATACTTTGGTCACATAATCAATCAAGAAGGAATATTGGTTAACTTGTATAAGATAAATGTTATAGTGGAATTTCCATCCTCTAAGGACGTATATTAACTCAAAAGCTTCATGGGATTGATTGGTTATTATCTGAAGTGTGTTAAGGACTTCTCTAGAGTGGTTATTCCACTCACTTCCTTACAAAGGAAAAACAAGAAAACTTCTTGGAATGATAAGTGTGAAGAAGCCTTCAACGTATTGAAGGAGAAGATAACTTCGGCTCCAATTTTAAAGGTGCCAGATCCAAACGGAAATTTCACACCAATAACTGATGTTTCTAGTGAAGGATTGGGTGGTGTCCATTTTCAAAATGAACATGTAGTGTCTTTTGAGAACAAAAAACTAAAATTACATGAATAGAATTGTGCTCTCGTGACTTAGAGATTGTTGCTATTGTGCACACATTGTAAGTTTGGAGGCACTACATTTTCGGAAAACCTTTTGAAATGAAAACAAACCACTTAGGGCTGAAATACATCTTTTCACATCCAAATATGAACGCAAGATAACACAGGTGGCTAGAATTTCTATCAAAGTATGATTTTTATATAAATTACATTAATGTGAAGGAAAACCATGTACCACATGCCTTAATCCATTGGAAGAAAATTTCTACTATTATTACTTTAAGAAATCGCTTTAAATATGAAGTTAGAGAACAAATTCAGTCTGATCCTTACTATCATCAAGTTAAAACAACACTAGTAAAAAATCCTAGTGATAATAGGTATGATTGGTTTACAATTTGAACATAATGGAATTATGTGTTATTTCAGCAAAGTATATGTGCCTTTGGGAAATGAATTAAGAACTAAAGTACTTAATGAATTTCATGATCCATTGGATGACATAAAAAGACAATATTTGTGGAAGGGAATGAAAAAGGATGTAACAAATTATGTAGCTCACTACTTAGAATTCCAAAGGGTTTAAGGTGAAAAATTTACATCCCATGGGGTTGATGTACCCGCATAGTGTACCTCAGTATAAAATGACAAGTAATTATCATGGATTTCATCCAATGATCTCCCTTGTCTAAAAATAAACATGATATAATCCTGGTTATGGTGGATAAGTTCAGGAAAGTGGCATATTTAATACCTAGGAATCTGAACGATAATTCACTAGTACTGGAAAGAATATTTGTTAAATAAATATTTAGATTGCATGAAATACTGGAGTTGATCATATCAGATAGAGATCCTAGGATGAATTCCATATTTTGACAGATACTTAATGCATCCTTAGGAACAAAACTTAATTTCAGCTCAGCTTATCACCCACAAATTGATGGATAGAAAGAAAGGGTAAATAAATCCTTAGAGGATATACTGAGGATGTATTACCTAGATCAACAATACAAGTGGGAAGAATTCCTTCCACTGGTTGAGTTTTCATACAATAACACGGATCACTCCTCACTGAATATGGATCCTTTCAAATCCTTGTATGATAGAAGGTGCAGAACACATATCAAATGGGATAACATTGAATATGTGGAGGATGTAGGGTATGAAATGTTACAAAAATGGAAAGATAAATGAAACTCATCCATGAGTGGTTAAAGGAAGTAGTTGACAAATAAAATATTTGTGGTGATCTTTAAAAAGGGTTGACAAGAAATTCAATGTTGGTAATAAGGTATTTTTGCTGGTAACACCTCAAAAGAGTACCATTAGCTTTGGATAGGATGTCGAGTTGTCACCTAGATTTGTGGGACCCTTTGAAATCTTAGAGGTTATAGGTCTTGTAGCATACAATATGGCTCTACCTCTTTCATTATCCAAAATGCATGATGTCTTCCAGGTATTTCTGCTGAAAAAGTATGTTGCTGAATTAACTCATATACTAAAATGGGATTCATTGCAGTGCAAGATCCCAGTATCATCACAGTTTCAATCCCATAATGATTTTGGAAAAATTCAAGTTGCAGCTCAAAAATTATGAGATTTGAAAATGCAAGGTCTAATGGGACCAGTGTTCTGAAGAAAGAATAACTTGGGAAAATACGGGTGGCATGTTGGCTACTTTTCATTTTTTGTTTGATAAAGTTTAAAAATAAAATAATAGTCCTAATTTCTGCTACTTGATTTTGGTTGATGGTATTAATGACCATATGAGTCAAGACTACTTATTATGTTATTAATTACTATCTTTACTAGAGGTGTTACAACTTGAAGAAATTTTAGAAGTAAAAACATTTCTAGAAAATTTGGGATACAATCATCATTTTCTAAATATATTGTTTGTTGTATTAGTTAAGTGTTTTAATTTCTTGAATGAATTAAATATGACATTGGGATGATGAATATTTTTATGGGGGAGTTATGTAACATCCCACCATTTTGATTCCTGCAATTTATAGTCGTATAGACAGCCAATAGACCGTCAGCTGGTTAAAATGAAGTGTTAAAGGATAATTCCACATTGCTAAAAATAACTCAAGCTTTGTTTAAATGAAATTAAGTTAACAGTCAGGAGTATTAGGCTGCACCAACATTTTATGTAGTAAATAAGTTTTATCACATGTCTGATAATGATTTCTTGGGTTCTTGACCACTTATAAGATCACCACATGATCATCATTATGTTGAAATATAAATGTTTAATACTTTTAACCTATGGAGTAAATGTTAATTTTTGAAATCATATGAAAGACAATAATTATATTGTGATTTTATTCTATTTCTTGGACTCTACACATTGTGTCATCTATTAGGCCACTCAACATTAACTGTGGCATGTTATGAGTTTGTAAATTGTCTATATAAAGTGTTGATTTATTAGAAAACTTGGTATATAGGAATGGGTAAATACATTAATTTTTAATTAAATACATGGAGGTTAAATGGATTTCATTAATGTAGATTAATAATCCATTTGACAAAGAGTGGGTAACATGTATTAGTGTCTTGTTGGGCTTACGTGGCTTGTTAATTGTGTGGCATTGGTGACTTGGGCATATAAATTGGAAATGTAATTCGAAGCATGTTTTTTTAATTTGGTGTGAAGTTGGAATGGTTGTGTGGCATGAGGAAATAACATTGAGGGGGTTTTGGATTTTATTTCTACACTAGTGGATGATCAGCTCCACAGGAATACTTAGCTTCCTTAAGAAGCCAACTCTAAACTTGGTCGCATTCTCTCCACTTGGTCATTTAGTTTGAGATATTTTTCTAGGGGTTTTGAAGGAAGTGTAATTTCTCTCCATTGTGTATGTTTTCATTAATGAATGCTAGTTTGGAAATGGATATGCAGGAATTGTGTTTAAAAAATCAATGTTTTGATGAATGTATGGTTGTTTTTTACTATTGGAGAAGATTGCAGGAGAAAGGAATTTGAGTTAAGAAAAAATGTGGAAGTTACAGGCATGATATTCTCCCTGATACTCTAACTCATAATGTTTATATTCTAATAATTTTGATTTGGGGTGTTTTTTTTATTTGGAATTTATGGTAGAATGTTTGTATTTTATTTATACCCGTCTACTGGGTTGCATGTCAAATTTGTGAATAGATTTATGAGTTTAAGTGTTTCATGCTTTCTAGGTTTGTGTATTCTTATAATTGGAATTATTTTTGTGAGGTTTAGTGTTTATTATTTAAGGGTTCACGTATTCTTGTGAATGGAATTTTTTTTTTGTTCTCGTGTTAGGACCGTGTCTTAATGACAGAAACCATTGATTTTTCTGGTAATAGTTTTGAAATTCCCATCACAGGTCTACATATTGTAGTTTCATTATGGTAAAGTGTGTGCATTTATCTCACTAGACTAAAATCAATGTGTTGATCATTGTACATTGACTAACATTTACAAAAGTTCTTGCTAATGCCATAGCACATGCATTGTCTACTTTATCGTTCTCTTGTGAGTGAAGTCATGTGTTTATTCATACAATATTATAGTTAGATGAGTATTGTATCTTATATTGTGTTTGGATATAAAAATTGAACTTTGTTAAATTTTGAATATGTTAACTAAATTGTTGGAGTATTTTTGTGATAGGAAAATAATACCAGCTTGTTAGATCTTGATGTATTTACGAAGTGAATTCTTAACTGGTGGAATTATAGAAAAAGTATAAATATGTTGGAAGAAAAATTTACTGAGGAGGGGTGAATCAATCCTTACCAAATCTCAAATCATATTTTAGATTGTTTATTCAAAACTCAAAACCATATAACTATTCATTAATGTGTGCACACAATCACATATCACATATGCAAGAAACCATGAGCAAGATAATAAACACAAGATGCAAAATATTAATGGGAAACCCTCAAGGGTAATAAATAGCACTACAAAAATTATTTATATTGTTATTTTTCAAATTTAGTGAGGCACCAACCCCTAGTTTAGTAGAGCTACAACCCTACAAGGACCACCAACTCCAGAAGGAGGCTACAACCCCCCAAGATGATTAATAACTCACTCAATCACTTTATGATGTTATAATATGTGAAATATTTCTCCCACAACTGATACAAACCAAAGTTGCAGCTCACTCTTCTTCAAACCCTCATTTAAACCCAGGGTCTTCAAACTTGCACAATCTATCTCTTTCTTCACTTCTCAAGGCTTCAAACTCTTGCACACATTCTTCCATTTGATATCAATATTCAAAATGTGCCACACTCAATATGATATCAATTCATTCTTCAAAACCTGCAAAACTCTCTCAGTTAAGGCACACTTGTTTAACACACGACACACACACACTAAACTAGTTAATAAAAGCACCCAAAATTATGCTTTTATAAGATCCTTATTTCAAATCCAAAACAAAACATTTTTATTCATTTTTCATGAACAATAAATCATATAAAACATCCCATATACTTTTCATAACAGCTACAAGTGACCCATATGGGTTGGCCTAGCAAAACCACTTCTTCCATGCACCAAAAATCCTCAAAACCCTAGCATTGGAATGACAAAAATCTCCTAACACCAAAAATATTTTTATTCCAAGATCTAATAATCACCACACATGTTTAAAATAACATTTAAACATCATCCATGGTTTGCAATTATCATGAACCAATTATATTATTTTGTTTAATGGGCCTAGTGCCTGATTGCCTTCACAAAACACATGTTTCCAGCACCTATTTTCACCTTTTGGCTTCAATACCATCAAATAGCACCTCAACTATGGCATGTGATAACTTAAGTTAAATTACAGAAAAATTATAACAATTATAAACAAGTTAGAGGTCATGAAACATCCACTGGTTCAAAATACATCAACTTTTACCTTCACCAAATCAATCTACCCAAAAAAAGTTTTCAAAATAACTTGTTTACAAAAATTTCCTGACACTTTCAAGACATCCAAATGGATTCCATTGGATTCCAAATTCATCCCTCTTCATATTTTAGGTGATATCAATATTTAAATCCATCTCATTCTCCAACCAACTCAATTCTTCAGTAAAAATAGTTTTGTCCTAGATTTCAAAAAATATTCTTGTCCAAAAATTTACCTGTAAACCATATAAAACATAATCATCATGAGGAAAAAATTATATCACTGGAAATATATCTAAATTATATTTCCAACACAACTTTAATCACCTCCTAACTCCTCTTGTAGCTCCTGTAATGTCCATTTTACTGAAGACTGCTTTTAACTGCCCTGCCCTTTGACCATTCAACCTAAATGAAGGAACACTTGACCATTTAAATTCATCACCATGACTTGAAACCTATTTTTACATCAATAAAAACTCACATACATCAAATCAATGTCATTTATTTGGCAACTCCTTTGGACAACCTTTATCCTAAACTAAACTTCTTCAGAAACTGACCTGTTTGAGTGGGGTCCACTCATCACCATAACCTCTATCATACCTTTCTGGAAATATGGAGGAGTCCTCTACATGTTACAATCATCATCCATGTGCACTAGGAATAAATTCTTTCCACTTAGGAAGGAAATCTCACAAATCACTTTCAAGCTAGGGTTTCAAACTCATAAATAGTTGTTTACCTTCTTAACATTCGTTCATAAAAATGTGATGATGAAATGACCTCATTATTTTTTTAAACCTTATAAAATCAATGTAGAAACATCCCTAAAATACACAAGGTCCCATGTAAATAACACAATTAGGGTGAGCATCAGAAGTTCCAATTCAAGTTGGAAATGCACTTGTTCTTGACCCCATTTCACCAAAACTAACATATCTTGCAAAATTTTCATCATGGAAACCTAAAATTTTTCCCACAACACAATGACACATCCTACTAACATCTCCAATAATAATAATTTCATAATTACCTCTCTATATTTCCATCCACTGAGACTTGCATAGGTACCCCTTAGGGTTTTACACTATAGAAGTTAGGGTCAACTGAAATAACACTATAATTCATCAAGAAAGTACACTAAAAGGTTCATAAAATACCTTATACATCATGATATACCTTTTTACATGCATCCATGAGCTCATATATCTCCATAACTCAATCTCAT
Source organism: Taxus chinensis (assembly GCA_019776745.2). Taxonomy (NCBI): domain Eukaryota; kingdom Viridiplantae; phylum Streptophyta; class Pinopsida; order Cupressales; family Taxaceae; genus Taxus; species Taxus chinensis. The sequence continues at coordinate 560,767,686 of CM034153.1, read as the reverse complement.
GCCTCATAGCATCCATATTTGCTCCAAATGAGCACCTGAAACATGGTCACCAACCTATATCTGCACCCTGAAGCTCATATTCTAGTTCCCAAGAACTCCCAAAACATGATATCTAATATTTCACCATGTTTCTCAAGTCACCAATGAAGCTCCAACCACCATGCAACATCACCTAGGTAGCTAGGTTACATGACCTAATTTGCAAGAACAAGCTCCTCACAATCAACCTGTGTAACCAAGAACATACCTGTATATCAATATGATTCATCACTCTGAGCATCATGTGACTCTACTCCATCATCCACTTTTTCATTAATGAGGTTTTGCATCAATTACAACACCTATACAACAGCATGCCAATAATCTCCCCCTTTGTCATTATTGAAAACCACCAAAACTTCTCCCCATTTTTACATTAATGAAAAAGGATACCTGTACCATCATGATCTTCACATTTATCAACTTCATAGGATCACCTCTTGGTTATAAACATCAACCAAAGGTCTCAAACAAGCTCAAAATATTGAAATTTCACTCAAACCTGATTTTTAGCCTCTTTTCAAGCATGGAGACACTATGCACCCCCAAGGAAAGCAATATACATCATACTAATCTTGTCAATAATCATTAATATAACCTAATCTTACCTTTTCTTTGAGCCAAAAAACACCATCTTTTACCTTCTAGGTATGCAAAAGTATCTATTTTTCACCTTAAAATTGTTTTTACCTTCATTAGAACAGACTATACTAGACCTTTACATGTAGAATATTCTTCAATGAGCATGCCAACAATGTCATATATAAGCATATAAATCCACCATACCTTCATTTTGAGAATTCATTTATTTTCTAGGCACAAATCTAGCTGTAACTATACACATTTCTTGTCTTACCTCACACAAGGACTCATATCCCAAAACAAACATTCAGTGCTTTAGGAAAAGCTTTGACATGCCATAAGATGCAATGGACATCCTTTACCAAACACTCTATCACTCCCCCTAGGCTTAAGATCACCATATCTAAGTAGACAAGAACAAAATTTAGCTTCTTACCTTCCTTACATATGGCAAAAAATCACTTCAAACACTTGTACCCAGTCTTAAACCATTTCTTCAGTTCTTAATAGTCATATGTGTGATATAAATAAATGCATCCTCATGAAAAAACTTGTGAAGAAACACCTATACCATACTTCATATTCCTTGAGAACACTAATTCCATCTTTTAGAAGCATACATATCATGTTCCCCATTTCACCTGATAAGACCATGCATATTCTACTCACCTATAGAGGCACCTTTTACACCATTTGAAGCACTAACAATAATCAAGAAATAAATCTTATTGTCATGTACAGTTTCAAATTTTTCAAGATACATATAATTTAATGCATGTAACCAGCAAAAGAACCTTCATTAAGTACACATATGTACTCCCCATGTCATAGTTATCAATTTACATTCATGAGCAACTTTTAGTTCTTTATACTATATTGTAGCATCTTATCAAACCTACTTAAGGTCTCGATCCATCAAGTTTTGTCACATCCATGACTCAAATATACCAAATTGTCATTTTCACCACTATACAATACCTTTTACATACTTAGAAAGAACTTAAGACATCATATATCATACCAAAATAAGCACCTATAAGCCTATAGGATGCACTATTGGAGCTAAATGTCCATACCCAGTAATAACATTCACACACACTTGCAACTTTGAAATGATATCCATCTTTAAGAGTATATAGAAAAGTGTGAGGTCATATATACATTACCAAGAATAGACTCGTTAGACTATTCACACCAATAGAAATCAACATAGCTTAAACACTCCTCTCATACATATTGTAATCCTGTAGGTAGACATGTTTTGTTCTAGACATGTATAAGGATAACATACAATTTTCTACATACCTAAGATGATCCATTTTGCACACTTAAAATCATTTATCCTTCTCCAAAGATGTATACACATATTATTGAGGCTCTGATATAGAAAAATTTGCAAGATATCAATTACACATACCTGTAGGTACACAAAACTAACTTGTAGCACAAGTATTATCAGGAACTCTCTTTTACCCATCAATTTTGATTTCCATTTTGTATTAAATTTAGCATCTGAACTAATCACTTCTGACTCAGAGCACTATTTCAACCTTTTCAAACATACACTCATTCAATTTTGAATACTTGGAGCCCACAAATAGTTACCTACAAGTCTACGACAAGTCATACATATTCAAATCCAATATAGGAGCACCAAAGCTGAGTTTTAAGACCAAATACAACATCTTTGACCTTAAATCATCTTCTCATACTTAATGAAGATACCTTCTTCAGTTCATTACATTGATACACAACATTAGGGAGTCACAAAGGATATCAAATAGACACATTCAGACCTGTGACTAATTATTCATCCTTAAACACTATCTTAATCCCTTAAAGATCCCATAAGTTCAAGCTATCACACTACTTATCCTTACAACATAAAATTACACTTAATAAAATATTTCATATTATTACACAAGCTCAGACAACTCGGAGAGTTCATTAATATATTACAATACCTTATTCACATAATCAGATGCACATACACAATCTACAAGCCCATGTAGTAATGGGAATCACATCAAAATTTTGATGCACATACCCTTATGAAGATATATAGCAAGATATGGATACCCTTTTTTCCACATTATCTCCATCAAAAGTCTTGAGCCATTCTCTTGAAGATAATTTTCCTAGATTTAAATATACTCATCTCAAATAAGGTCTTTTTAGTGCAAACAAAGTCAACTGGTATTCTGACAGAGAATATTGAAAATCTAAGAAACTTTAAGGCATCAAACCTATTGAGTCCTAGTGACAACCTTTTCTAGATGATTAGTGCAAAATTTTAGCATTTTATTCCACTATTTTCATCTTCAAATGCATTTTTCCCTTCATACCGTTCACATAGTACTGTGAAAACCTAGTCAGTGGCATAGAGGCATCTAGAGCGCACAATTCTGTTCTTCACTGTGTTTTTGATCAAATAAACATTTTTTATGACACGTCACATCTTCAACTTTCCTCAGATATTCACTTATAAACCTTGAAACACTTGACACAAGACTTAAGGACTCATAATCCAAAGGACATACCAAAAAACTCTACGGATGACCAACACAAACTTCTTAAAATGAATGACTTTTTATGACACATGAATTTCTTAAATAATATTTTGAGATAAGAGTATAGAAACACATATTGCCTCATGGAATCTTAGGCACATTATAAAGATGTCTTTAAACATCATTATAAATCTTATGACACCTCATTAAACTAAGAATTGTTACCATGAAAACTTCACAGACCAAACACTCAACCACTTACTCGGATTGAAAGAATATCTTTACATGAATGACATGAGACATTAAACTACTTTTTATGGCCTCAACATTACTCTTTATCATACTAAGTCATCTCAGACTTGAAAAATCCAGCATGATAATACAACACGGAGACTAATAAAAACTCATAAATATACACCTTATGACCAAAAAAAACTGAGATCATGAAATTTCACATCCAAGGACGACCATATTGTGATAAGAGAACACACTTAAAGGCCCTAAACAACAAACCTTATGAGCATGGAGGAGTCATACACATACCTAAATATCTCCTTCTCCCTCCTTTTCTTCATTTGCACTAATATACCTCCAAGAAGCATGGTGTAGATATATGAGCACCATGAAGACCTAAAATAAGGTCTTGAAGAGGTCCCAAGCCCTCTTAGATACCCAGTGAACTCCATCATTACTAGCTCTTGATGAGACACCAAGTTATCTTATAGGTTCCCACACTCTTCCTTGAATGTGATTAAACAGTCTACACCTTTGAAGGCCATCACCTTGCATTATAGAACGTTGAGCTCTCTAATTTTGTCTTGACAATTGAAAGTTACAGTATTTTTCCATATGACCATCCTGATTACAACTGTAACATACCACTAAATTTTAATTATATAACCCAACAACATGTTTAGATGAATATTTCAAAAACACACTAGCAACATGACCTATCTCATTGCATTTGTAGCATACAAAATTTTTAGCAAGCTCATTTCAATGGTCTTTTCATGGATGATTATCTCTAGAAGTCTTTCTACACTCCTTAGCCATATGACCAAATTCATTACATGTATAGTACTAACCATTAAAATATATTTCATACCTTGAGGCATTAGGTTTCCTAATTGGTTTGGTATTATCATTTTCTTCGATGTAGATCTCCTTCTTTCCTTCCTTAATGCTTGGTTCACCTACTTATTTGCATGAAATCAGGTCTTCTATCTTTACCTTGTTTTCCTTGACTTTAGAATTGAAGCCTAAACCAGCCTTTTCATGTGCAACCTTTTTATTTCTTGAGAGATCATCAAGACCCTTAGTACTCTCACCAAATTTCTGAAATGATTTCAACTTACTTGTAGCATCTGAGAGATTTTTTTGAGGATGATCACTTCTTCATCCTTATATTGCAAGCTAAGATTAATGTTACTCATTTGAATTTCTAGTTTCTCATAGTTTCATCAAGTTTTTCAGTAATGGCCCAATGTTTCCCTTTAAATTCTTATATTCTTTCCTCATACTCCTTGACCTATGAATTTAATTTCTTTTTTTTTAGTATGTTCTAGTTTTGATTGAACACATGCTAACTCAATCCTTATACTATCATCATCCCCTTCATTATCTTTGTAAGAATTAGGTGTAATATTTCCCCAAAAAGTAGAACCTCCACTAGAGGATCTCATGGCTTCCTTTGTCATGAAAATAAATTCATCACCAAAACATTTGTGATCTAAGTCAATCTTAGAATCAGATCCATCAAGATCACTACTTACTTAAGAGAAATAGACCTCTTCCTTGGTAATAAAACTCTTCTTAGCCTTCTTCTTGAAATCACCCTTTTTGAAATCTTTCTTCGTTTTATCATACTTCTAATTTTTCTTCTCATGATAAATTTCATGATCATTATTGTCTTATCATTTCTATGAGGACATTTAGTAGAAAAGTGACCTATTTTACCACAAATAAATCATTTGAATGGAAATTTTCCCTTGTACTTACCAATTTAAATTTTCATCCTTCTAGCAACCATCGCAAAAATTTCTTCATCACCTAGCTCATGTGTGGAATCATTAGCTTTTAGCTTCTTATCCTATGCCATCTCCATTTTTAAATGTATCTCTTTCTTGGCTAGTTTAGAGTCACCTATTTTCATTTCATAAGTAGTCAAGGTACCATATAGATCATCCATCTTCTACTTAGTAAAATCCTTGGTTTCTTCTATGGAAAAAAACTTTAGAATCATATTTTGGAGTTAGTGACCTTAAGACCTTTCGAAAAAAACTTATTCTTTCACATATTCACCTAACTCTTTCATACTATTGACCACTTTTTCAATTCTAAGAAGATGGGTTACAATGGATTCATCTTCATTCATTTTGAGAGACTCAAACTAATTTATAATAGTTTAAAGCTTAGCAATTATTATCTTTGAGTCACCTTCATACAGAACTTGTAGCTTGTCCCATACTTATTGTAGCACTAAAATCCTTTGATTCATTAGTTCATGTTATCTTTTCTACATCAGTAGTAGGAGTAGTGCCAGAAGGAGTATAATCATGCTCCACAGTATCCCAAACATCAAACACTATAGTAATGATATAGGTCTTCATCCTCAAGATCCAAAAATCATAATTCACACCATCAAATAATAGTGTTTTTCCAACAATTGAACCACTCACCATTTTTGTGCCTCAAAGATATATTTTCAAGCGATTAAAATTCTCCAGAAAGACTTGTTCTGATACCAATTTTTGGAAGCAAAATGGACTGAGAGGGGGGTGAATCATTCCTTACAAAATTTCAAATCATATTTCATATTTCTTATTCAAAACTCAGAAGCATTTAACCATTCATTAATATTTGTGCATAATCATATATCACGTGTGTAAGAAACCATGAGCAAGTTAATCAACACAAGACACAAGATATAAGTAGGAAACCATAAAGGGAAAGAAATCCCATTGAAATAGAATCCATATATTATGTTTCAAATTTAGTGAGGCACCAACCCCACAAGGAGCATCAACCCCTAGTTTTGCGAAACACCAACTCCACGAGGAGGCTACACCCACTCAACCACCTTATGATGTTATGATCTCTAAAATATTACTCTTGAAAAATGATAAAGACAAAATATTCATCTCACTCTTCTTCAAACCCTTACTCAAACCCTAGGTCTTCAAACTTACACCATTCAGCTCTTTCTTCACTTCTCAAGGCTTTAAACTCTTTATTCACTTCTAAAGGCTTCAAAATCTTCCAAAAATGCTTGCACTTTCCATAAATATTCAACCTATAACACACTTTATCTGATCTCAATTCATGCTTCAACAACTACAAAAATTTATCACCTAGGTCATATTTCTTATACACACTACATACCCACTCAACTAGTTCACAAAAGCACCCAAAACTATGCTTTTATAAGTTCCTTCAAGTATTTCCAATTTTAAAAAAAAATCCTTAATTTTTCATGACCAATACATCATAAAAACATCCCATATACTTTTTATAACAGCTACAAGTGACCCATATGTTTTAGCCTAGAAAAAACCCTTCTTCCAAGAACTGAAAACTCCTCAAAACCCATGCATTGGAATGCCAAAAATATCTTAACACCAGAACTATTTTTATTCATGCACTAAAATTAAAAAAACATGTTTAAAATAATGTTTAAACATCATCCATGTTCTAAATTATCATGAACTAATCAGATTATTTCATTTAATGGGCCCAGTGTCTGATTACCTCTACAAAACACTTGTTTCTAGTACTTTGTCTTCACATTTTTGCTTCAATATCATCAAATAACACCTCAACTATGGAATGTGATAAATTTATGGAAATATCATAACCTTTATAACACTTCTATAAAATTTATAGCTCATGAAAAATCCACTGGTTCAAACTACATCAATGCTTACCTTCATCAAATCATGCTGCCCAAAAATCAGTTTTCAAAATGCAACTAGTTAACACCCTTCCTAACACTTTAAATACCTAAAATGGATTAATTATATTCCAAATTAATCTTTCTTCAAATTCCAGGTGATATAAATCTTTAATGCATCCATCTAATGCTCCAACAAACTCAATTCTTCAATAAAAATAGTTCTATCCTAGATATCAAAAAATCTTCTTGTCCAAAAATTGACCTGTAAACCATAACGAAACTCATCATCATGATCTAAACCTTATATCACTGGAAATATATCTGAATCATATTTCCAACACAACTTAAACCACCTCCTAACTCCACTTGTAGCTCCTACAATGTCCATTTTACTGAAAATTGTTTATAACTGCCTTAAAATTACCCTTTGACTAGTCAGCCTTCATAGGGCACACTTTTACTTTTCATTCATCTGCATGACCTGAAACCTCTTTGGAAACCAATAAAAAATCACATACTCAAAAAAATGTCAATTTATTTGGCAAATCCTTTGGACAACCTTGTCCCAAAAAAAACTTCTTTAGAAACTAACCTATTTGAGTGGGGCCCACTCATCACCAAAACCTCTACCATACATTTCTATAAATATGAATGATTCCTCTACATTTTAAAATCATCATCTATGCACTAATAATAATTTTTGGCTACTTAGGAAGAAAATATCACAAACCACTTTCAAGCTAGGGTTTCAAACTCATAAATAGTTGTTTACCTTCTAAACATTCATTCATAAAAATGTGATGATGAAATGACCTTATTATTTTTTTTAAACCTTATAAACATAATTGAAAGCCACAAGTTCCCATGCAAAGCAAAAAATTTAGGTTGAGCATCAGAAGTTCCAATTTGGGATGGAAATACACTTGTTCTTGACCCTATTTTACCGAAAACCTCATATCTTGAATAATTCACATCATGGAAAGCTGAACGTTTTCCTAGAGTACAAGGAAACATCCTCCTAACATCTCCAATAATAATAATTACATAATTAACTCTCAATATTTTCATCCACTGAGACTTTCATAGTGTTTTGCACTGTAGTTACTATGGTCAAGTGAAAGAACACTACAACTTATCAAGAATGCACTAAAATTGGTCAAACAATACTTGATACATCATGACATACCTTCTTACGTGCATCCATGATCTCATATATCTTCATAAATCAATCTCATGCCTCCTAACATCCATACCTGATCGAAGTGAGCACTTGAAACAAGGTCACCAACCTATATCTGTACCCTGAAGCTCATGTGAGTGCCCAAGAACTCCCAAAACATTCTATCTAACATGCCACAATGTTTCTCAAGTCACCAAGAAGATCCAATCACTATGAAACTTGTCTTAGGTTAGTTACATCACCTGAATAGGCTTGTTAGAACAAGCCATCCTCACTTAATCAACCTATGCAACCAAGAACATACATGTATCTTCATATCATTCATAATTTTGAGATCCATTTGACCCTACATCATCATCCACTTTTTCATTAATGAAGTTTTTTATCAATTACAAGAGCTATGCAGCATCATGCCAATAGAATAGTCTTCATAAGTTTATTAATTGATGAATTATTATGGTTTGTTGTGAATTACAAATTAAAGTTATTTATTGTTGATAAATATAATTCAATTCCAATTACAAGTAAATTTATATATTTGGATTTATTTCAATCTGATGCAAGTTGATTATGTTATACTTGTTGATTTAATTTGTTTACTTAGAATTAGCAAGTTGACTTGATCTAGTATAGGGTCAAATCTTGATTGTTATTCTGATTAAATAATGGTTATGATATAGAATATGAGTGAGTTGAATCATGCCAGTTCTCTCAAACTTACTCATGTATATTTATCTCTCATGGCATATGAAAAGGTAAATAGGAGAAGAAATGAAGTGAATGTTTTGGATTTATTAAATATTGTTTTATTTGATTACGACCTTGCAGTCATATGTGAAAAGGAAAACGACAAGAGGTTCCTTATTTTGAGTTAAATGATTTTGTGAAGTAAAATTAGTTGTTTAAGATGGGAATATGACCCTAATATATAGTCATAATACAAATTTTGTTGCTTAAATGTAGTTGGTTTCCCAACCTTTAGTGATTTTATGTTTATTTAGATCCTCTTTTTTTATTAAATATAATTGGTTTTAATCAGACATGGTATATAAGGCTAGATATTATTTATGTACATATTTTTTATGGATGTATATTTGTATAGTATGTTTCTTATCTAACTAATTAAGTGCACCAGAGGTTGTTAGATGTGTTACTATAACATTACTTAAATTTAACCCTCCACTTAAACTAGTCCTATGATTAATTAAGGACATATGAAAGTATGTTTTCGGATACAATGTTTATCATGACAAAAAAAACGTTGACCATTAATTAGATTTTGAGTAAAATGTGTATGGTCGTAAAGGATAATATAATCTATACTTCAAAATATGAAGGTATGTTGATAGTAAATATGATTAATGAACATCTAGCTGAAAATAAAAAAGGGGCATGATAGCTCATATTGATTAGGCTTAATCATTATTCTTTATGAAACCAATGAATAATGAACCAAATCATCCTTTGACACGGGCGACCTATAACAAAATCAAGATGACTTCACTAAAGGGAAACTAATAGTTATTCCATAGCTCGAATAATTTATTAAAGACCCTCAGTGGGTTGTGGTTCCTTTTATTTATGGAGATGGTCCTATAAATAAAAAACCTCCTTTTTAAAATTGTCACCTTCTTGAACAAAAAAATCCAGATAAATTTGTCGAGATATTTGTTTGGTGGCAGAAAACTATGTCCCTAAGGATTATGTGTAGTCTCGAGATAAGTTGTTAATGCACGGATGGAAAGTTTTGACAAAGTATGCAAGTAGTTTATTGCATTATTTGTTCATTATATCCTTACTTTATATATGTAAAATACCAGAGTACAAAGTTAAGTAATTGACTTTCGTGGTATACATTTAAGGATGGAAACATACTTCTCTTAACCTAGAAAAAGGTAAACCTGAACATACTAAAATTGTATGATTTCTCTTATAGAGTGGATTAAAGGGAGATAAGGATGAACCCTTCTCAGCTGCACAATGTTTATACATGGAAGAGTTATCGGATGGATCAAACTTAACTTAATAACTAGTTATTTAAAACTTGTAACCGGTTTGTATTAGGTTAACTTTATTATATACTTCATTGATTAGCTAGTGGAAATAAAATTAAAAAATTACTTCAGTTTTGGGAAAGTAAATGAGTTGTTACATGTAACATTGACATAATGCATCTAGTTGGCAAATTGAAACACATTGAACATGCCTGATAAGATTGTTCTCTTTATAAGACTTTGAAGTAAGGAATGTGGTGTACTTGGAAATGAAGGAAGCTAGACTCCTTGACATGGGTGAGTGCTTTATAACTATAGTAGTGGCTTCCCTAATTGATGTGCATTAGCTTTAGGAAGATTTAGGGGGCATTGAGTTCCTTTTTTGAGTGTTACAAATGTACACGCTAAGTGATTTTTTTTTCTTTACAGGTGATTAAATGAGGTGGTGTTAACATTCTTATATAGTGTTATGAAGGTAAATATTCATGATAAGGTTTACCCAAGTAGATGAAAATCAATGAAAATTTTAAGGAACCCATGAAAAAAAAATTATAAAAGGGTGGCAAATCTTATAGAAGAAAGATTCATTGGGATGGTGAATCTTAAAAATGGCTATTATGACTATGGAAAAAATGGAAAAAAAATATTAAAATGGTTTTATATGTAAAGGTGAATCTTACCTAATTTTTCTAATTTTGAAAAATATTTTATTGAATTTCAATTGTCCTCTTTAGGGTAAATTTAATTTGTCTAATCTATTAATCATATGAGTTGAATTATATGCATTCCTTACTTAACCAACATAAATTATTGAGTTATGAAATTTGGACCCATCATCAACCAATCTCTTGCAATGTATCAACATCTTATGCTAGTTTTTTTCCGGAGTCACCTACCATAGTATTTCTTTACTTTGAAACTTTCAATGCTTTTCGAAAATTTGTCTCACAAATCCTTTCCTCCAATATACTAAGAGATTTTTTCTATATATACACATATTATTTTCACTCCTTGGGAAATGTGGGATGATTCCCAAAGTAAAAATACAAATGCCTCCATTGTCAAGGCTCCAAATGACCATTAGTTGAACTAATTCAAATTAGGATGAAAATAATATTTTTTTATGGCTTAAATGGTCCTAGGAATTCCTTAATTAACTAATATCACATAGAATAGAATCCATATTATAATTTTAAGCTTAAATAATCCTTTAATTGAGTAGATGATTACTTGAATTTCTACCTTCAATATATTTGATCATATAAACACACACACATATACATACATACATGCACACATGCACATGAACATGCATATGCACATACATACATAAAATTCTTATTTCACTAAATTGGGACTTATTCCAGTCCTAGTAGCTAAAAAATATAGCCAATTTCGGAATTCAATATTGCTATTTTTGGATTCCAAAATGTCAAATATTAGAATTATTTGCATTCCAAAATCACACATATTGGATTCCAAAATAGCACATATTGGATTCCAATATCGCATATATTGGAATCTAGAATAACATATATTGGAATCCAAAATCACTTATATTAGAATTATATGTACTCCAAATTCCAATATATTAGAATCCAAAAAACCAAATATTCGAATCCATTATACGGGATAGCAGCCACTAGGCATTATTTATGATTTGTTATGTATAGAACATGTTTTTGTTTTATAAGGGCTAGCGGTCACCGGCCATTTTTTATGTTATATTATATACAGAAAATGGTTATGTTTTAAATGGGCTAGCGACCGCTAAGCATTATTTATGCTTTGTCTTAGTGAAGCTCCAAAAAATAAGTTCCCTTGAATTCAGTTTTTGATCAAATATCCCGAACATCTTCTCTTGTCCTTCAATGGTTACAACAAAGGCCACAATGTGGTGTTAAATGTGACACCTATTTAGATGTTCATTTATCATTTTTATCCATAAAATAGTTACAAATATTTGAAATAACCATCACATATGAATTACATATTTTAGATATGACCATCAATTTTTATAGATTATATATATATATATATATATATATATATATATATATATATATATATATATATATTATATTAATTATATTAAAAAATATTTAAAAACAATTAACTATATATACTATAATTTTATATTTATTTTATGAACAGTGTAAAAAATATACTATTTTACAAATTTTCAAGGGCAATTTTTTTTCGTTAATTCACCACAGAAGTTATTCAATCATGTTTTCATCTTATAGTCAGTGAAAATATAAATCCTCCCAACTTATATTTTGACAATCTCAATATAATAGAATAGAGTTACGCAGAACATTTATAACAACATTATTGGAAATTTTAAGAAGTATATATTATTGGCAATGTTAAGAAGTACAATCATAACAACATTCTAAAAATAAAAATAGTTATTTAGCATTTTCTTGCTCCAAGTATTTGATGCCCTCTACCATATTCAATTCTTGAGACACTATTTGTGATATTTCTTTGTACAAATCGGCCATCAACCATTTATCTTTTGTACAATATTTGTGTCTCCTTTTCATACCCGCCATAAAATTTTCAGGAGGGTTTCCCTTTGCACCTAATGTAATACACAAAGTGTTTTTTGAACTGTATGTAAAAAATTGTTTCTACTCCAAACCTTTTCTAGGTATCTTATTGTTATTCCCTTGACTATACTGCAATGTTCCTTTCCCCAAGTGAGTCTTGGATACAATACAGTCAATATTTTTTTATTGAATCCTGTTGAGATATTTTTAACATCAAAAGAAATGAGAGTGTCAGACCAAAATCCAAGTTCACAGTATGGTGATAGTAATTTTAGAAATTCTGACAGGCCACCTCACAAGTTTACAACTTTCAAACCAAACCAGAATAACATCTGAACCTATTGTATGTTTTTTTATCCCATATAGCAAGTCCTCCATATCTAAAATAAGTAAATAACACTTATTGCAACCTACAGGAAACTAAACAAATTTTATTTTTCTCGGCCACATATCAATTACAACCAATTGAAATAAAAAACATTTTAGCTTGCAGTTAACAATTACCGATTGATATTGCAGACAGGATTACACTACCTTTACATGTTGCCAGATCTATTGATACAATAGTTATTTCAAATAAACAATCATCAATTCATAATCTATTTATTCCTATTGAAAATGCAAACATAATGTATTTGAATCAAAAATTAATCAATTCATAATTAATTTCATGATGTGGCAAACTTAAATGGATAAACATAGTGGTTTTTGTGGTGATATGGTAAGTACAATGTCAATTATTCTCTGTGTTATAATTTAAATGTACCGGTTGTTGAGTTATGCTTATATTCGTCAAACCACCCTTTTGCGGAGAACATTCCCTAAGATATTGATGAGGATTTGTGACCACTAGGCTATGTTATCATTGACCGAACTACATTTAGTTCTAAATCCTTTAATGAGGTTGTTATCTTAAATTTACCCCCCGGAAAAATTGATCAAACACGACCCTACACAGAAAGAAATCCAAGGGACATTTCTGTCAAACGAGCCTACATTTCAAATCCAATAGTCAGGTTATAAGAAGGCTCTACAATGTAGTATCAAGGTTGGTGAAGGGCCACACAGTGTCACAAGAAACTAGGGGCTCGAAGGAGAGAAACAGAGAAAGGCTCAAAGTCTTCGAGCTCTACAAATGATTCAGAACAAGCCCCGATTGACTAAGTATGGAAGAATCAGTGGAAGCTTCCATGTGCCTCATTGATGCTTCTCCGAAGGTTAAACCTAAAATCAAAGGGTGTCATGTGCCTCAACTGTTTAAAATCAAGAGGCGGCCCAAGGGCCATACTCAGACAAGCGCCAACCCACCACGTGTCCCAGATTCCAAACGGGAGAGAATGGGCATTGAAAATTCCAAAGGCCCGTGGAGGTCTTCACATGTCATATTGGTACAAATCCAAAGGTAAAGTCTGGGGGAAGTTTCCAAACATGCATGAAGCTGCCACGTGTCTCGGGTTAGACACAGTACCTCTGCCAGTAGAAAGGACTCGGGAAAATTATAAAGGAAATCAGGGATCCCGCGGACGATGCCACGTGTCTCATGGGTGCAATTTTAAGAGAAAAGGCAAGGAGTGAAATCTGAATGAGCGTGGGGATGCCATGTGGACCCATTACAGACAAACTCTTTTAATTATTGTGTACATGTGACCCTGATCTTCAGGCAGCCATATCTTTCGATTGGGAACTCAAATTTTGGTGGGAGAAGACTTTTTGGAAAGGTCTCGACATCCCCTTCACCATGGAGGTTTAAAACTTTAATTTCGATGAATTTAGGTGGGTAAAAGGTGGAAAGAATATTTGTGCCATTAATATAGGATCTAATTTCTCTAACAACCAGATCAGATTTGATCTGATCCACCGCTCTTCTTCCTTCAATGTGCTAAACAGGTAATCAAAGTGAACTCGACAGATTGTGGGTGGATTTCCAATGGCATTGATGGCTGGTAACTAAGCTTCGAATCAGTTTTCCCACCTCTCTCTTCCTTCTCTATGTGTTGCATATATAAAATAAGGAGTTTGGCTCATTATAAATGGTTTGATAGTTTTGTTTTGCACCCTTCCTTCTTCCCTTGTCTATAAGAGAATTTTTGGAGCTTCTAAACCTCCCATTTGAGTTGTAATACAAATTTTTTTGCCTCTTGGCAACTGTAGTGTATTGTATCAACTCTGGAGAAATAATATATGTCTGTGGATGATTCCCAACCCTTTCATTTGTTCATTGTTTTCTTCAGATCTCTCATTACAGTTTGGTTATCTACCCATGGTAGTTGTATTACATTTCTATGGTTTGTGTTGAATTACAAAATAGGTGTCTAACATTCCTTTGGTGCATCACCTCGTTAGCTTAGGTTTATTTCCCCGTATCTTCTCAACCAGGTCTCTTTGGTAAGATAGAGTAGGTTTTAGAGTAGATCCTCTAAAATTTATTTGTATGCACTTGAATAGAGGAATAGGAACTGGCCTTTATCTAGAGAGCTCTCTCAATTTAAAATTCCCACACTTTAAGACATGATCCATGTTGTGTAATCATACTGAGATTCTCAACTCATCTAGTTGCAGACATTCATGGGTGTTGTGATTCTACACTAATAGTGTTGGCATGCCTAGTGGGACTAAGAGGTCTTCATTTTATTACAAAAATATTTATGTGCACTTGTTGTAAATTTTCAACTTTTCAAAAGCTCTGAAGATGCACATCTGGCAACTCCAAAAGAGACAGAATCCACTGGTTTTAATAGTCCATGCTTGTCAATTTCATGAGAAGAATACAAACAAGGTCAAGAACTAGAGAGGAGGGACTATTTTTCTATCTCCACTTGTCCCTAGACAGAGGGAGAAGAGGGAGAAGAGCCCAAAGTTCTCCATCTCTACCAAATAGAACCTTGTCAACACCTCCTCCTAGTAGGCTATTCATTCAATCAACAAGGGTTCTCAGGCCAATCATAATGGCACAACCACCCAACCCCTATGTCAACTTCACTAGAAGCAGACCACTCGTTTGCAATGCACAAAATCCAGTCCTAGTGGTAGCATTAAATAGAATCCCATATTTCACTAGAGAGAACCAGACTTCTCCTAGTGACCACATTCAAGACATTGCAAATGTCTGTACAATTCATGAGATCACTGAGATGGACATTGCAATCAAATTCTTAGCCTCTTCACTCAAGGGTAAAGCTTTTTTAGGATAAAATATTATTATTCTAATTAATTATGCATTTCATAATTAATAAATTTATTAGTTATTGTTTTATGGTTATATTTAATTATAACCATCCTTTTGTTTGTATTTGAATATTACAGGGGTTGTTATATTGTTTTAATAGTATATTTGTTTTTGCTTCCTGGATGTTATTGGAAGCTTGTGTAATTTGGAATATGGTTGCACCTGTGCAAATTAGTTTCATGTTTGTATTTGGCTGTGCAATATCTATAAATATTGCAGCCCATTCTATGTAATGTTGGTTGAATCTGATTAATACAATCCGCAGGCTTCCATCCCTATTTTCATTTGGTACCAGAGTGAATCAAGCTCCTGGTAAGGTTGCAGAAGGTTGTAGAAGAAGGATAATTCATGGTAAAGAAATCTGCAACAAAAGGAGAGCCAGTGTTGCCTCCTTCAGCTTCCCAAAACCCCCTGCAAACCCACAACCTATTGTTCAGTTCTAGGTGTTTGGAACATAAATTTTTTTTTGCACTGGTGCACCCAGAACCAGGTAAAACTTGCTACAGGTATTGAAAATATTAAATAAATAAAAAAATCTCCCCATTTGGGGTTTTATCTCTAATATTAGAGATATTTTTAGTCTTTGCTTTCTTTTTATCAGACCTCTACATTTAGAGGTATATTTGGTTATTGCTGTACATATTAGAGGTCACTAGTAAAGATAGTAGTCTACTAAGAATTGGAGGAGGTTTATCACTATTTCCACAGCCAAGCAATAGCTCTTGGACGTGTTGGAAGTGTTGATGCTAATAAATGGTGGATCCTGCACCGAGAAACCTGCATACAAAATACCATCCACGAGCTGTTGAAAGGTGGATTTACATTTTCCATGAAGCTGTGACCTTGTCACATGGACCTACATGCAAACAACAACAGAAAACACATTAAAAAGTAGCCAAAGCAAAAAAAATAGTGACCAAGCAAATATCAATAAAAAAATGGCAGTCGTGCAAAGGAATAAAAACAAAAACAATGCATGGAGAGCAATAAAGAGGCGGAGGAAAGTTTGAAGATCTATTTTTGGTGCAAATGGAGCCCTAAATCCACCTCAATCCTCATCCATATGGACCTTGCATGCACCACGTCATTAATTTGCAAGGTTAGTCATTTTTTCACTTGTTTAAATGCAATATTCTGCGTTTTATACTTAAAAAAGCTTAAGCGGCCAAGGTGGATAGTCTATATGACTTAGAAGTGGGAGGTTTGGAGTTAAAATCCCACGCTGAAATTCCTTTTTTGAATTTGGCAGAACCACTAAATTTAGCGGAAAATTCAAATTTAGTTATAACTAACTAAATTTAGCGGAGAAATCCCTAATTTAGGGTAAAAAGTTCTCCCATTCAGCCTGTTTTTTCATTCCGGGCAACTTTCTCCGAAAGGGGAATACCTAAAAATTGTATTTTTAGCTTTTTTTTTGTAATTCTTTGCATTTTGGGTCGTATTGGGCTCAGGAGGTCACCAGGGCCCGCAAAACCAAAAAAATTTACCTGCCATTCAATTTTTCCATATTTTTGAACGTAATTTGTATACTTCAGAATATTGTAATAATTTACAGGTTACCATAGTCAACTGCAAACTTTATAACTGCTTAGAAACTGGCATAATTGTAATAAAAAACAATAAAAATTTGGTTATGTAACACTTATGAGATCCTAGATCTCATTCGCAGCATTCGGTATATATGGTGCCTCTAGGAAGGACATACGGGTAAAGCCATTGTGACTACTACTACACTTAATGCCTAATATAGCTGCAACAACATCGTCTGGGCATCATCCATTTAAATCGATGGGGAGTAATAAGGTCACAGTGCACACACTATGAACCATCCCCTCCGTTTGTGAACAATTGCGTGACATAAAAAAAATTGGTCACAGATGATGCTCTCATTCCCATTGTTCTGAGAGCACTCCCCTCTTCTTACCACAATTTTATCACAACACTAAACATGTCAGATACGATAGTTGGTTTTGAAAAACTGGTAAACCTACTGCAACAAGAGGAAGTAATGCACAATAAGGATGATGAAGAGGATCAGGCACTGTCTTCACATCAAAAATGAAAAGGAAAAGGTAAAGGAAAACCTACTTCCTATCAAAAGTCCCATAATCAAAATTAGTATCAAGGGGACAGACAGTAGAAGAAGCAATGTCCAATCTATAAAAGAGGACATAACCTACAAGATTGTTGGTACAATACTTACAAGAAAGGTTCATCCAGTAACACTGGACCTCAACAACAACAATTTTACAAGGGACATTCTAACAAAAATCATGGGCAGAGAAAGGGGAAAAGAAGACCCCACGAGCATGGTAATATTGCTGAGAAACAAGAACAATCAGACAATGAAGACTTCTTGTTCATTGCTCAATCAAGTGAACCATCGATGTCATCTAGTGATGTATGGTATGTTGATTCAGGAGCCACTCGACACATGACCGGCCATAGAGACTAGTTTATTTCAATGAGGGACACGCCATCAAAAAATCATGTTTCGTTAGGAGATGATTCTTCATATACAGTTTAGGGGATTGGAAACATTTCTTTACCCCTTCGTTCACGCAAATGCAGACTATTAGATGTCCTATATGTCCCTGGGTTGACAAATAATCTACTTTCAGTCAATCAAATCCTAGATCACAACCTGAAAATTGACTTTGATAGTCAATCCGGCAAGAAAACGTGCTTGATTCGAGATAAATCAAGAGGCTCGAAAATAATTGCAAAATCCTCCAATGTGGGATGCATGTTCCAACTTGATTTTGTTCACAGAGATGATCAAGCACTTGTGGCTAAGAACTCCACCTCAACACAATTGTGGCATCGGAGATTTGGTCATGTAAGTTTCAAATATCTCAAAACACTTCGCCATTGTAATATGGTACATGGGCTACCATCTCTTCAGAAGGATACATAAAAGTGTCCTCACTGCCTAACAGGAAACAACACAGAGCTTCGTTCCAGAAGAGTACGTTTCGAGCTCATGGTAAAATTGACTTGGTTCATATTGATCTTTGCAGTCTAATGTAGCCAAGTCATTTTGGGTTCCAGTACTTCATGCTTTGTGTTGACGAATGTTCGAGAAAAATTTGGATTTTCTGTCTTCGAAAGAAAAGTGAAGCATTTGAAACCTTCAAAAATTTCAAAGTAGCAGTTGAAAAAGAAACTGGTTGTCACATCAAAACTCTCTACTCAGATCGAGGGGAGGAATTCACCAATGATGAGTTTAGATACTACCTACAAACTAACGGGATTTGTCGACAAATTTCTCCTCCACACACACCGCAGTAAAATGGTGTTGTTGAGAGAAGAAATCATATTATCATGGAAATGGTGCGATGCATGATCAATGATTCCGAACTTGCAAAGACATTCTGGGCAGAAGCATAAAAAACAACAGTGTATTTGTTGAATAGATTGCCCATAACTGCTCTTGATGGAATAACACCACAAGAAGCATGGTCAAAAAGGAAACCATCCATTGCACACCTCAGAGTATTCGGGTGCAAAGCAAGCATGCACATACCCAAACAGAACAGAAAGAAATTAGACATGAAGTCACAGAAACTTTTCTTCATTGGGTACAGTGAAGAGACTCTTGGGTATAGATTGATGGATCCTAAGACCAGAAAATTCTACACCAGCAGAGATGTTGAGTTTTTCGAGAAGAAGGAAGCAAAGACTCCTCCTTTAGACTCACAAGATGTAGATTTTTCACCCGTTGTAAAAATTGAATCTGATGTTCCTTCAGAAGATGAAAGTAACAATGGGAATGATGGTGTTGATCGGATAGAACCATGACCCATGGGAACAATTCATCGTATTCCCAAGTTGTGTACAAGTACATTACAAGATGCAAGAATGGATGTTCCACCGGATACATCCACCCCTGGACCACAGACTCACAGTAAAGAAAGAGAAGAAGTTAACTTTGCTTTAATTAGTAGAGTTATTGAATCAGATGAACCCTCAACAGTCTAGGAAGCCCTACAGTCAAAATCTTGGAAAGATGCCATGGATTCTGAATATCAATCAATGATGAAGAATAACACTTGGTAGCTTGTCAATCTTCCACTAGGGAAGAAACCCATTGGTTGCAGATGGATATTCAAAACGAAGTAAAAAGTAGATGGGACAGTGGACAAGTAAAAAGCAAGACTTGTAGCAAATGGGTATGCACAAAAAGAAGGCATTGACTATGAGGATACATTTTCTCCCACAACTAAGATCAAAACAATTAGGATGATCTGTGCTCTAGCTGCTTAGTTTGGATGGAAAGTCCACCAAATGGACGTAAAAAGTTCCTTCCTAAATGGATATTTACAAGAAGAAGTCTACATGACTCAACCTGAGGGATATGTAGTACCTGGTCAGTAAGTAAAGGTATGAAGACTCAGGAAATCTCTATATGGCCTCAAACAGGAACCTCAGGCATGGTACATCAAGATTGATGAGCATCTCGTACAACATGTATTTGTTAGAAATCCATACAATCCCAATCTTTACCTCAAAAATCAAGGGGGGGGGAGACTGTGATTGTCATTGTCTATGTCGACGATCTAGTCATTACTGGAAGTTCAATGAAGATGATCGATGCAATGAAGAAAGATCTTAATTGATCGTTCGACATGACATATCTCAGGCTAATGCACTATTGTCTTAGATTGGAAGTATGGTAGAAAGAGAATCACATCTTTGTTTCTCAGATGAAATATACCAAGACAACACTTGAGAAGTCTAGAATGTTGGATTGCACACCAATTGCTACACCTATGGAGAATAAATTGTAGGTATCTCATTTAGATCCATCTCCTGAGGTAAGTGCCACTCTTTATCGGCATCTGATTGGGGGTCTCATTTACCTGGCCTACACTAGGCCAAATATCAGCTTTACAGTTAGCTATCTATCCAGGTTCATGCAGGAACCCAAAGTTTTTCATTGGAAAGTAGCAAGGCACATTTTGAGATATCTTAAAGGATCAGTGGATCTTGGTCTAGAATACAAGAAGAATGAAAAATTCTTCTTGACTGGATGTTCGGATTTAGATCATGTAGGTAACATTGATGATAGAAAATCCACTTCTAGATTTGTATTCTTTATGGGATCTGGACCAATATCATGGGGAAGCAATAAACAACACTGTATTTCTCGTTCTTCCAAAGAAGCTGAGTATTGTTTTGTAGGAGAAGCTGTCTATGAAGAAATTTGGCTACGTCGCATACTAGAAGGACTTAGAATACCAAAGGAAAAACTGACCACCATGTATGTTGACAATGAAGGTGTTCTCAAAATTGTTAGCAATCCAGTGTTTCATGAGAGAAAAAAGCACATTGAGGTTCAAGTTCATTTCATACACAAGCATGTGTTGAAGCACAACATCCAGCTTCAATTTTGTCCAACTGTTGAACAACAAGCAGATATTTTCACAAAGTCACTTGCACGTGACAAGTTCGAGTTGTTCAGAGAGTTCCTCTTCTCATCTCTTCAAACAATGCGCAATTAAGGGGGGGAATTTTAGGATAAAATATTATTATCCTAATTAATTATACATTCCATAATTAATAAATTTATTAGTTATTATTTTATGGTTATATTTAATTATAACCATCCTTTTGTTTGTATTTGAATACTACGGGAATTGTTATATTGTTTTAACAGTATTTTTTTTGTGCTTCCCGGATGTTATTGGAAGATTGTGTAATGTGGAATATGGTTGCACCTGTGCAACTTAGTTTCATGTTTTTATTTGGTTGTGCAATATCTATAAATATTGCAGCCCATTCTATGTAATGTTGGTTGATTATGATTAATACAATCCATAGGCTTCCGTCCCTATTTTCAAGGTTCACAATGGTTTAGGATTTTAATAGTAGGATCTATTCAGATTTAGGACCATTTTTGTATAGCTCTTCACAATCAATTTGGAGAAAAGGGAGATAACCTATCCCTATTGCAGCATTTGAAAACCATCAAGAGGGATCCTGATGAGTAGCTGATAGATTTTAACTTAATATTTCAAAAGAAACGGGACATGATTCCATTGGTCATGAGGTCCAGAGATGAAGGTGATTTCTTATACTTTCTTAGAGATCTAAACTATGATATTGCTTTAATGATTCAATCAATGGGAGGCACAACCTTGCTTGTAGCCTATAACATTTCCATTAGAGCTAAAAATTGTTTAATTCAGACTGGTAAAATTACACCTAGGCCACCTATACCTCTGTATCTGGAACTAGGAGCTCCAAGCACTAGTGAAACACCCACATTATTTCCCATACCTACTCTAAGAAATCAGAGTTCAGCTAAAGCTTTCACCTCATCCTCTAGCACTTCAAAAGAGCTACAAGAGGTTATAAAAGAGTTGCAGAACCTTGGGAATGAGCTAGTGACTATAAAAAGGTAGAAAGCTCAGAGTTCTAGGTTGTATCAGCCTTAAACTCAGTATCAGGCTAGACCCCCATATCAGAAAAATAGACAACCAGCTCAGGCTGCAAATCAAAACCAAAACCAAGGACAACCTCAAGTTGCTAGGCCTTTTCGACCATATGACCCAAACACACCTTCAACATCAAGCACCTTGGTTCCAACAAAAAATAATATGGCATAAGAATATGACTGGTGTATCTCATGCCATCAACCCCACAACCAATCAATGTGTTTCAATTCTACACTGAACCAGGCCTTGATGGTATAGACCATTGGTGTCCCAAGAGTCTAGTTAAGAAGAAAATCAGAAGTAAGAAATTCAGCAAGAGGCACCTCCAAGTGATGCCATGCTTGTCAATTGGCAGGCTGAAGAATTATATGGAGTTAACCAAACCCCTTCTCAAAGTGTGGCTACCAATACACAATCAAATAAAAGGAATATTGGAGAGGGAAAATCATAAAACTCAGGTAATACTCAACCTTCTATTATTCCACAAGGTATTGGCACTCAAAGTGTAAATCCCAATATGCAAAGTGAGCCCAAGCCAACTCCTAGACCCACTTAGACACCGGTTGTAATGACCCATGTGCAAGAGAAAAAGGTACCAGAAAATGGTCAGCAAAAAGATAGCTCAACCCCATTTAACATCATTGAAAAAAATAAAGAAAACAAATGTGAATATTTCAATGTAGGAGTCATTGGCTATCCCAGGGCAGAGAGACATGTTGCACGCTGCTATAGCCAATTGGTCAACCTCTTACCAACCCCTCAGCAAACAAGAGAAAGTGCTTACCAATCCATCTCGGCCCAAAGGAAACCATGGAGGAAAACAAGGTAAGAATCTGAAGCCCCCTCCCTTCTATGTTTCATTGATCATTGGAGACAAATTGGTACATAATTGCATGATTGATTCGGGGGCAAGTATCTCTGTAATGCCAAAACAAATAGCCAATCAGCTAGGTCTTCAGTACAAATTCATCTCCAAGGGCATAGTGCAATTATATGGGACAATGGTAACAACTGTTGGAGTCATCAAGGATTCGACCCTCACATTACACGCATGCCCCAATGTGACTATATTGCAAAACGTATCAATCATATATTTTTTTGCCACATTTTACATTTTGATTGTCAAGATACTTCACTGCTAAGATTGGAGGCTATTTGTCTACTGATTGGTCACACATGCATTTTAGAACAAGGTACAGAGCTAAGGCTATGATCAGATCTGAGCCCATTGCAGATTACCATATTGAGCCTTATATACCCATCCCAATCAATGCCAATTGTCCAGCCTTTAATCAGGATGACCTCCTAAACATTTGTGAGGTAGATACCAAGGTTGGGTGTATTCAAGACTTGACCCTCGACGAGTGGGAAAACAAGAAGCATGATTTTGACCCCTGTAAGGAGATGAAGGAATCTGAGCTAGGATTCTACTGTTCCATGAGGAGAATCATCCTCTTCCTAAAATCATTAAGTTAGACTAAAAAGATGATAATGAGGTATGACAGTTGTTCTTTGATGGCTCAAGAAGTAGACAAGGATTTAGAGGAGGAGCTATGCTTGTGTCACCTCAAGGTATGAAATATTACTCGACTTTCCATTTCCAATTTGTTTTCTCAAACAACACAATGGAGTATGAAGCTTTGATCCATGGACTGCATTGGGCGAGGAAAAGAGGGATTAAAAACTTGCAAGTGTTTTGAGATAATGAGTTACTTGTGAATCAAGTCTGAGGAAAAAATGCTACCAAGAACGATCTATTAAAGAACTACAAGAATCGGGTATGGGACCTCATCGAGGATTTCGAAGCATTCGGCATCAATTCCATCCCAAGGAAGAAGAATGAAGTGGCAGACAGACTGGAAGCTATTGGGGCAGCATTTGATGTTGTAGAGTGTATCAAGATTGATAAGTCTCAGCCCCATATCAAAGTGGTTGTGATACCAGTTGTCCCTAACAATAACACAAGTTGGCATGTCTTCGACAATGACTAGAAAATTGTCAACTTTCTATAAGAAGAGGCTGAATTTTCCTCTAGAAATCAAGATAAATTAGAACAACAGTATGACAACCAAGTGGTGTACAAAACAACCAACAAACTACCAAAGGGTATTGTAACTTTGGAGTCAATCTTCAACCCAAACGATCAATTCCAAAAGGAGAAAGAAAGTGTTCAAGTAAATGGTAAAGATTCAAAGCCCATTTCCATAGATGAAGGCAAAACGTTGTGAATTGGCAAGGTAAGTACCCAACAAGAAAAATTTGAGTTCGTTCAACTTTGTCAAGAATTCCCACATGTCTTTTCTTGGACTTACAAATATTTAAGAGGTTTACACCCAAAG
Source organism: Taxus chinensis (assembly GCA_019776745.2). Classification (NCBI taxonomy): domain Eukaryota; kingdom Viridiplantae; phylum Streptophyta; class Pinopsida; order Cupressales; family Taxaceae; genus Taxus; species Taxus chinensis. Next base: position 560,742,929 of record CM034153.1, on the reverse strand, counting down.
TTCACACAACACACTATCGAGTTGGATCCAGGATCTAAGCCTTTTCAGGAAGAAGCAAAGGCCAATAAATCCTCACATTGAGCCTCTCATGAGGAAAGAGTTGAACAAGCTAATTGAAGCCAGCATCATCTTCCCTATCAAGCACTCAAGTTGGGTTACAAAATTCGTGCCTGTGAGGAAAATAAATGGAGAAATTACACTGTGTGTGGATTTTTGTGATCTGAACAGAGCATCACTCAAGGATCATTATCCACTTCCATTAATGGAACATATCCTACAGGTTATAACTGGCTCTAAGATGTTTTCATTTCTAGATGGATATTCAAGCTATAACCAGATAATGGTGAAAGAGGAAGATCAATTTAAGACAACCTTCACCACCAAATGGGGCACATATGCTTATAAGAAGATGACATTTGGACTATCAAACGCTAGAGCAACATTTCAATGAGCTATGGACATGGCATTCAAATCCTTAATCAACAATATTGTCCTAGTGTATCTAGATGATATCATTGTCTTCTCAGAGAATGTTGCAGACCATCTCTTCCACCTCAGACAGGTATTCTAGAGGTGTAGAAGATTCAGAGTGTCATTAAACCCAAAGAAGTGTGTATTCTTGGCACATTAAGGGAAATTTTTGGGCCAAATTGTCTCAAGAGAATGGTTAACAATTGATCGTGATAGGGTTGAAGCCATCCGAACAATTCCATTGCCACAACAACAAAATTCTCTCCAAAGCTTCTCGGGGAGAATAAACTTTTTCCACAAGTTTTTCCCTGATTTTTCCACTCTTGTGAAGCCTTTAACAATGATATTGAAGAAGAGTCTTGCATTTAAATGGTCAACATAGGGAAAAGAGAGTTTTTGAGGCCATCAAGCTCGCAATATCACAGGACCCAACTCTTATTAACCCAGACCTTTCAAAGGACTTCATGTTATATGCTTTTGGAGGGTCAGACACAATCTCAGCTATCTTGGTTTAGCCCAACAAGGAAGGTTCAGAAAATCCCATATCCTTCTTTAGTCAGATCTTGGAGGATTACGAGGTAAATTACTCTTTCATTGAGAAGCATGTCCTTGCTGTCATTAGGAGTTTGAAGAAGTTCATACACTTAGTCTCAAACAATAATATTCAACTGCTAGTATCTCATGCTAGTGTCAAGTATTTTATCCTAAACAAGGACTTGAATGAGAAGAGAGCTGGTTGGATTCACTCATGTAATGGAGTATGATATTGAGATCAAAGTGGAAAAACTATTATGTGGTAGGGTTCTGTGTGAGCATCTCACTTCCAAGCACCAAGTTGAGTCAGTAGATGAAAAAGAGGTTGTCCTATTACTACAGAATGATCAAGAACAACCAGCTAATGATGCACCTATTCCATGTTGGACTCAAGCCTTGGTGCACTATCTCCAAATAGGTTTGTGCCCTCCAGAATGGAACAAATCAAAAAGGAGATACTTCATACTACAATCCATCCCATTTCTACTTGTTAGCGGAGTCTTGTTCAAAAAGGATATCAATAGTGTCCTATTGAGGTGCATTGGGACTGGCCAAATTGAGAGAATGTTGCATGATTTCCATGATAAAGAAGTAGGATGCCACTTTTCCCCTCGATTAATAGCTCTCAAAATCATAAAATATGGTTATTACTGGCCTATAGTGTTTAGGGACTGCTACTCTTGGATCAAGAGGTGTAAAAAGAGTGCATTCTTCACAAGGAAGGAGAAATTAGCATCCCTTCCCCTTTTCCCAATTTCAGTGGATCAGCCATTCATGTAATGGGGATTAGAATTCATTGGAGTGATTAACCCAAACTCAATCCAAGGCCACAAGTGGATACTTACAGCAATAGACTATTTCACCAAGTGGACTGAGGTAGTGGCACTTAAGGAAGCAAAGGAATCCAACATCTTGGATTTCTCTGAAGGAATAGCCACCAGGTTTGGATTCCCTGCCACTATTATATCAGATAATGCATTGGCATTCCTAGGTACAAGGATCACTTAAAGGGATGTCAAAAATGGTGTATACCTCAGCACTTCATCAAAATATTTCCCTCAAGGTAATGGCCAAGAAAAGTCCACAAACAAGAACCTATTAAGGATTATCAAAAGGACTCTTGATGAAAATCAGAGAACTTGGCATACAAAGCTCAAATCAGCTCTATGGGTTGATAGGATCACATCCAAAAGGTCTATAGGTAGTTTCCCATACAAGCTTGTATATGGAAAAGAGGAAGTATTTCCCATATCATTGGAGTTTCCCACTTTAGAGATCATGAAATAGTTAGAAATAGCCAAGTTTGAACCTATGGAAATCAAGTATGCAGAGCTGATGGAGGTAGGAGAGGCAAGAGAGCATGTAATGCAGATCATGGAGAAGGATCAAGCATTGATCAAGAATATTTTTGATAAGAAAGAAAGAACGAGGTCCTTTTAAGAGGGGAACTTAGTTCTAAAGTGGGATGCAGATCAGGAAAAGCCAGGAAGGCATTCCAAGTTCGATGCCATTTGGAGCATCCCCTATATGAGCACAAGGTGTAAAAGTAGCAATTCCTTCCAGATGACTAAATTAGATGGTGAAGAATTGCATATTCTAGTTAATGGGATCCATCTCAAACATTGCTACTGAAAAGGAAGGTTCCACCCTTGAAAATATTAGCATAGGACTTTAATTCCCCTAAGTGCGTATGCACATTGTCTTGTTGTAGCATAGGTTTTATTTCCCTATGTTCTTCAACATAGGTTTCTTTTTGCTCCAGGTTTGTGTCGTTATGCAGTTCAATGCATCTCTAGGTGAATACGCTAAGCCCTTCAGCATTTGTAATAGAGAGACCCATAGTTTTCATAACAGTTGCTCATTTTAAAATAGAACAAATACAGAGCAACTAAAATCGGGTCTTAAAGGGCCCATTTCCAAAAGAAAAAGACCATTGTCAGGCCACAACCCATGACTCCATGCCCAATAGATATAACAAGGCAACTGATCTCTACATCTAGGTAGGCAGATGCCCCCTATGAGTCACCAAATTGTTATCTCAATTTCTCCCCCTGGAAAAATTGATCAAACATGACCCTGCGCAGAAAGAAATCCAAAGGACATTTCCGTCGAATGAGCCTACATTTCAAATCCAATATTCAAGTTACATGCAAGGTATACAATGGAGTAGCAGGGTTGGTAAAAGGCCAAACAGTGTCATAGAAAACCATTGGCTCAAAGGATAGAAATGGAGAAAGCCTCAAAGTCTTTGAGCTTTATAATGATTCAGAACGAGCCTAGATTGACTAAGTATGGAAGAATTAGTGGAAGCTTCCACGTGCCTCATCAGTGCTTCTCCAAAGGTTAAACCCAAAAGTGGAGGCTCGAACAAGTGTAAATCTTCCATGTGCCCCTAGACCTGAAAAGAGACAGAGTTGACAGTTGAAAATTCAAGATGGGGGTAGAATCAGCGGAGGGTGCCATGTGCCTCAACTGCGCAAATTCAAGAGAGGCGGCCCAAGGGCCAGATTCAAACATGCGCCAACCCGCCACATGTCCAAGAGTTCGAAGGGGAAAGAATGGGCGTTGAAAATTCCAAAAGACCATGGAGGTCTCCACATGTCGTATCCGCACAACTCCAAAGGTAAAGTTTGGGGGCAATTTCCAAACATACGCAAAGCTGCCACATGTCTCAGGTCAGACACAATGCCTCCGCCAGCAAAAAGGACTCAGGAAAAATACAAAGGAAATCAGGGAGCCCGTGGATGATACCACGTGTCTCATGGGTGCAATTTTAAGAGCGAAGGCAAGGAGAAAAATATCAACAAGCGTAGGGTTACCACGTGGACCCGATAGAGACAGACTCTTTTAAATATTGTGTGCCTATAACCCTGATCTTCAGATAGTCATATCTTTCGATTGGGAACTCAGATTTGGGAGGGAGAAGAATTTTTGGAAATGTCTCGACATCCCCTACACCATCGAGGTTTGAAACTTTAATTTTGACGAGGTTACATGGGTAAAAGGTGGAAATAATATTCGTGCCATTAATATAGGATTCAATTGCTCCAACAACTAGATCATATTTGATCTGATCCGCCGTTCTCCCTCCTTCAAAGTGTCGAACAAGTAATCAAGGTGGAATCGACATATTGTGAGTGGATTTGCAGCAGCATTGATGGCTGGTAGCTGAGCTTCAAATCATTTTTCCCACCTCTCTCTTCCTTTTCTCTGTGATGCATCTATAAAACAAGGATTTGGGCTCATTGTAAAGGGTTGGACAATATTGTTTTGCACCCTCCCTTCTTCCCTTGTCTGCAAGAGAATTTGTAGAGCTTCTAAACCTCCCATTCGAGTTGTAATACAAATTATTTTGCCTCTTGGCTACTGTATTGTATTGTATCAACTCTAGAGCAATGATATATGTCTGTGGACAATTCCCAACCCTTTCATGTGTTTGTTGTTGTCTTCTGATCTCTCATTACAGTTTGGTTATCTGTGCATTATAGTTGTATTACATTTCTATGGTCCGTGTTAAATTACAAAATGGGTGTCTAACATTCCTTTGGTGCATCACCTTGTTAGCTTAGGTTTATTTCACTGCATCTTCTCAACCCTGTCTCCTTGGTAATATAGAGTAGGTTTTAGAGTAGATCCTCAACAATTTATTTGTATGCACCTAAAAAGAGGAATAGGAACTGGCCTTTATCAAGAGAGCTCTCTCGATTTCGAAGTCCCACACTTTGAGAGATGCTCCATGTTGTGCAATCACACTTAGAGTCTCAACTCATCTAGTTGTAGACATTCAGGGGTGTTGTGATTTTGCACTAACAAAGGCTAGCCAAGTGTTTCTTTACATACATATGAGATGGATCAAGCCATATGTATTTCTTTTTATGATGATTTTGAAGCCAAAACAATGTTAATTCAATGTAAGTAGTCAGTATGCAATAGTGAATCGGTAAAACATTGTAGACAGTATGTATTTGTAAATCAACGAGATTTTGATGAATGCAAGGTTTTTTAGTCAAATCATTTCTATATTGAATGTGGATGCATAGAGTTTTCTAAGCTCTATATAGTTCATTTTAAATTGTTATCATAGCTTGGAAATGGATTTCCTTAAACTTTTTCTTCAACCCTAAACCAAGCATATAAACTAATGTCTGTTAGTTATCGTTTCCTATAAATTTTTGGGCCTTATAAATAATTTTGTTGTAAAATACATATTGATATCATATCGTTTCCTATAAATTTGTGGGCCCTATTGGTTGTCTGCATAATAATTAATCATCTTATAAATTTTTGGGGCTTATTAGTAATTTTGTTTATAAATTCACAAAATTAACATACTTGGATTTGATGGTGTATTCATGGCGATGTACCCGTGTCCTCCACATCTATCATCTGAACTATAAAAAAACATAACTTTGTTAAAAAAATTGAAAACCATGGAAATTTAAGATAGAGCTCATTAAACATATTTATAAAATGATTGAAAGTAAATCACCATGTTGAATTGGTTGTGTAACATCATGGTGAAATGATTGTACATCAAATTTTATAGCTTTATGGTTGTCTGCATAAAGAATAATTGTATAAGTAGCATATATAGGTTAAAATCCATTAAAAATATCACTTGTTGAATTTTTTTTCGAAGACGAACCTTTCTTCATATGAGAATAGTAATGTTTAAGAAACATTTCTTGACTATGTGTCTTAACAATAACAACGGAAGATAATTTGGAATCCACCAATGCACGAAGTGTGACACTGCCATCGTAAAGCACTAGTACTAGAAAATTTACGGAACAACATCAAGTGAACATCTCAATCTAGAACTCATACAATATTTCGTAAATAAAATGATGGATATTTCCTTGTAGGCCAATTTCGCTTGCAGTTACAATTTTTTGTGGTAGTTTCTCCATCCAATCCATAGTGACCTCTTCTCTATAATCATCATTATTGTCGTGGTTATGCACACAAGATATTGTATGCATAAGACAAACATTTGAATATCCCGTTGTTATCGTAGAGTCTCTAGCATCTATCCAAAATTAATACTCCAATGTCTTTAACCTTTTCCATGTATCTTTGTACTATTTCGCTTAACATTTTTTAATAACCAAATGGTATTAGAGAAATAATAATACAATCCAACACATTGGTTCTGATAATTGTTAGAATCTCCATTACGACATCGGAATAAATATCACTGGCCAAATTACAAAAATAAGTGATCATACATACACCATTGAAACGATTAGTTGAAGGAATAGATGATAAAGTTGATGGAAGCTGGAATGAATATACAAATTTACAAGAATTTTTTTTTTGTGATTTTCACCCTTGTTGGTATAATTCCTTCCAATTACATCACATAGTTGTCTAATATTGTCTGAGCCTCGATAGGAAGAACTTCTTCCACCTCATGATATTTTTGTCATTTTGCAATATTTTCCCCAATATGGGAATTGTTATCCCAAATTCACCTCCATGGAAAATTTGATCAAAATGAGCCCTACACATGAAGAAAAAATGAAGGGAAATGATTCAGACCCATGAACTTGAGTTCCAGAGCCAGGCAAAGTGAAAATAGAATCCCAAGAAAGTTAAATTCAACCCTGCATAAGAAGAAATAAAAGAAATGGTTCTTTTAATAATTTTCATGTCTTAAATATATTTTGCAAGCTTCGGGAAGACTCAAAAATGAAATTGTAGGGTCAGAAAAAAAGGAGGAGATGGTTTTAAAGAGGCCAAATGAAAAAAATAGAAGAAAAGGTGAAGTTTTGAAGTTTTCGAGCTCAAAACAGTTCAGAAAAAGGTCTGAAATGGACTAAGTATGGAGGATCCAGTAGAGAGAGCCATGTGTCCTTGCAGGGATTCTCCAAAGATGGATCCAAATAAAGAGGCTCAAATAAACACCGCATCTCCAAGTGTCCCAAGGCGGAATGAAGGAAGGATCAAATGGTCAAATAGAGTCAAAGGCGGATAGGGTGGGCCTCAAAATCAGCTAAGTATGAACATGTGAGCGGAGAGTACCAAGTGTCAGCATGGCGCATCTCCAAGAGTTGGTCCCAAGGTGAAAACCCAAATGAGCACAAACTTGTTATGAAACCCAAATTCTAAAAGTAAGAAAGAGTGTTGAAAAGTCCACAAATTAGCGGAGGCCGAAAAGTGTCAATTTGGTACTCCTCCAAAGGAAAACTTTGGGTCAGGTTTGTAAACAAGCGTGGTGCCTCCATGTGTTCTATCAAGGGGGGGGGGACAGAGTTAATTGAATATTCAATGCACAAACAAGCTGGCGGAGGTTGCTAAGTGTCTCAATTGTGTTGATTCAAGGGTCAAATAGAGAAAAGGTTTCCAAACGAGCGCCAAACTAACATGTGTCCCAGAGGAAAGCGGCTCATTGGGGAAAAATTTAGTTTTTCACCCCTTGCCCCAAAAGGTGTAAAAGTTACAAAATTGCCCACAACCCCACCCAAGGGAAAAGTCAACATTTAGACCTGAGTCAAAGCCAAGGCGGATAGTCGGGGAAAAAAATAAAAGTTTTCCTTTCGTCCAAAAAGCATAAAGGTAACAATGGAACTGCATTTCCCAACCAACCAAAAAGAACCACGTGTCCAGACAGAGTAGTGGGGCTATGGGAGTTCTCTCGATTTTGTGATTTTTGCAAAAAAAGGGAAAAGTTAAGTTCTGAGCCCGCAAACCTGATTTTTGTTCCAACCTAGCTGCCACGTGTCCCATATTAAAGAGAGGGCCCATTTTTCAAATTGGTTTTCCCACCCATTTATACAGAACTGATGCAAACTTTGAAGAGGCATATCTTTCAACTCATTTCTCGAAATATAGTGAATCTGATACCGTTGGAAGTGTCTTGATGTCTTCTATGCCATGGAAGGATAGAAAATCATTTTTTGTAGGACCTAGTAGGTGAAAAATGAAGAAAAGCATTTCATGCCATTAACGCAGAATCCAATCTCTTCAACTACTAGATCTGATCCGATTCGATCCGCTAGGGAACCAAAAGTGACATAGTGTGGGTGGATCTGCAGAAGGCATTGATTTTCAGTGGTTGAGCTTTCAAAATGGGATTCAATGTGTATCTCAGAGTGGTTGGAGTAGGATTCAATTCTTTCCTTCTTCTCTGTCACATTCTTCTATATATTGTAACAGAGGCATCATTTCAAAAGATTAATTAGTTGTTGTTCATTCTTCTTCTCTGCCTCCCCCTTCTTTTCTTCCCCAGGGTCGAAATGGAGTTTGAATCTCCTCCCCTTCTCTGTAAATGGTGTTTTTACCTCTTGCTTGTGTATGATGCTCTGTGAAAATTTCTGAAGTAATAAAACTCATTTTTGTGATGCGTTTTTCCATCCTTCACTTATTTTCATTACATCTTCTTTCCTCTCATCCTTCTGGAGTATTTTGTGCATGTTTTTAATGTTTCATTTGTAGCTCTAGGAGTTGTGTTCATTGGGTTGAAACATTTCCTGTTTGAAATCTGATCTTTTGTCTGTGATGTTGATGTCCATACTCTCCATTGCTCACCTCTATTCATTTCATGGAAGTCTGGGTAGATGATCAACATTTCTATTTTCTTGGTGCTATCACCTCGTTAGTGTAGGAATTCCCTTTTCATGCTCTCTCTCTCTCTCCTTGGTCCCTTGGAATTGTTATATTAGGAGGAGATAGTCGCATTTCCTTCCTTAGAAGTAATTTAGCATTAGGATATAGAAGAAGAAGCCATATTTCTCTGGAGGGCCATCTCAATTCCACAAGTCCCACAACTTGAGAGATGGTCCCATGTTATGCAAATCACACCAAATGAGTCTGTCTTAGAAAAATAGATTTTTAGAGTTTATTTGGGGGTGTTATGATTTTGCACTAACAGTTTTGGCACGTTAAGTGGGATAGGTCTGAAGCACCTAACCACTTCACTTCATCAGGTTTGATGTGCTCTTGGTGAAGGTTTCAGCCTTTGGAGGCACTTATAAGCACATCTGGCGACTCCATCTGGTCAAAAACTCATTCTCTAAGTTGTAGACCTATTCCATCCATTTTCTTCTTCCATCTCTTTAAGTTTCTCCCATTCCATGAGGTTGTGCAATCATGACTTAATTCAATTCATGCAACTCAATCTTACAGCAATACAACCCACCTCCAATGTATTTCCCAATTCCTCAAGATTAATGTTATAATCAGATCCAGGACCACTATGCTTACCCATATGAGTAGAGTAAAAATTAGTTTGGCCATGGATCTTATCAAGACCAAGGGGATACATATAATGGCGATAGTTATGTAGAGGATGTTGATCTGCTGGAGAAGATTAAAAAAATGGACATTGGCATGGTTCAATTAAGGGGCAGAGTACAAATGAAGGCATTCGATTATGGTTATAGGGCACCTTGTTTGTGGGAAGACCCTTTTCCAAGACATTACAGCCCTCGGGAGAAGCTGGACTTCATGGTTGAAATTCTTCCCCAACTTACAAAATGGGATGAGGAGATCAGGGCCTATGAGCAAAGTGTGGGATAACCTTTTCAATGGTTAAGTCAAACACCAGCTTCTTGTATTTCATTTTATCTCCCTCAGTCTTTACCATTTCATCAGAGGCAAGAGTCAAGCCCCTCACATGCTGCCCCAAGTGTTGATTTCATTTCTCCGTTCCCTAGTCTTCCACCTCATCTCATTACTTTTGTCCTTTTCCCTTCCAAACAGTCATCCCTTCCGAACAAACAAGAAGTTCCACCTCCTTTCCCACCAAAAATGATGGCAAAGATTGTTGAACCCCAACCTACCACTCCTCTTGCTTTCCTAAGCCCATGTTGGGAAGATACTCAAGAATCCATTCAAGGAGAACATCAAACAGAGGAACCAAACAAAGAAGAAATGATAGAAAATCTTAAGAGTTGGGCTGCTAAATTTGAGTTTTCAAAGATCCACTTACTTGTTAAGCCTGTAGAGGAGGCTAAGGTTGAAGAATCAATGGTGGTTAGGACTGATTTTTTTGTAATAGAAGAAGAACAAGGAAAGGAAGAAGATTAGGTATCAATTTTCTCGAAGTGTAGTGTCCACAATGGCACTTTGTGTGAGAAAAATTATGATCCAATTAAGGTTACACAATCAGCCAAAGAAGAGGAGGAACAATCATGCCCAACCCCCATTAAAGAGGAGCAGTTCGGAGAGATCAGATCAGTGTTGAGGCCACTCAATGAAGAAGGCATCATTGAAGGTTTTTTTCTTTCATTTCAAGGGCCTGATTTGATTGATGAACCCATGATGGAAGAGGACCATACAGTTTCAGAGGCTCTAAGTGTGGAGTAGGCTATAGAATAACCTTCAGTTCTTCCTCCCACTTCATTCCCTTCAAGCTTTGATGTTGAAGGGGTCAAATCATAATAGTGTGTTCCACTTGGTGGCAAAAAACATTTTAAAATCTGGTAGGTAAATAAATCTTTAAAAATACTTTAAAAACTCAAAAAAATCAGGTAAACTATGGATCCAAATCTCCTTGGTACATTTAAGCTCTTAAAAATACATGTTTGGTCATTTTATAAGTGTTTAATCATGTTTTGGTTGTCAAAAATATTTTTTTGAAGGTACAAAAGGTGCAAAAAAGTGGGACACAATTATATGCTTTGACCTGAAGAAGATTTTGATATTTCAAACTTCATGCTTGAGAGTGAAGGGATCCATGGTGATCAAGTTGCAAATCAGGAAGACACCATGAAGGAGGTAGAGCACTTGCAAAATAACAAGGAGACAGACTATCTGTGAGACTTGAGAGATTGCTTTGATGAAGAGGAACCCATGGAGAGTACATCATTCATTCCTCCATCCATCTTCCACGTACATGAACCTACTGCCATGAAGGAGGATACTCAAGTGCAAAAGCCTGCACTCCATAATGGCCCTCTGGAACCAAGGTTAGAAGATCTTGATCTTCCATGTTGTTAAAAGGAGGAGGAAGAGAAAAGGTAGTAGGGTGTCATCATCTCTCACACACCATCCACTAAAGAAGGTCCATAATAAGACTCCATTTTTGGAGTTGAATTTCAGAGAAATGGGCACATACAAAGGATCTGACCATGCCCAATACGATACTTGGCTTCATTATAGGCAAGGGAGAAGCCAAAACTAGTCATGCCTACTCCAAGGCATGAAGATGAGCATCAAAGTACTAAGGGTCATCATCAACACCTCCATAAGTCCGACGTAAGTCAGCTTGAGGAGGTATTTTCTATTAATTTTGATACCTTGATGATTTGGGTGCAAGACTGGATTATTGTAAGTTTTTCACTCATACAGGTAGTTATATTTAGTGTCAATTCATTTTCATGGTTTCCTCTCTTGAGAAATGCAAGCTACTTCTCCTTGCATATAGCATACTTTGTTTAGAATTATTTCTCTCTGGTTAGTGTAGGAGTATGAGTAGACTTTATTTCCAGCAGAACAAGTTCTTATGCACACTTTTCATGTCTCATTTGAGGCATGTATGATTTGGTCTTTGTATATAAGTTTTGCTCGCATTGCTCTAGAGGTGTACAAGGCTGGGATCTTCACCATTTACGGTAGAAAGATACATAGTTTCTTGCAACAGTTGACAATTCCAAAAAAAAAACAAATGCAGAGCAACTAAATTCATTTCAAAACAGTCCATTTTAGGGACAGATCAGAATCCCGGAGTTAAAATAATTTTCTACTCTCAGAAATTCCATTTCCAAGATTTCCTTATGAAAATTGAGAGTACAGACTCAGGGTCAGACAAAACATAGAAAATGCATACAGTTAGGCTTGCAGTGGCTCAGGGATCAGACCTTCAAAGGTTCAAGTCAGTTTCATATATATCAGGTAGACTCCGTGCTAAATAAAGAGGCTCAAACAAATGCCGCAAATCCACGTTTCCTAGGGGGGAATGGAGGTAGGATTAAACGATCAAACAAATTCAAAGGCGGACAGGGCAGGCCTCAAAATCAGCTAAGTATGAACATACGAGTGAAGAGTGCCAAGTGTCAGCATGGTGCATCTCCAAGAGTTGGTCTATAGGTGAAGACCTAAATGAACTCAAGCTCACCATGTAGCCCAAATTCTAAAAGTAAGAAAGAGTGTTGAAAATTCCACAGATCAGCAGAGGCCGAAAAGTGTCAACTCGGAGCTCCTCCAAAGGAAAACTTTGGGTCGAGTTTGAAAAAAAACGTGGAACCTCCACGTGTTCTATCAAGGGGGGAAAATTTAGTTGAATAGTCAATACACAAACAGGCCGGTGGAGGCTACCAAGTGTCTCAATGGCATTGATTCAAGGGTCAAATAGAGAAAAGGTTTCCAAATGAGTGCTAGACTAACGCATGTCCCAAAGGAAAGCACGTCATTGCGGAAAAAGTTAGTTTTTCACCCTTTTCCCCTTAAGGTGTAAAAGTTACAAAATGGCCCACACCTCTGCCCAAGGGAAATGTCAACATTTAGATATGAGTCAAAGCCAAGGTTGAGAGTTGGGGAAAAAAGTAAAAGTTTGTCTTTCATCCAAAAATCATAAAGGTAAAAATGGAATCGTATTTCCCAACTAACCAAAAAGAGCCACGTGTCCATGCAGAGTAGCAGGGCCGCGGGAGTTCTCTGGATTTTTTGATTCTTTCGAAAAAAGAGAAAAGTTAAGTTCTGACCCTGTAAACCTGATTTTTGTTCCACCCTGGCTGCCACATGTCCCATATTAAAGAGAGGGCCCATTTTTCAAACTAGTTTTCCCACCCATTTATACGGACTCGATGCAAACTTCGAAGAGGCATATCTTTCGACTCATTTCTCGAAATATAGAGAATTTGATACTTCTATAAGCATCTCAACATCCTCTATGCTAGGGAAGGATAGAAAATAATTTTTTGTAGGCCCTAGCAGGTGAAAAATGAAGAAAAGTATTCCAGGCCATTAACGCAGAATCCAATATCTTTAACTACCATATCTGATTCGATTCGATCCACTAGGGAACCAAAAGTGACATATTATGGGTGGATTTGTAGAAGGCATTGATTTTTAGTGGTTGAGCTTTCAAAATGGAATTCAATGCATATCTCAGAGTGGTTGGAGAAGGATTTAATTCTTTCCTTTTTCTCTCTCCCATTCTTTTATATATTGTAACAGAGGCATCATTTCAAAAGTTTAATTAGTTTTTGTTCATTATTCTTCTCTACCTCCCCCTTCTTTTCTTCCCCACGGTATAAATGGAGTTTGAATCTCGTCCCCTACTCTATAAATGGTATTTTTTCCTCTTTCTCGTGTATGATGCTCTATGTAAATTTCTGAAGAAATAAAACTCATTTTAGTAATGTGTTTGTCCATCCTCACTTGTTTTCATTGCATCTTCTTTCCTCTCATCGTTTTGGAGTATTCTATGCATGTTTTAGTCGTTTCATTTGCAAATCTGGGAGTTGTGTTCCTTGGGTTGAAACATTTCCTATGTGAAATATGATCTGTAGTATGTGATGTTGTTGTCCATCCTCTCCATTGGTCACCTCTATTCGTTTCATGGAAGTCTAGGTAGATGATCAACATTTCCCTTTTCTTGGTGTTATCACCTTGTTAGTGTAGGAATTCCCTTTTCATGCTCTCTCTCTCCTTGGTCCCATGGAAATTTTAGATTAGGAGCAGATAGTAACATTTCCTTCCTTAGAAGTAGTTTAGCATTAGGATCAGGAAGAAGAATTCGGCTTTCTCCGGAGGGAAATATCAAGTCTGCAAGTCCCATAGCTTGAGAGATGGTCCCATGTTATACAAATCACACCAAATGAGTCTTCCTTACAAAAATATATTTTTAGAGCTCATTTGGGGGTGTTGTGATTTTACACTAACAGTTTTGGAATGCTCGTTGGGACAAGTCTGAAGAACCTTACCACTTCGCTTCATCAGGTTCGATGTGCTCTTAGTGAAGGTTTCATCCTTTGGAGGCACTTCCAAGCACATATGGCTACTCCATTTTGTCATAAACCCATTCTCTGAGTTACAGGCCTTTTCCATCCATTTCCACTCATTTCATCCATTTTCTTCTTTCATATCTTTCATTTTATTCCATTTCATGAGGTTGTGCAATGATTACTTCATTCCCTTCATGGAACTCACACTTACAGCAATATAGCCCACCTCCAATGTATTTCCCAACTCCTCTAGATCAGCATTATAATCAGATGCAGGACCACTATGCTTACCCATATGAGTAGAGTAAAAATTAGTTTGGCCATGCAGCTTATCAAGAACAAGGGGATACATATAATGGCGATATTTATGCAGAGGATGTTGATCTACTAGAGAAGATTAAAAAAATGGAGGTTGGCATGGTTCAATTAAGGGGCATAGTACGAATGAAGGCATTCGAGGTTGGTTACAGGGCACCTTGTCAGTAGGAAAGCCCTTTTCCAAGACATTAAAGTGCTCAGGAGAAGCTGGACTTCATGGTTGAAATGATGCCCCAACTTACACAATGGGCTGAGGAGATCGAGGCTTATGAGAAAAGTGCGAGACAACCTTGTCAATGGTTAAGTCAATCACAAGCTCCCTATCTTTCATTTTCTCCCCCTCAATATTTATCATTTCATCATAGGAAAGAGTCAAGCCCCTCACTTTCTTCCCCAAGTGTTGATTTCATTTCTCCATTCCCTAGTCTTCCACCTCAACTCAGTTTTTCTATCCTTTTCCCTTCTAAATGTTCATCCCCTCCGAACAAACAAGAATTTCCACCTCCTTTCCTACCACAAATGATTGCAAAGATGGTTGAACCCCAACCTGCCACTCCTCTTGTTTTCCCAATCCCATGTTGGGAAGAGACTCAAGAATCCAGTCAAGGAGAACATCAAATAGAGGAACCCAACAGAGAAGAAATGATAGAAAATCTTAAGAGTTGGGCTGCTAAATTTGATTTTTCAAAGATTCCCTTGCTGGTTAAGCCTACAGAGGAGGCCAAGGTTGAAAACTCAATGCTTGTTAGGACTGATTTTTTTGTAATAGAATAAGAACAAGGAAAGGAAGAAGATCAATTATCAAGTTTCTCGAAGTGTAATGTCCAAAATGGCACTTTGTGTGAGAGAAATTATGATCCAATTCAAGTTACACAATCAACCAAAGAAGAGGAGGAACAATCATGCCCAACCCCCATTAAAGAGGAGCAGTTGGGAGATATCAAATCAGTGTTGAGGCCACTCAATGAATAAGGCATCATTGAAGGTTTTTTTCTTTCATTTCAAGGGCCTGATTTGATTGATGAACCCATGATGGAAGAGGACCATATAGTTTCAGAGGCTCTAAGTGTGGAGTAGGCTATAGAATAACCTTCAGTTCTTCCTCCCACTTCATCCCCTTCAAGATTTGATGTTGAAGAAGAGTTTGATCTTTCAAACTTCATGTTTGAGAGTGAAGGGAGCCATGGTGATCAAGTTGCAAATCAGGAAGACACCATGAAGGAGGTAGAGAACTTGCAAAAGAGCAAGGATTCAGACTATCTGTCAAACTTGAGAGATTTCTTTGATGAAGATGATCCCATGGAGATTACATCATTCATTCCTCCATCCATCTTCCACACACATGAACGTGCTGCCATGAAGGAGGATATTCAAGTGCAAAACCCTGCACTCCATAATGGCCCTTTGGAACCAAGGTTAGAAGATCATGATCTTCCATGTTCTTCAAAGGAGGAGGAAGAGAAAAGGCAACAGGGTGTCATCATCTCTCTCACACCATCCACTAAATAAGGTCCATAAGGAGACTCCATTTTTTGAGTTGAATTTCAGAGAAATGGGCACATACAAAGGATCAGACCCTGCCCAATCAGATACTTGGCTTCATTATAGCCAAGAGAGAAGGAAAAACTAGTCATGCGTAATCCAGGGCATGAAGATGAGCATCAAAGTACTAAGGTTCATCATCAACACCTCCATAAGTCTGACATAAGTCAGCTTGAGGAGGTATTTTCCATTAATTTTGATACCTTGATGATTTTGGTGGAGGACTGGCTTATTGTCAGTTTTTCACTCATATAAGTAGTTATATTTAGTGTCAATTCATTTGCATGGTTGCTCCTCTTGAAAAAGGGAAGCTACTTCTCCCTGCCTATAGCAGCCTTTGTTTAGCATTGTTTCTCTCTGGTTAGTGTAGGAGTAGTATTAGACTTTGTTTCTGGTAGAACAAGTTCTTATGCACACTTTGTATGTCTCATTTAAGGAATGTATGATTTGGTCTTTGTATATAAGTTTTGTTCGCATTGCTCTAGAGGTGTACAAGGCCGGGCTCTTCACCATTTACAGCAAAAAGATCCATAGTTTCTTGCAACAGTTGACAATTCCAAAAAGAAAAAAAATGCAGAGCAACTAAAGTCATTTCAAAATAGTCCATTTTATGAACAGATAAGATTCCCAGAGTTCAAATAATTTTCTACTCTCAGAAATTCCATTTCAAAGATTTCCTTATAAAAATTAAGAGTACATACTCAGGGTCAGACAAAACATAGAAAAGGCATACAATCAGGCTTGCAGTGACTCAGGGATCAGACCTTCAAAGGTTTAGATTAGTTTCATATTTATAAGACAAACTCCATTCCCAATGGATGATTCAAGGCCACTGGTCTCTTCATGTAGCTGGCAGATGTCCCCGTGAGTCACCAAATTGTTATCCCAAATTCACCTCCCCTGAAAATTTGGTCAGAATGAGCCCTACTCATAAAGAAAAAATGAAGGGAAATGATTCAGACCCATGAACTCGAGTTCTAGAGCTAGACAAAGTGAAATCAAAAGCCCGAGAAAGTTATATTCAACCCTGCATAAGAAGAAATAAAAGAAACGGTTCTTTTGAGCATTTCCTTGTCTTAAATATATATTACAAGCTTCAGGTAGACTTAACAATGAAATTGTAGGGTTAGACAAAAAGGAGGAGTTGGTTTCAAAGAGGCCAGATGTAAAAACTAGAAGAAACGGTGTAGTTTTGAATTTTTTGGGCTCGAAATAGTTTAGGAAAAGGTCTAAAATTGACTAAGTATGGAGGAGCCAGCGGAGAGAGCCACGTTTCCTTACAATGCTTCTCCAAATATGGATCCAAATAAAGAGGCTCAAACAAATTCCACATCTCCACGTGTCCCAGGGGGAATGGAGGTAGGTTTAAATGGTCAAACAGAGTCAAAGGCGGACATGGTGGGCCTCAAAATCGGCTAAGTATGAACGTGCGAGCGAAGAGTGCCAAGTGTCAGCTTGGTGCATCTCCAAGAGTTGGTCCCAAGGTGAAGACCCAAACGAGCGCAAGCTCACCACGTAGCCCAAAGTCTAAAAGTAAGAAAGAGTGTTGAAAAGTCCATAGATCAGCAGAGGCCGAAAAGTGTCAACTCGGTGCTCCTCTAAAGGAAAACTTTTGGTCGGGTTTGCAAACAAGCGTGGTGCCTCCACATGTTCTATCAAGGGGGGAAAACTTAGTTAAATAGTCAATACACAAATAGGACGGCGGAGGCTACCAAGTGTCTCAATGGAACTGATTCAAGGGTCAAATAAATAATATGTTTCCAAATGAGCACCATATTTACGTGTGTCCCAAAGGAAAGTGGGTCATCATGGAAAACGTTAGTTTTTCACCCTTTTCCCTGAAAGGTGTAAAAGTTGCAAAATGGCCCACACCTCTGCCCATGGGAAATGTCAAGATTTAGACCCGAGTCGAAGCCAAGGCGGAGAGTTGGGGAAAAAAGTAAAAGTTTTTCTTTCGTCCAAAAATCATAAAGGTAAAAATGGAACCGCATTTCCCAACCAACCAAAAAGAGCCACGTGTCCAGGTGGAGCAGCAGGGCCGCAGGAGTTCTCTGGATTTTTTGATTATTTTGAAAAAAGGGAAAAGTTAAGTTCTGAGCCCGCAAACCTGATTTTTGTTCCAACCTGGCTGCCACGTGTCCCATGTTAAAGAGAGGGCCCATTTTTCAAACTGGTTTTCCCACCCATTTGTATGGACCCGATGCAAACTTCGAAGAGGCATATCTTTCAACTCATTTCTTGAAATATAGTGAATCTGATACCGTTGGAAGTGTCTCAATTTCTTCTATGCCATGGAAGGATAGAAAATCATTTTTTGTAGGACCTAGTAGGTGAAAAATGAAGAAAATTATTTTATGCCATTAACACAGAATCCAATCTCTTCAACTACCAAATCTGATTCGATTCGATCCACTAGGGAACCAAAAGTGACATAGTGTGGGTGGATCTGCAGAAGGCATTGATTTTCAGTGGTTGAGCTTTCAAAATGGGATTCAATGTGTATCTCAAAGTGGTTGGAGCAGGATTCGATTCTTTCCTTCTTCTCTGTCCCATTCTTCTATATATTGTAATAGAGGCATCATTTCAAAAGGTTAATTAGTTATTGTTCATTCTTCTTCTCTGTCTCCCCCTTATTTTCTTCCTCAGGGTCAAAATGGATTTTGAATCTCCTCCTCTGCTCTGTAAATTATATTTTTTCCTATTTCTCTTGTATGATACTCTGTGTAAATTTCTAAAGCAATAAAACTCATTTTTTATGTGTTTGTCCATCCTTCGCTTGTTTTCATTGCATCTTCTTTCCTCTCATCATTCTGGAGTATTCTATGCATGTTTTGGAAATTTCATTTATAGATCTGGGAGCTGTGTTCATTGGGTTGAAACGTTTCCTGTGTGAAATCTTATCTTTGGTCTTTGATGGTGCTGTCCATCCTCTCCATTTCTTACCTCTATTCATTTCATGGCAGTCTAGGTAGATGATCAACATTTCCATTTTCTTGGTGTTATCACCTCATTAGTGTAGGAATTCCCTTTTCATGCTCTCTCTCTCTCCTTGGTCCCATTTCATAGTTAGATTAGGAGTAGATAGTCGCATTTCCTTCCTTAGAAGTATTTTAACATTAGGATCAGGAAGAAGAAGATGGCTTTCTCTGGAGGGCCATATCAAGTCTACATGTCCCACAGATTGAGAGATGGTCCCATGTTATGAAAATCACACCAAATGAGTCTACCTTAGAAAAACAGATTTTTAGAGCTCATTTGGGGGTGTTGTGATTTTGCACTAACAGTTTTGGCACGCTCACTGGGAAAGCTCTGAAGCACCTTACCACTTCACTTCATCAGGTTCAATGTGCTCTTAGTGAAGGTTTAAGCCTTTGGAGGCACTTCTAAGCACATCTGGCGACTCCATCTAGTCAAAAACCCATTCTCTGAATTACATACCTTTTCCATCGATTTCCACTTATTTCATCCATTTTCTTCTTCCATCTCTTTCATTTTCTCCCATTCCATGAGTTTGTGCAATCATGACTTCATTCCATTCATGCAACTCACACTTACAGAAATACAGCCCACCTCCAATGATTTCCCAACTCATCCAGATCAACATTATAATCAGATCCAGGACCACTATGCTTACCCATATGAGTAGAGTCAAAATCAGTTTGGCCATGGAGCTTATAAAGAACAAGAGGATGCATATAATGGCGATAGTTATGTAGAGGATGTTGATCTGCTAGAGAAGATTAAAAAAATGGAGGTTGGCATGGTTAAATTAACGGGCATAGTACAAATGAAGGCATTCGATATTGGTTACAGGGCACCTCATCCATGGGAAGGTTCTTTTCCAAGACATTACAGACCTCAAGAGAAGCTGGACTTCATGGTTGAAATGCTGCCCCAACTTACACAATGGGCTGAGGAGATCAGGGATTATGAGAAAAGTGCAGGACAACCTTGTCAATGGTTAATTCAATCACTAGCTCCCTATATTTCATTTTCTCTCCCTCAATCTTTATCATTTCAGCAGAGGCAAAATCCAAGCCCCTCACTCACTGCCCCAAGTGTTGATTTCATTTCTCCATTCCCTAGTCTTCCACCTCATCTATGTTCTTCTGTCCTTTTCCCTTCTAAAGATTCATCCCCTCCGAACAAACAAGAACTTCCACCTCCTTTCCCACAAAAAATGATTGCAAAGATGGTTGAACCCCAGCCTACCACTCCTCTTGCTTTCCCAAGCCCATGTTAGGAAGAGACTCAAGAATCCAGTCAAGGAGAACATCAAACAGAGGAACCAAAAGGGAAGAAATGATAGAAAATATTAAGAGTTGGGCTACTAAATTTGAGTTTTCAAAGATCCCCTTGCTAATTAAGCCTATAGAAGAGGCCAAGGTTGAAGACTCAATGTTGGTTAGGACTGATTTTTTTGTAGTAGAAGAAGAACAAGAAAAGGAAGAAGATCAGTTATCAATTTGCTCAAAGTGTAATGTCCACAATGGCACTTTTTTTGAGAGAAATTATGATCCAATTCAAGTTACACAATCAGCCAAGGAAGA
Organism: Taxus chinensis; assembly: GCA_019776745.2. Classification (NCBI taxonomy): domain Eukaryota; kingdom Viridiplantae; phylum Streptophyta; class Pinopsida; order Cupressales; family Taxaceae; genus Taxus; species Taxus chinensis. The sequence goes on along the minus strand of CM034153.1, from coordinate 560,722,624 downwards.
GGAGGAACAATCATGCCCAAGCCCCATTGAAGAGGAGCAGTTGGGAGAGATTAGATCAATGTTAAGGCCACTCAATGAAGAAGGCATCATTGAAGATTTTTTTCTTTCATTTCAAGGGCCTGATTTGATTGATGAACCCACGATGGAAGAGGACCATATAATTTCAGAGGATCTAAGTGTGGAGCAAGCTACAAAGTAACCTTCAATTCTTCCTCCCACTTCATCCCCTTCAAGCTCTAATTTTGAAGAAGAGTTTGATCTTTCAAACTTCATCTTTGAGAGTGAAGGGATCCATTGTGATCAAGTTGCAGATTAGGAAGACACCATGAAGGAGGTAGAGCACTTACACTAGAACAAGGAGATAGACTGTTTGTCAGACTTAAGAGATTTCTTTGATGAAGAGGAGCCCATGGAGATTACATCATTCGCACATCCATCCATCTTCCACACATATGAACCTACTACCATGAAGGAGGATATTCAAGTGTAAAATCTTGCACTCCATAATGGCCCTTTGGAACCAAGGTTGGAAGATCTTTATCTTACATGTTCTTCAAAGGAAGAGGAAGAGAAAAGGAAGTAGGTTGTCATCATCTCTTTCACACCATCCACTCAACAAGGTCCATAAGAAGACTCTATTTTTGGAGTTGAATTTTAGAGAAATGGACACATCAAAAGGATCAGATCGTGCCCAATCATATACTTGTCTTCATTAAAGCCAAGGGAGAAACCAAAACTAGTCATGCCTACTCCAGGGCATGAAGATGAGCATCAAAGTACCAAGGGTCATCATCAACACCTCCAGAAGTCTGATGCAAGTAAACTTGAGGCGGTATTTTCCATTAATTTTAATACCTTGATGATTTGGGTGGAGGACCGGCTTATTTTCAGTTTTTCATTCATACAAGCAGCTATATTTAGTGTCAAATAATTTGCATGGCTGCCCCTCTTGAGAAAGGGAAGCTACTTCTCCCTGCATATAGCAGGATTTTTTTAGCATTTTTCTCTCTATTTAGTGTAGGAATAGGATTAGACTTTGTTTCCAGTAGAACAAGTGCTTATGCACACTCTGTATGTCTCATTTGAGGCATGTATGATTTGGTCTTTGTATATAAGTTTTGTTCACTTTGCTCTAGAGGTGTACAAGGCCGGGCTCTTCACCATTTATGGTTAGAAAGATCCATAGTTTCCTGTAATAGTTGAAAATTCCAAAAATAAAATAGGGCAACTAAAGTCATTTCAAAATAGTCCATTTTAGGGACAGATGAAATTCCCAGAGTTAAAATAATTTTCTACTCTCATAAATTCCATTTCCAAGATTTCCTTATGAAAATTGAGAGTACAGACTTAGGGTCAGAAAAAACATAGAAAAGGCATACAGTCAGGCTTGCAGTGGCTCAGGGATCAAATCTTCAAAGGTTTAGATCATATTCATATTTATCAGGCAGACTCCATGCTCAATGGTTGCTTCATGGCCACTGGTCTCTTCATCTAGCTGGCAAATGTTCCCGCGAGTCACCAAATTGTTATCCCAAATTCACCTCCCCAAAAACTTTTCTCAGAATGAGCCCTACACATGAAGAAAAAATGAAGGGAAATGATTCAGACCCATGAACTTGAGTTCCAGATCCAAACAAAGTGAAAACAATAGCCCGAGAAAGTTAAATTCAACCCTGCACATGAAGAAATAAAAGAAACGGTTCTTTTAAGCATTTCCATGTCTTAAATCTATTTCACAAGCTTCAAGTAGAATAAACAATGAAATTGTAGTGTCAAACAAAAAGGAGGAGATGGTTTCAAAGAGGCAAGATGTAAAAACCAGAAGAAACGGTGAAGTTTTGAAGTTTTTAGGCTCGAAATAGTTCAGGAAAAGGTCTAAAATCGACTAAGTATGGAGGAGCCAATGGAGAGAGCCACGTGTCCTTATAGTGCTTCTCCAAAGATGGATCCAAATAAAGAGGGTTAAACAAATTCCACATCTCCACGTGTCCCAGTGGGGAATAGAGGTAGGATTAAATGGTCAAATAGAGCCAAAGGTGGACAGGGTGGGCCTCAAAATTGGCTAAGTATGAACGTGCGATCGAAGAGTGCCAAGTGTCAACATGGTGCATCTCCAACAGTTGGTCCCAAGGTGAAGACCCAAATGAGCGAAAGCTTGCCACATAGCCCAAAGTCTAAAAGTAAGAAAGAGTGTTGAAAAGTCCACAGATCAGCGGAGGCCAATAAGTGTCAAATTGATGCTCCTCCAAAGGCAAACTTTGGGTTGGGTTTACAAACAAGCGTGGTGCCTCCACGTGTTCTATCAAGGGGAAAAGTTTTGTTGAATAGTCAATACACAAACAGGCCAGTGGAGGCTACCAAGTGTCTCAATGGCACTGATTCAAGGGTCAAATAGAGAAAAGGTTTCCAAATGAGCGCAAGATCGATGCATGTACTAAAGGAAAGTAGGTCATCACGAAAAAAGTTAGTTTTTCACCCTTTGCCCCAAAAGGTGTAAAAGTTGTAAAATGGCCCGCACCTCTACCCAAGGGAAATGTCAACATTTAGACCTGATTCAAAGCGAAGGCGGAGAGTCGGGGAAAAAAGTAAAATTTTTCCTTTCGTCCAAAAAGCATAAAGTAATAAATGGAACCGCATTTCCCAACCAACCAAAAAGAGCCACGTGTCCAGGCGGAGCAGCGGGGCCGTGGGAGTTCTCTGGATTTTCTGATTCTTTCGAAAAAAAGGGAAAAGTTAAGTTCTTATCCCAAAAACCCAATTTTTTATTGCAACCTGGCTGCCACGTGTCCCATATTAAAGAGAGGGCCCATTTTTCAAACTGGTTTTCCCACCCATTTGTAGGGATCCGATGAAAACTTCGAAGAGTCATATCTTTTGACTTAGTACTCAAAATATAGCAAATCTGATACCGTTTAAAGCATCTCGACGTCCTCTATGCCATGGAACGATAGAAAATCATTTTTTATAGGCCCTAGTAGGTGAAAAATGAAGAAAAGTATTATAGGCCATTAACGTAGAATCCAATCTCTTCAACTACCACATCTGATTCGATTTGATCCGCTAGGGAACCAAAAGTGAAATATTGTGGGTGGATCTGTAAAAGGCATTGATTTTTAGTGGTTGAGCTTTTAGAATGGGATTCAATGCATATCTCATAGTGGTTGGAGCAAGATTCGATTCTTTCCTTCTCTCTCCCATTCTTTTATATATTGTAACAGAGGCATCATTTCAAAAGGTTAATTAGTTGTTCATTTTTCTTCTCTTCCTCCCCCTTCTTTTCTTCCCCAAGGTCGAAATGGAGTTTGAATCTCCTCCCCTTCTCTGTAAATGGAATTTTTTCCTCTATCTCGTGTATGATGCTCTGTACAAATTTCTAAAGCAATAAAACTCATTTTTGTGATGTGTTTGTCCATCCTTCGGATTTTTTCATTGCATCTTCTTTCCTCTCATCATTCTAGAGTATTTTGTGCATGTTTTTGACATTGGGTTGAAATGTTTCCTGTGTGAAATATGATCTTTGGTTTGTGATGCTGATGTCCATCCTCTTCATTTCTCACCTCTATTTGTTTCATGGCAGTCTAGGTAGATGATCAACATTTCCCTTTTCTTGGTTCTATCACCTTATTAGTGTAGGAATTCCCTTTTCATGCTCTCTCTCTCTCTCCTTGGTCCATTGGAATTGTTAGATTAGGATTAAATAGTCACATTTCCTTCCTTAGAAGTAGTTTAGCATTAGGATCAGGAAGAAGAAGCTGGCTTTCTCCTGAGATCCATATCAAGTCCACAAGTCCCACAGTTTGAGATATGGTCCCAGGTTATGAAAATAACACCAAATGAGTCTGCCTTAGAAAAATATATTTTTAGAGCTCATTTGGGGGTGTTGTGATTTCACACTAATTGGAATCAAATTTTATTTTTCCATTGTTCTTCACCCAACAGTACATAAAACTAGCAGTAGTGTGATTCATGCAATTTAAATTTTTTGATTACATTGGATTCACCGCAGGATGTCAATACAATATTATTCAGATGCTTATTTCTCAAATAATGTATAACTTTTTCTCTCATTTTTTATCTCCTTTTATTCTCTGGCAGTAAGAACCAAATGTCTTTTCTATTACACTAGCCTCAAAATACCCAGTTGATTTATTATTCCTTTTCAACCCATGTAATTTTTATTTAGATGTGTCTATCTCAAGTTTAGTCAAAATATGTTTGCCTCAGCATAGTAAACAACTTGGCATGTTTTGAAGGTGAAAGAAAACCTTTTCTATGCAAAAAATTACAAACAAAATATGCTTTCTCATTTCTATACAATTTTTTGAATACTGTAAATATACCATTTTGAATGACTTCTACATTTGAATAGCCAGTTTTGTCATAACTTTTTAGAATCCCCAAATTCCAATCATATTTTGAGTGAGAATATGGTATGTTTTTTATGGAGGCATGCATTTCATGTTTCCTGAATAAAGAAACATCCAACTCCATACCCAGAATAAGACACTTATTGTTTTCAAATTCAAAGTGTTCCACTTGGACACACAGTGTCCCCAAATCAATAACTTCTGAGGATAGAACAATACTAGCTTCCTCATGTATGTCATCTATAACAAAAAACAACCACATGTCGACATGGTAGTTTTTAGGGGAACTAATTTCCAAAAACCATTCATCCTCTCTTTTCTTCCAAAAAATACCACATGCGATGAATAGAATTGTTCTGAATGGATAACAAACAATGGAAGACATTTTGACTATATTTAGGATAAAATACATTAATAATTAGGTCATTTCCGAACTTTAAAGTGTTTTTCTTTCATTTTTTGTTAAGGAATTTAAATATTACCCTAGAGGACACCAAATTCTAGAGTTCTTTACTATGTATCATAACATAGTAATTAACTTAATGGTTAGCAACTATTAGGATTTGATAGGACATCTTATGTATCATTCAACTGGTTACAGTAATTCATATTTTTTGGATCAAATCAATAATAACAGATTTTTTCTAAAAGTTGGAAATCAAATTATGATGCATTGAAATATATGAAACCATTTGCACCTTTTGAAAGTATTACATATAAGCCAGACAAGCTATAACATTAAATAGATGGCATGATAGGAACGTTAAAAAATACACACTTTAGTGGCAGATAGACTTCTAGTCAACATATAAAAGAACAACCTAAAATACTTTTTAAGCCATTTACACATTTTTAATGATAAACCGTAGAGGACATTAAGATGCAACATTTCGTATTTCGAAGAGAGTTTGTGGTAGCTTGGGATTTTTAGTTTTACAACACTATGTGATTTATGTGTATATCGGTCATACTATAGTAGTGAGAATTAGATGCATGTAAAAAGACTAATGAACATTTTAAAAGGATAGTCATCGGAAGATCTAATGTTTGGTATTTTTAGGAGAGTATTTAAGCAAGAAATCACATTAATAGAGTTAGTGATAGTTCATCATTTTTTTTTATATAAGACAATGTGAAATATATGTATATTAGACATACTTTATTCATTATTTCTAAATGTATATAACTACTCTAAGTATGATATTTTAAGTATAGTGCTTGGTGGGAAATTCCACAAAAAAAATTCAAAAACAAAGGGGAAGGATTAAAATTTTCCTAAACATAAGTATGGCCCTCTTCACAATGTTTCGTATCAGAATTTTTATTTACCTAACGCTTAGTTTCATTACTTATCAAAAGTAACGGCACATTGGACGTTACTTTCAATATTTTCTTTAGTTGAAAATTGTGATCAAATAATAAATCACGACCTAGCTAAGAAATTGCGATGCTAGTGTTTTTCACTATAAAAACTATCTATACAACTTTTGATTGCTAGTGTTTTTCACTAATTATAATTATATCATGTTGGTTGGAATGTACCTGGCAGAGACAATAGCTTCATTGCATACCATATAGAGGGATAAAGCCTTACGTAGCTCCCGTAAGGTATATTATTTGAAACACATAATTCACATCAGATCTTATGGGAGAAAATTTTTAGCGAGCGTTAAGCATTTTTCCCTTATCAAAAGTAAGGGCACAGTGGACGCTAGGTTCAACGGTTTAATAATTGGAAAACAGTGATAAAATAAAAGATCATGCTCTAGTTTAACGGTTTCTAGGCTTTCATCACAATTTCTCAGGTACTAAAAAAGTGTCATCAATAGTTTGTTTATAGTTGATCTAATTGTAGTGAAATATCACTAGAATGGAATTATAGATGGTCTTACATTACCCTTAAACCTCAAAATTACGTAATCCAAGTTGACTCCTCTACATCAACTTCCAGTAGAACCCCCTTTCCCTCAACATAGCCATCATAGATTCAGGCCATTTTCAAACTTTCCAAACCCCAACCTTGTTGCAAACTTTGCACCACCACTTATGAGAATGTTTGTCAATGAGTTAAGCCTCATGCTCCAAATTCATAGGAAACGAGCTTTGTCTTATAAAGTGAAAATAAATTATTACAAACCTTAGCTAGTAAATATCTTACTAGATGTTACTTATTATATTTGTTTAATGCTTCCAACTGATATTCACAGTCCAACATTACCAAAATAACTAATTTTATTGAGGAAATTAGGCCTACAAATACAGAGTACATTAAACAGAAAATACACAAACATTAAATAAGAAACGAAACCCACTAAAACCAAATTTAGAATCCTCTTTTTTATTCAATGAAAGACCCATAAATATTTAAGCCATTATTCCCCAATTAAACCTTAAAAACAAACAAATACCCAATATACTAAAACTCAATAAAACATACCCAAAGCAAAATCGCTTCCTTCCGATCAAACATTTGAAATCTCAACCTCTCCTTCATCGATTTCTAATTGTAAATCCTTAGGATCCTTGCCATCGATAGTGCACCCAACAGAAACATGTGTACTTAAAATATCCTTCACATTTCCCGCAAGATGTTTCTCCATGGATCGGGGATTCATGACCTTCGCAATTTCAATAACATCGTGCAACAAGATGTTCCCACTATGGTTAATTTTTTTTGTCTTTTTCCTGTCATGTTCAGGTTCCTTCAAGGCTTGAATCACTAAGGCAGCTACACTGGGAACAACTGTAACTTTGGCCTGATGATTTTGTACAGTGAGCTTCACTGTAACCCTCAAACCCTTCCAACATCTTGCAGTCTCCTTTGCAATGTCTTCTCCAATTTTATTTGGTGAAAGACCCAAAAAACTAATTTTAGGGGCCAATGTAGAGGCCTCTTTAACTTCTCCTCCTGTCACACAAACAAAAACCTCCACAACCTTAGATGGGTCCAACTTTGGTGGCATTTTTCCTCAACCCTTCGAACCGTTCTTCTTCCAAAAATCCTCTATAATTCTGCAACCTCTTACTAAAAGGGAAGACTAGAAAAAACCCTATGTCTTTATGTGTACTTGGACTTAGGGTTGTTCTCTTTTGTTTTCTTTTTTTAAGTAATATATGTTGTTATTTATTAGAGTGATTAAGGTACAATATTAAAGGTAGGTAAAAAAAATTCCTATTTTTTGGGTCCTACAATATTAAAGGTAGGTAAAAAAAAATTCCTATTTTTTTCCTATGTTTTTATCTATTAGAGTGATTAAGTTACATGAGGGATCAAGCCTTACATAGTTCCCATAAGGTATATTGTTTGAAACACATAATTCACATCAGATCTGATGGGAGAAAATGCGTAGCAAATGCTAAGTATATTTTCCTTATCGAAAGTAAGAGCATAGTGGACACTAGGTTCAACAGTTTAATAATTTGAAAACAACGATAAAATAAAAGATCATGCTCTAGTATAGCATTTGCTAGGCTCCCACCATTACTACCAGTCATTATAAATACCATATGTATATAGCTTTAGGTCGCTACTATTTTTTCATTTATTTTGTTTTAGATATTTAAATGCTTTTAAAGGAGCTCAGAACCTAATGATCGGAGGGATCCCACCCATGTATAACATAGACCATACCATAAACCAGCCAACCCAAACTAAAAGAACAAAAAATCTACAAGCATGCAGGGAGACTAGAATCCCAAATGCCACACAAGAGACCACTAGAACAAAAACCTAAGACCAAAACTAGACATAGCAGAAAAATTAAATCATAGAATTAGGTCGGTGAGGACCAACTTCCTTCCTACCTCATTAAGTCCCCCCTTCACGAGCCATCCGAAAGAGGAAGTTGTAGGAAAAATCGAGCTTGTGACAAAGCCCTGTGATGTCAGCAGACTTCGTGAAGACCAGCGTTGAGAGACCTGTGAGATCTAATTTTTCAAGAGGTTTCCCTTTAGAGAGCCCTTCTACACAAGAAGCATGCACCTATTTAGTGAATTTCATCAAGACCACAATCCTAGCCGATAGCTCTGCTATCACTTGTTGTGCCTCCTCTAAACCTGGGCTGTCCCGAACCGAGTCACAAAAAGGCTAAGCTCTACCAAATTCCTCTAGCTCTTCCAAAAATTTAGGTCAATGCATGGGTTTTATGAAATGCATCACTTTCACCCTAACCTCCTCAATATTCTTCCTCACTAACAACATCTGCAATAATAACTAGGAAGCCAACTCATAGTTAACATGAGAACGAGCTGAATTCGTTAGATATCCCACCCCTAGAATGCGAGTAATGGATTCCCTAACAGAATCAAACTCGGCCTAGAAAATAATTCGTAGGAATTCCTGCAAAACCTCCCCACGAAAGACCATCTCCCTCTTTTCTCCATGTGAAAATAATAACGACAAAGGCTAAACTGCCATGGAAAACTAGACTCAAATGTCCTTTGTCACGGGCCACCAAGCATAGATGAGATAGAAAAATCTTGCACTACCTCAAATTAAAGAGCCTCGGGATTCCCTTCCTAATAAATAATTTCTTCCAAATCCTCCCAATCATTCACACACTCAGAAATGACTGGGCCAACTCTATTAATGATTCCCCGATTAGCCAGAAGATCAGCGACACCATTCATCTCCCTATAAACATGCTTAATGTTCTGAATTGGGATTTTATTTAACCAAAACAAAATATTGCTAATGAAATAATCCAAATGCAAAGACATAGCCTTTTCTTTTCTCATGGAATAGATCACCACTTGGGGGTCCCCTTCGATTTGTAACACTTTGCAACCAGTTTGGACCACTAACTTAGGTCCCTCGAGAACGGCTTGTGTCTCCACAACATTACACGAACCAACTTTGAGAAGGAAGTACCCCATTGTTACCAACTTACCTTCAACATCTCTAATCAATCACCCACTCTCGATATACCCGGATTTCCCTTAGACGCTCCATTTGTGTTTTCATATTTTATGTAGTACTAAGAAGACTTATTATTTATAACATATAATTCACATTTATTTTTACGAGAGAAAATGCTAAGCAACCGCTAGGATTTTTTACTTATTGAATGGAATGCCATGACGTATTGAATTGAATGGTATTGTTCAGCAGCCACTAGGCTCCTACCTTTACATCTTATCAATATAAACACTACATTTACCTCCTATCAATATAAACACTATCTTTACAGTTTTGGATGCTAGCCTAAATATGTAGTTCCCGTAAAATAAATATTTTTCAACTCATATTTTATATCATTTACAATCAAATAAAATTCTTCATGACCACTAAGATCCTTTACTTATTGATATAAATGAAATATCAGACCCAAGTCTCGAAAGTTTCTTATTTTGAAAATAGCTATAAAATAACAACAAAACATGGTATAGCTTAGCAGCCCCCGGGCTCATACCTTTACCTCTTCTCATTTAAAACTCTATCTTTATAGTTTTGGATCCCTAGAATTGGTATGTAATTCTAATGAGATACATGGTTTTCAACTCATACTTCACATCATTTCCTATCAAAGAAAATGCTTAACACCTACTAAGCTCCTTTACTTATTGACAGAATCGGCATTTCAGACCCTAAGCACAAAATTTTCTTATTTTAAAAGTAGACATAAAATAATAAATCATGGTTTAGCTTAGTGGCCGCTAGGCTCCTACCTTTACCTCATCTCATTTTAAACACTCTATGTAAAGTTGTGGATCGCTAGGCTTAGTATGTAGTTGTCATAAGATACATGGTTTCTAAGACATATTTCACTTCGTTTCTTAACAAATAAAATGCTTAGCACCTGTTAAGCTCCTTTACTTATTGAAAAAAACAACATATCAGACCCTACGCTCCAATGTTTCTTATTTTGAAAATAGTTGTACAGTAACACCAACTGTAAGTCTTGGATTGCTAGCCTTATTATGTATTCGAAATAACTTGTTCGAACTTTCCACGTAGCACATTTTCATTGGATAATTAATTTAAATTAGCGCACAATATATGTAACAATGTAGAAATCAATTTTGATAAAGAATGGAACGTAAATGTCTATATATTATTCTAATAATCTTCAAAACCTTGTTTAGGATTTATTTCTTCCGCTTTTTTTAACATTTTTTTTGTTATGCTTGGTTCATTTATATGTTGTATAATATATATTTTATTATGTTTGTATTATTATAGGCTATAGATAATGAAAAATGTTTATTTTTTAATTTTTAAACCATGGAAAAATAAAATTAGGGAAATTCAAATTTCCCCACATTTTCAGATATTTGAAATTTCAATAGCCCACCTTTTTTCTTTTAGAGGGGGGAAAGTGAAATTTTCAATTTTCATCTCCCACTCTTTTTCTATTTTTTAAATTTCTTTCATGGAATGTGCTAAAAAATTATTAAATACCTCATAAAAATATTGAGTAGAGTGTCAAATATTTTTGGTCAATCAGAAAAAAATGTCTTCAAAATAAAAAAATTACACGTAGACCGTAGATAACACGGTTGAGTGTTCAAATCCGAGTTTTGTTTGCATGTGATTATAATCTTGTTCACGGGTAAATCCACACAAAAGAATTTTAGAAAATATGCACACAAAGGCCGCACACGAAGGAGGATAGCAACAAAGGTTGTGAAAATAATCACAATGATTATTTGAATGAGATAGCAGATGGAGGTTTCACATACAACATAAAGCATGAAATAATCCCAGATATTACTAAACCAGGTATTTATAGTAAAGGTACACCTTTTTTTATCGTGGGATCTATTAGTTTCTCTGTAGTCGAATGATTCTTGTGTTTTGCATGACAGTCCAATCATGATTCACACAAGCCTTGCTTTGTCCTATTGAATTGTGCTCCACAGACAAGCCATTTTTCTAGTTTTTTTTTAATCTTCATGCAAAACTACCTTATTCTTCATGAAAAACTCACTTTTTTTGTTAATGAAATAAATTTTAATCAATTTTCTGCTCTAGTATTTATTTTTGTTTAATGTTTTCCCATTTCCACCATTCTATGTCTCTCTTTGGCTATTTTTTGTTTTGAATTTTTCATTCTCGTTCGTGTGATTATTTTTTTAGGATAATGATATCTTCTAGAAAAATCACCTTATTTTTAATATTATTTTGGTTAGGAGAACCAAAAATAGTTTAATTTTTTTCTTCAAGATTATGCAAATAAACCTCACTAATTAATGCATATTACATTGTTTACACAGTTATTGATTAGATATTTTAAGAAAATATATGAGGTTAAAAAATTAATTCAAAACTATAAAAACTATATTAAGAATTCAATTGTATGATAATTATTTCCAATTATATATGTGTAAATTCCATGTAGAATTAACCAAATGTAATGTTGTCATCATTTTTTATGGTATGTACATTGGAAGTTAAACACATTATATATTCAATAATATTATTAAATATAATTTTAATCAATATGCATTTTATAATTAATATATTATTCCTTTTGAGCCCGCTAATCTATGCCAAAAATTACCATAGCTTTGAGGCTTCCATGATATAATTAGTTGTTTTTACAACCTATTTACGAAACACCAATTCTATTTTGAATTACATACAGGATTCTACACGTATATTTATATATCCATTATATAAATTCCACATTTATTTGTTATCATTTGTATCTTTTCAATATGAGTTTTTTTTGTGAATAAAATCTACCATAGGAAAAGTTTTCTACCCCAGCATCTGCTAGGCTATAAATATAATTTGGAAAAATCTTTTGTATTCCTTGGTCCCTCACGGATCAGTTGTTTTTATATAGGTAACACAACATTTTTTTTTCATAGTGATTGCTTTTGTTCTTCGTCAGCTGCTATATTCACAAATATTAACAATTTAGATTTATAAAACAACTTCATTGTGAACATGATATATTTACCTTTAAGAATAGATTAGTCATCGCTAGGATGCAACAAGTAGATGGCATCATATATAAAATATTTTTTTATAGATTCTCATACTCAATTCCGAGTTTCCATATTTTTTCATAACTGTAAAATAATTCTACCAGAATCTTGTAAGAACTAGATAAAACTATACATTTACCTATATAACATATTAAATTTTACACGTATATTTATGTATCCATTATATAAACGGTATATTTATTTGTTATATCGTATAGCTTTTCATATGATTTCTAGCAAACATTAAGAATTTAGATGTATAACATTTATGAACATGATATATTTACATTTAGGAATAGCTTAGTGGTCACTAGGGTATAATGAGTAGACCGCGTTGTATTTAAAAACATGTAGTATAACTTCTTGGTCATTAGTCCATATTTATTTTCTTGTCCTAAATGTAAAAATATTCTTCCTTTAAGTATAGCTTAGCAACCACTAGGGTACAACGAGTCTAAGTCTATACGTATACTATTATATAAATTCTAGACTTATTTTTTACCGTTTTTATAAAATTCATTTTGAATACAATCTAAATGAATAATGGTGTCTACTTTAGCGACTAATAGGCTATAATTATTAGTTGGATGAATTCTTTGTTTACCTTTTGCGGACCCAAGGATAGGTGTATTTTTCTATAGGAAACACACTTTTTTCGGTCAAGCGATCGATTTGTTATTTCTCTCATGTTAAATACACTTTGTGATTTTTAGGAAACACACTTTTTTGGGTCAAGTGATCACTTTCTTTATGACTAATAATATCTTAGTAGACACTAGGATTCATCGAGTATATCGCGTTGTATTGCATTAAGACCTTACGGTGGGTTGGATTAAACAAATTAAATTAAAATAGTTTCACCTAAGAGGGCATTAGGTACTTCCACAGTATAATATTTTAAGCTTAGTGGGTGCTATAATATATCCATTTACCCAATTATATTTTGAGCTTAGAATTTGCTAGCTTATGACACAACATAATATTTGGATCTTAGTAGTCTCTAGGTTTCAATAAAATAAAGTAATATATTATAAGCATAGCGACAGGTAGGTTATGCAACATAATAATACGATCTTATTGAATACTTGTATTAAGAGCTTAGCGGCCAATAGGTTATTCCACAACATATTATTTGGGTATTCAATTTGCTAGGTTATGTATCACAAACATGATATGTTATTTTAAATTAAGATATTTTGAGCTTAGCACCCGTTAGGTTATTCTACCATATAATTGTTGGAACCTAGCAGTACTAAGGATTTAAAAACTAAATTGAGGTATTGAGGGCTTAGTGGCCGCTAGGTTATGTCACAATATAGAATTTTGGTATTCAATTCGCTAGCTTATGTATCGAAAACATTATATGTATCACAAAGAACATATATATAAATTAGATGAATTCATTCTATGATTTTAAGATTTAAAACTAGGATATTTCAATGATAAGTCTTGAAAAAATGTACATGAGGAACCAGTCCATGATAAGTCTTTCAGTAGTGGACTCCCATGATGATTACAAGAAACTTATCTTACTAAATATATGCCAAAATATGGGAAAGATCTATAATTAGCTTCACTTCACCCACAAATACTTCCTATATCTATACACTTCATTATACAGACAATCATTCTGGCCTTAATAAAAAACTAAATACGAATTCATCTAGGAAAGATTAGGTCATATGGCCTCTCAGCTCCACCTCCTCGATTATCTTGACATCCTTATCCCCTTTAATCTAAATAGAAGAGGAGGATGAATCGACATAGCACTCCGACATTTTCACTGTAGTGCAAGCACGGAGTTCTATACCCTGATTTTATGTAACTACCTCCAGACCACACGTAATCACCTGCATCCACCACATCAAGGCATGGACATGATAATAAAGGCTGACTATACAATATTTCAACTTCTCATTCTTATTATGCAAGATAAAATTCCTTGAAGAGTTGGATAACATGTTTTCTGCGCTCAACCCTTGAGCCATGTCAAAAACATTCCTCCATATTTTTGAATGGTTTGGTTCAAGCATTAGCTTTTGCATACTCTCACAAATATCACCATCATCTTATTCTTCGAATCTCTCCATGACCAACCAGACCTTCTCAAGCCAATTCCGCATCGCTACATTCTCAATTTTCCCGTCCATCCAAGAAGTAAATGATTCCCCAACATCCTTTCCTGTCATAGCTCTCTACCTCTTCCTACTAGGACCACACTCCAAGTTACCCATGAAACCACCAATAACCATATCACTGTTGGAGAGAGATAAGAAGCATAATGACCAAAGATGAAAAGTGGAAAGGGGTAGTGAAATGTCCATCCAGCCTGGAGATATAAAGCCACCCGTACACAACACACAAAAGGAAGTAAGTGTGATAGTACCGAAGATCATCAATTGGATATTCTAATCATAAATATCATGCTTCCCATTAATACTCATAAATTCCCAATGCCATCTTACATATCATGTGTATATAACCGTTAATCAATTCTGTCTATCGCATGAATGCAAACTATCGATGTCATAAATTTCCATTAAAGCCTCAAATGCCATATCTTCTTGTTACCACTAAAAAAGGTTACCCCTCAGAATAATCTAACATTTTTTATTAAAATCTTATAAGTCGCTAATTTTTAAAAAATTAAAGTAAGATGTTTTGGGCTTATCGACCTCTAAGTTAATCAACCTCATTAACTTTGAATAAATGTATAACAATCAAGATCAGTATAAATTAGTTGAATTTATTATATGATTTCAAGATTTTAAATTAAGATATTTCAAGCATAGTGCCCACTAGTTTATGCCACCACACAATCTTTACAGCTTATCAGTGCTTAGGATTTGATAAATTAAATTAAGATATTTGTCATCACCAAATCACAACACCGTATGGTTTGTACAAGTGTGTGTGCTTGAGCTCACAGTGTGATTGGATAAAATGTGTACTATCTCCAAGTTGTGGGACTTTCTACTTGAGATATACCTCTGGAGAAAGTGTGTTCTTGCTCCTAAACTACCTGCAATTATATACTCTAATGAAGGTGAAAATAAACTTGTCCTCATCTAACTTTCTAAGGGACCAGGGAGAGAGAGTGAATGAAAATAGAGCCTACACTAAAGCGGCGATACACCAGAAGAGGAGGGTGTGAGAATAGCCATCCAATGTGTGAAAAATAGTGGTAAAGCACATACTAGAAGGGGTGATAAAAAATTTCCACAGTCTATAAAAATGCATTCATAACAACATTTCATACACACACAATGATAATGAATCCCTATAGAGCATAAAATAAACACAATACATTTGTAGTGAAGTTGAAGAGACAAGAAGAATTCAAACAAATACAGTAGGGGAAGATACATCCACAAAATCGTATTTATTACTTCATGAATATGCATAGTTCAATTTTTTATGTCAAGTTTTCCCCCGGAAAAATTGATCAAACACGGTCCCATACAGGAAGAAATCCCAGGGACAGCTCCATCACATGAATCCACACTTCAAATCCAAAAAACAAGTTACAAGCGGGATCTAAAATGGAGCAACAGGGTCGGGGAAGGAGGAAAGTAGTGTCAAAGAAAACCAGAGGCCGTAAGGAAAAGAAATGTAGAAGAAATCAAAGTCTTTGGGCTCTGTAAATGATTTAGAAAGAGCCAAAAATTGGCTAAGTATGGGAGAATCAGCGGAAGCCTCCATATGCCTCAGTGGCGCATCTCCAAAGATTAAACTTAAAAAAGTAGAATCGAACAAGCGTCAAGCTTCCACATGTCGCAAAATAAAAAAAAGTGAATTTCAGGCCCAAAACAATTAAGTATAAAGAATCAACGGAAGCCTCCACATGTTTAAAAAGTGCACCTTTAAGGGTCAAAGCAAAGGGAAATTCCTAGACGAGTGCAGGTTTCCACATGTCTTAGGCCCAAAAAATATAGAGTTAGCCATTGAAAAGTCCAAACAAGAACAAGGCTACCACGTGTCAGCTCGGTGCAATTTCAAGATGGGAAGCCCAAGGTGGAGACTCAAACTTCCATCAACCCTCCACGTGGCCAGGGGTCCAACATAGGTCAAATGGAAAGCGCGTCCAAATTGGTTAAGTATGTAGTATAGGCAGAAGGTGCCATGTGTCTTAACGACGCACATTCAAAGGCGTGGCCCAAATCAGAAACCCAAAGGAGTGCAAGGCTTCCACGTGTTAGCCCATTGCATCTTCAAAGATAAATCTAAAAGTGGGTCCATAAACAAGCGCCAGGCCTCCACATGTCCCAAGTTAGATATACGGCCCTACCAAGTAAAAGGAATTAGTCAAAAACATGAAGGAACAAAGTAAAGCCGTAGAAGAAGCCAGTTAGCCTGATGCAACTTTAAAAGAAAAATTCAAAAGTGGTCCCCAAATGAGGGCCAGCCCTCCATGTGGCCATATTTCAAGTCAAAGTGGGGAGGTGGGTCTTTGAGAGTAATTTTAACTTTTTTTGCTCCATTCCCAAGAGACATAAAGTATAAAAATGAGTCGTGCCTCTGTCAATTCCCAAGGATCCACGTTGTCAGGCCTATATTGAATGTGGGTCAATGGGCCTGGAGTGATTTCTTTCCCAAATGGAAAATATGAACCGGTGGACCCGAAGATGGTTTTTTGGAAAAAAGTGAATTTAGGGCCCGCAGACCTGTTCTGCTAACTGGTTTCTCTGCCATTTTTGTATAGACCCAATTCAGATATTCAAATGGACATATCTTTCGACCCAGTACCTAAAATTCGACAAAATTGGGTACCATTAGAAAGGTCTCGACCTCTTCCACGCCATGGGGACCTAAAAATTTAATTTTAGAAAGGTTAGCTGGGTGAAAAATGGGAAAAAAAAATTCATGCCATTAATACGTGATCTGATCACTCCAACCACCAGATCAAATTAGATTTGATCCACCGTTCTTCTTTCTTCAAGGCACCGAGCAGACATGTTGCAGTGGATCTAAAAAATTGTGGGAAGATTCGCAAGAACATTAATGGCCAGTATCTAAGTTTTAAATTAGTTTTCCCACCTCTCTCTCCTTCTTCTCTCTGTACTAAATCTATAAAAGAAGGGGGGCTCATTTTAAAGGGTTAGACATTTCTATTTTGCACTCTCCCTCCTTCCCTTGTCTATAAGCAAATTTTTGGAGTTTCCAAACCTCCCATTCAAGTTGTAATGCAAGATTTTTCCACTTGGCCACTGAAATTCACTGTATCGAATTTTGCAGCAAGAATATAGGTTTTTGGGATGATTCTCAACACTCTCATGTGTTTATTGTTCCCTTCTGATCTCTCATTGTAGTTTTTGTATCTTGTGCATAGCGTTTGCATTGCATTTTTATGGTCTATGTTAGCTTGCAAAATGAATGTTTAACATTCCTTTGGTGTATCACCTCGTTAGCTTAGGTTTATTTTTGCACCTTCTCACCCCTCTCTTCTTAGTAAGAGAGAGTAGGTTTAGAATAGATCCTCTGTAATTTACTTGTGTGCACCTGAATAGAGGAATAGGAACTGACCTTAAATCGAAGAGATCTCTCAACTCGCAAGGTCCCACACTTTGAGAGATGCTCCATGTTGTGAAATCACACTAAGAGTCCCAAATCATATAGTTGTAGGTACTCAAGGGTGCTATGATTCTGCACTAACAGTTTTGGCACACCCGATGGGACAAAGAAGTATCCATCTTTATTGCAGCAAGATTAATGTGCACTTGCTGTAATTTTAGCTTTTAAGAATCTTTGAAATTGCACATCTGGTGACTCCAAAAGAATCAGAATCTATTGGTTTCAATAGTCTAAGCTTATCAAGTTCATGATAAGAATACAAAAAAGGTCCAAGAACCAAAGAGGAGTGACTAATTGTCTATCTACACTTGTCCCCAAATAGAAGGGGAAGAGGGGAGAAGAGCCCAGAGGTATCCATCTCCACCAAACAAAACCTTGTCAACACATCCTCTTGGTAGGCCATTAATTTCATCAAAAAGGGTTCTTAGGCCAATCATGATGGCACAACCAAATCCTTAAGTCAATTTCACTGGAAGCAGCCCACTCCACCCTTAATGCACAAAATCCGAGTCCCAGTTATAGCATTAAAGAGCATCCCATAATTCACTGGAGATAACCAAACTTCTCCTAGTGACTCTGTGCATGTATACTTTGCTTAATGCTAAATCAAATGAAGCAAGAACTACCACCTACAATAGTTCTACAATTTAGCTAAAACAAAATATAAACACCATCATGATAAGAATTAAACAAGGGTTAGATGCTAGCATTCATCAATACAAACTTTGAAACTAACAATGCTAAATATCTAAACTCCTCTATTCTCTAACAACAAATAAATGAATGGACCTAAGTAAGCTCCATGGCTATCAAAATAGTTGTCCTTAATGCTCCAAGAACCTAGGAATGGGGGCTAATCAAAGTTGGGCTACAAGACCCTTTTGACACCTCCCATATGACCCAAGCACTTTAAGAAAGAGGCTTAACTCTTCAAGATGATGAACTCTCAAAAGGGCAAAGGTGCAAGCTCTTAGTCTCTTTGCTATATGCTTTGCATTTGCTCTCTTAGAAAGTTTAGGTGTAAGTAAAAAGGTTGGTGGAGGGCTCTTTATATAGCCCAAAGGATAAAGGATTCAACACATTCTCATGAATGTGGGATAAAGGTAAAAACATGATTAGGAATGGATAAGGTTGCTTTATTAAAGGTAACCTTACTTTAGAAGGGTTTAATACATGTTTGACAAGTCATGGGAGTTGGGGGGTATTTTAATTAATCAAAGGAAATTAATTAATAGGTAGATGTAAGCTTATAGAAGCTAATTAGAGGAATATTAGTGTGATTTAGGCTATTATAAGGGGATTAAATCAATTAAATATTGATTTATTGGTTAAATGGAAGGGAAAGCTAATTAATTAATAATAATTAATTAGTCTAGGTAGAAGGGGTGATTTATTAACGGAAGGTCATTAATTAGGGTATTTTTTTGATAGGAAACTTAATTAATTAGCTTAGTGTAATTAATTAATGATGATATGAGGGAAAATGAGTGTTTTTGACGATATGTCATTGATTTGCGAGAAAGGGGATAATTAGCACAATTTAAGTATTTAAATTGCTTGGGCGTAATTATAGGTGTCTACATTTGCCCCTCTTTGGGGTGGCGTAAGTGATGCCACTTCAAAGATAGTAGACAGAAAAGATTTTGAAGAGATAGAAGAAAAATTAGTAGGAGGGAGAGATGCCCCCTCGAGTGTCGATGGGGTGATGAAGGAAGTCGATCGATGATCGAATAATATGAGAAGTAGGCAGAAGAATGGGGACGAGGCAGGATGCCCCAAGGAGAGGGAGAATTAGGGGTGAAAGGGAAGTCGTGTAGAAGAAATATGGATGAGGGGAGAGAAGAGCTTAGCCTCTAGCTGCTTATTTGTTTGGAACAAATTTGATGTCATCATATTGCCATAGGAACTACATCATCGGTCCTTATGAAAAATATAAGCATACGACAAAGGTAGAATGACATGAAAAGCCATACTACGAATAATTGTCCATTGCTGAAAGTACCAACTCCATGCAACATACAATAATGCAATGCAATACGAGAAGGAAACAAGCTCATATAACAGGGGAAAACAAGTACAAACACACATATCTAACCCCAACAACAGTCAAGACAGTTGTACAAATGTTTTGTTATCAGTGCTGAAGAGATCCACAAGTTTGTGATTGATGACAAGGGTTAAAAATGATGCCCCGAGCAAGGATACATGCAAGGGGAAATGAAAATGGACACGGGGTCCATGAAAATCATTTGTGCGCAATGAAACAGCACCAGGCAACCAAAAGTGCCCCAGAGTACAGACGAAGCAAGCAGCTAGCTTTTGTGAATGGTTGTGAATCCAGTGATTCGCGAGTCGTATTAATCGGGGAAGATGTGAGACAAACCAATAGGATATGGAGAAAATACCATGCGCAAGACACAAGTTTCAGCCGTAAGAAGCAAGTTACCATTTTGTAGGGTGTTTTACTTTTTAGGAATTTTTTGAAAAATTTTTGCCTTGTTTTTAGATTTTTTTTTGATATATATATATATATATCTATAGTGTTTTTTGTTGTTTTCTCAAAACAATGTTCTATTGTTTTTGTTTTGTCTGAAAACAATTTTTCTATTGTTTTTGTGTTTTGTGAAACAATTTTCTATTGTTTTTGTGTTTTGTGAACACAATTTTCTATTGTTTTTGTGTTTTGTGAAACAATTTTCTATTGTTTTTGTGTTTTTAACAGTTTTCCAAAGCTATGTGCAGGTAACCAAGAAAGCATGGATGCCCCCAGCGTTAGGGTGGG
The DNA here is from genome assembly GCA_019776745.2 of Taxus chinensis. Taxonomy (NCBI): domain Eukaryota; kingdom Viridiplantae; phylum Streptophyta; class Pinopsida; order Cupressales; family Taxaceae; genus Taxus; species Taxus chinensis. The sequence continues at coordinate 560,701,969 of CM034153.1, read as the reverse complement.
GAATATACAAGGGCAGAAGCCACGCGCTTATGAACAAGAAGGTGAAGTCATTGAGTTTCCCCCAGCGTAAGATGGGAAATAACGAAAGACCACGTCCCTTACAGACGAAATAGAAGAAGGCAAAGCCGGATCAAGGCTGGGACTAGATGGTGTGCACAAGGAAACTTGAAGGTAGAACCAGGTCCAAGAAAAAAGACAACTACCCTTCTAATACAAAATGCTTTGTGAACAACGAATCCTCCCGAGGCGTCGGAAACCGGGTTTCACCCAAGGACTTGTCCAAAGTGCCACAATTGCGTGGTTTTCACTAGTGGATGACCTGTTTTCTCTTTTTCTTTTTTTTTATGTTTTTGATTTTTTTTTATTTATTTATTTATTTTTTTGATGTTTTTATATATTTTTTTTGTGATTTTTATGACTTTCTTGTGCCATGTTTAGGCATAAAACCTCTTAAGATGCATGGAATTCATGGGCTCCCAAAAGCTCATCTCCATTGGGGTGAGCCAACTTGTATGCCCCTGTGCCATACTTGGCAACTATGACATAGGGTCCTAACCAGTGTGGTTCGAACTTCCCTTTCTTTTCTCGCTCTGCTCTGGGTGTTGAACTGGTTCTCATTCATAACTAAATCACCCACCTCAAACTGGCGAGGGATGATTCTCTTGTTGTAGTTGCGAGAGAATCTGTGTTGATATACTTTCAGGTGATTAAGAGCGCGAATGCGCCTCTCATCCAGGAGCTCTAACTCATCCAATCTTGCCACTCGGTAATCTTCATCCTTATCCAAATAGTCCCGAAGAGAAATTCGCAGGGATGGGAGTTCAATCTCTAAAGTGATGATAGATTCTGTCCCGAACACGAGGGAATATGGCGTCGCACCCGTAGGAGTGTGAATTTATGTTCGGTAGGGCCCAGAGGGCTGGGTGGATTTGTAGGTGCCAGTTTCGACCAGTTTTGCTAACCATCTTCTCCATTATCCTTACCAAAGTCTTGTTTGTTGCCTCAGCTTGTTCCCATTACCCTAAGGGTAATATGGCGTGGACCATTTTAATCTGATTTGGAACCGTTGGCAAAGACCTTTCACAGTTTTGTTCTTAAATGACTTCCCATTATCTGTGACAATGGCTGCAGGGATACCATATCGGTAAATAATGTGATTCATGATGAATTTAGAAATCTGTGCTCCTGTGACATAGGGTTAAAGGGATAGCCTCCACCTGTTTTGTAAAGTATTCTGTAGCTGTGATGATATGTGTATGACCATCAGATGAGGTAGGAGTAAGCTTCCCTATTAGATCAAGTCCCCACTTGGAGAATGGCCACGGGGTAGTGATTGGTTGCAATGGTTGCGATAGAGCATGGATGAAATTTCCATACTTTTTGGCATAGCACACATTTTCTAACATAATTACAACAATCAGTTTCCATGGTGGGCCCAATAGTAACCTACTCTTAACAGTTTCTTAGCCAAGACCATTCCGTTTGTATGTGCTCCGCATACTCCTTCGTGTACTTCTTTAATTGCCTGGATTGACTCCAGCACATCCAGACAACGTAACAGATTCCCATCGTAGCCACGATGATAAAGTGTACCTCCTAACAGGGTGTAACGGGCTATCTGGCAAATTAGGCTCTGCTTTTCAGAGTGGGATATTTCGGGAGGGAATGTACTATCCTTAAGATAGGTGAAAATGGGTTCATACCATGGTGAATGGGGACCAACAACCTCACAAGCCAAGCAAGATTCTGGCATGTCATACGCGGGCTGGCGTAGATTTTCTATGAAGAATGGCATATCATTGTTCCCTGGCAGAATACAATGCATAGATCCCACCGTTTCCATAGCATCTGCCGATCTATTCTGTGCTCTTGGGATTTTCTCAAAGGTAATGCGCACAAAATACTCCTTCAGAGTTTCCACCAACTTCTTATAAGGTATGAGCTTGTCATCCTTAACTTTATACTCATCATTAACCTGATTGATGATTAGCTGTGAATCACCTACAACCTTAACATGTTGAATATTCCACTTGATGGCTAGCTTCATCCCTGCAATGAGTGCTTCATATTCCGTAATGTTGTTCGTGCAAGGGAAGGCCAGGCGGAAAGCCTGTGGTATAGGATCACCTGAAGGAGTAATAAGGACCACTCCTGCACCTGAACCATGAAACGTAAAAGATCCATCAAAATGTATCTGCCATACGACAGATTCTTCAATGTAGAGCAAAGATGCATCTGGCAGATCCAGACTCAAAGGTTCTGTGCTTTGCAAAGGTGCTTCTGCTAGCTGGTCAGCAAGTACTTGTCCTTTAATTGATTTTTGATGGACAAATTCTATATCAAATTCACTGAGTAGAATGATCCAATTAGCCATTCTACCTATGAGGGCGGGTTTGGACAACAAATACTTGAGTGGGTCGACCTTGGATATGATCTTGGTCTTAGTCTTTAGCAGGTAATGGCGAAGTTTCTGAAAGGTAAAAACAACAGCCAAGCAAGCCTTCTCAATCTGAGGATAATTACGTTCATAGGCGATGAGGGTGCGACTCAGATAGTACACTGCTTTCTCTTTATGGCTAAGGTCATATTGGGCGAGCAGTGCACCAATAGCATATTGCGTAGTGGAAATATAGAGCAAAAGTGGTTCTCCCGGAGTGGGAGGCATGAGGATAGGTGGATTAGCCAGGTACTGTTTAAGCAAAGCAAAGGCTTGTTGTTGCTCAGGTCCCCAGATGAAAGTGATGTCCTTCTTAATCAAATGAGTGAATGAGTGACATTTATCTGCAAGCTGGGAGATAAAGTGGCAAATGGCTTGAATTTTCCCTTGTAAGCTACGCAGTTGCTTGATATTCTCAGGTGGAGGCATTTCTGTGATGGCAGACACTTTAGCGGGATCTACCTCAATACCTCGTCTCGACACAATGAAGCCCAATAGTTTCTCAGATAACACACCGAAGACACATTTCTTTGGATTCAATCTGACTTTGTATTCACGCAGGTGTTCAAAGACACGCCGCAAAATGATAGGATGATCCTCTCTTGTTTTGGACTTTCCCAGGATTTCGTCTACGTAGTCTTCCATGATGTCATGAATCATATCATGAAATATTACTGTCATGGCCTGCTGATAAGTTTCTCCCACATTCTTAAGGCCAAATGGCATCACCTGATAACAGAAGGTGCCCCAAGGAGTTGTGAAAGCTATTTTGTGTTGGTCTTCCTCAGCGATCTTAATTTGATTATAACCTAAAAAGCCATCCATGAGTGATAGCATTTCGTACCCTACGGTTGAGTCAACAATCATGTCAATGTTGGGTAATGGAAAGTCATCTTTAGGGAAATCTTTATTGATGTCTCTAAAATCTGTGCAGATTCGGATACCGATAGGTTTCTTCTGGACAGGAACAATGTTTAATATCCATTCAGAATAATCAATTGGCCTGATGAATCCTGCTGCAAGTAACCTTTCCAACTCTTCTTTAACTAACAAGGCCACTCTTGGGTGCATCTTTCGGAGCTTCTTTTTGATAGGCTTAGTGTCTGCGTGCACAACCAGGTTGTGCACAACTAAAGTTGGATCTAAGCCGGGCATGTCTTTGTAAGACCATGCAAACACATCAATAAACTCTCGCAGTAGCATAGTGAATGTCTTTTGTTCTCTGGCCGAGAGTGATGCTCCCAATTTTACTATCATGGGATCTTCTTCGGTACCAATATTGACATCAATGGTTTCTTCAACTAACAATTTTGATAAATCCTCCATACACGTAGGATCAGGAGGTAGGTTGAGATCTTCATCTAAGGATGTCTCTACGAGATTTTCATCCTTGGCGTGGTCACTTTTTTTGTCCTTTTATTTTTGTATTTGTTTGTCAGCCAGTGCCTCAAAGAGGTTTTCACTGTGTGACTTGGACTTTGATTTTTTCCAAGGCTTTTCTTTAGAACTCTTGCCCTCGCTTTTCTTTAAATTTTTCTGACCACGAAGTTCAGCCTCCTCGCCGAAGTAGGTGCAGGTGTCTAAGTCGATAAATAAACCCTTCTTGTGATCTCCAATGGGAATTGTATCCCTTATGCCCATGAACTCTGCAATAGCCTCGTCGTTCTCGAATAAATCTAGTGGCATGTGACATTTTTGGTCCCATTCAACAAGGGAAGGGTACACAAGGTCAAGGGTCAGTTCGGTGGGGTTATGGTCAGGACAGCGTTATTCATGAAAAGGTTTGTGGAGGCTAGATCTTCATATTGGCTACAACAGGAATCCGTATCACTGTCTAGATAATCAGAGCCATCCTCATGCTCAGGACAAGTCGCATCTTGATCGTTGGGGTGTGCTCCATAAGGGCGAATCCCAATGCCATATCTTTCTGTTTTGAAATTTGGAAGAGGGACTGGTTCTCTTTGTCCTTGTTCATTCCTCCCACATCCTAGGCCTTTGTAGCCCATGGAGTACATCATTCTGCTAGATTTTTCATATTCTGGGGTTTGATAACAAGATGGCTGAGTGTCCTCAGGGACCCAAGTAGTAGGTGGATCAAGTAATTTTTCCTCAGCTAACAAGCCTCCAGGTAGGAACGACCCAATAGTATGTTCCTCTCTAGGTCTCCTGAAGCGGTAGTTGGGTCGACCTCTAGTCTTGGGCGACAAGGAGAGGTCAGAAACCAAGAGTGCTTGTTATACATTATACTCCCCACAGCCATATTCCAGAATTTTCATCTCCCATGAATTAAATGGAGATGTTGAAGTAGATGCCCCATGAGTGCAAGAACTAAGAGAATTTGAATCTACTCGAGATTCCATAGCCTCAGAATGAAGAGGGACAGCTATATCTATGGAGGGACATGCGTATGTACCCTTTCGTGCAAAGCTATTAAGAGCTCTACAATGAGCAAAGGGCTCTGAGTCTCCTGGTATTGTTATTGTATGTCCCTCATGCTTCAGCTTGATGCATTGATGAAATGTTGATGGCACTGCTTGCATGGCATGGATCCATGGTCGGCCTAGAAGCATATTATATGGAAGTTACAAGTCTAAGACGTGAAACTTTGTCTGATGGCAAGTGGGGCCCACCTCCATTGGTAGCGTAATGGTGCCTGCTAACTCTCTTTCCATGTTGTCGTATGCGGTGATAGTGATGATATGGGACTCAAGATCTGTCTCTGTATGTCCCAATTGTTTGACCAACTTAAGCGTGTAGATATTCAATCCTGATCCATTGTCCAAAAGCACCCGTTTGATTTTCCTGCGGGTGACAACTACCTCAATGTATAAGGGAATATTATGTGTAGGATTCTCAGTAGGGACCTCCCTATGGTTGAAAGTGAGATGCTCACTGGGTGCAATATTTTCCACCGTGGCTTGAAGGTATGCAGGATCGACTTCTAAAGGCACTCCCGACCCCTGAAGAGTTTGATACAAAATGTCCTTATGCACATTGGATATCTTGAGAAGATCTAAGATCGAGATCTTAGCAAGTGTCTTCTCAAGTTGATCTAAAAGGTTATATTTACCAGTTTGCGGGGTCAACAGAGAGGGTTCTGGAATCACGAGGCGGGCATGCCTTGTTACCGCAGCGCAGTCCTTTCCCTTGATCTGGATGGTATTGACATGGTCAGCAGGGGAGCAAATACATCCGATAAGTGAATCGTAATGATTGTTATCTCTCTTGGTATATAAGTAATTCGTGGCTTTATAGGTTTAGGATGACTCTCCCCGATCCGGTTTTGCCTTTTCCGACTTATCATGCTTGGGGAATGGTTCCTTATAAATCCCCATTTTCTCATTAGGTGTTTGCATGTGGCTAGGGTTATCCACCTCTATCTCCCCGTTGTCAATGAGGTCTTGAATATAGTGGCGAAGTCGCAAACATTTGTCTATTTTATGACCTTTAACGCGATGCATTTCGTAGTATTCATGCTCCTTATACCATGAAGGTTTAGGAGCGTTGTCATCAAACGGTTGTGTTGTAGGATAGGTCATCATGTGGGCCGCATCCAACTGTTTTAGTATGACAGACAACGGCTCATTGAGGGAGGTGAATGTTCTTCGTTTTGGTGGTGGTTGAATTGGGCCCTTGGTCAGTTTAAAAGGTTGACTGATTTGGACTGTTTGAACACGTTTGGAATCAGTGATTCCATCTCCCACCACGTTTTTGTTTTTGTTAAAGATCTTCGAATTTTCAGCGGGTTTGACACTTTGGTTGTCTTTAGATTGGGTTTTGAGGGTGCCCTTGGCAATGAGAGCCTTTTCTATTTGAATCCCTTTCTCGATAACCTCCTCAAAGGTGCAGACACAATGCACTTGGAGGTGGAAAGCTATATCTGGGTTGAGATTAGGGACGAAAATACTGACCAGCTGCTTCTCAGGGAAAGCGCAAGGGAAGCGACTAGCTAACCCTCTCCATCGTTGGAGGAAGTTGGCAAAGGTCTCATTTGGGCATTGTTTTGTGCCGCACAAGTCTGCCATGGTGACGTCACTCTCTATGTTGTATGATAAATGACGCATAAATCTTTCCGCCAATTCTGGCCAGGTGAAAATTGATCCTCGTGGCAAGCGCGTAAACCATTCTAATGCTTGACCTCTAAGACTCTTAGGAAAAAGTCTGATGAGGTAATTATCACTATAAGACACCTCTTGACATGCCATGTAGAAATATTTAACATGATCCCTTGGGTCTCCCTTTCCTTTGTATTTTTCAAACTTTGGCATATCAAATTTCTTTGGAAAGGGTTGAAGGGTCATTGTCTTGTCAAAAGGATAGGGGCATAGTTCTTCGTATTGGTATTTCCTAATACTCCCTATATTTTTTTCTTGTATGCTCGCAAGCGTTTCTTTCATAGATTGTACTTCTTGTGCGAGCAATTGTTCTTTAGTGGGAGAAGCGGAGATGTGTACATGATGATACCCTGTGTCTTCTTCTCCTTGGTTTTCTCGATGGAGTTTGTGGATCCTAAACTTAGGCTTTGACTTTTGAACGTTCTTGTTTGTGTCTTTCTGTACCTAGAAAGTAAGCAAATCTAGTTGTTGGCTTAGGTTACTGAGTTGTTGTTGGATTGTGACTTGGTTTGTGTCTTCTTCTTCTAAAGGTTCTTCCTCTTCGTAGTGTGGAGGTTCTTCCCCTGTCTCATGTTCTATTTTTTTTCTTCGTGGCACTTTGATGAGGGGTATTCTATGCCCTACCCACTTTATCATTTTCTGCTTAAGAAGTGGAAGCATGCCCACCTGTTAAAATATCTTCCATATTGATAAGGGGGCATTCATCCTTAGTAGTGTCATTTGTAGGTAATATTGGTTCATTTTTGGTGGGCAATTTAGCCCCTAATTCCATGACCCGTGCCAAAACTCTATCTTTATTTCTAAGGAGAAACTCATCTAGTAGAGTGGGGTCAAAATCAAAGTCTGCGTGTGGTGATTCTTATTCATTTCCACTATGGTCGACCATTTCTTCTATTTCCTTTTCTGCAGAAAATAGTGGTCCTAGATCGTGTCCGATAAATGGGTTTGACCCTTGTTCGTTAGAGGTTTCCCAATCTTGCACTTGTTGTTCCTCATATGTTTGTTTCTTTAAACTTAGACGCAACTTGGGAGCCATGTTTTCGTGATAAGTTTCACTAAGGTAAGTTGTAGATTTGTTCAAAATTCAATGACTACCCCCTAAGTGAAACACAAGATGTACGTGTTAAGAGTAAATTAACAGTGTGAGAATACCAATGTGATAGAGTGATAAAGTCACCAATGAAACAATCGTTTGGTACCAAAACCTAATCAAATGAAATACTTCCTAGACTACGTTTCAAAGTAATTTGTGATACCAAATGATTAACAAGATGTCTCCACTTATGCCAAGTTAAAAGGAATGAACAAGACGTAAGTAAATACATGAAGTTAAATGTGATCTCCCAATCAAGATATACGATGAGCAAGCTCAAGTCTGATTAATACCTATATCTCAAAAAGTGTCAATTACGATTTGCGAATGACACAACAATATCACCAAGATATGTTAACCCACTTTGCAAGAAAGTGGAGTATTGATATCGAGGTGTTATTGATATAACATGCACAAATGGTAGTTCCTAACACCTTTTGAAATCGAGGTAATAATAAAACTGAACTAAAAAAGCTCAAAGTATAGCTAGGAATAGTTAAGAATGTGTGCAGCGTAACCGTACAATATAGGTATTTATGTCGAGTTTACAAGAAACAAGACGTAAATATCGAAATTGTAATGATACGAGACAAAAAAACTAACTCCTCTATGGAAGTCCGCAGTGATGAACCATGCCTAACTACAATGACGATCTTGACGTGGGTATCAAGATCACAATGGCTACCAAATGACATGAAAACGCCTCCACTCACTTTAGACGTTTAACTAACCCAGCCGCAAACATGGATGGGTGTAAACGGACATAAAAGTGAGAGAAACAGTTGAATGGCAACACAAAGGTAATCACACCTCTTTTGATCAACAAAGTGTCAAAAGAATATGAAGGAAATAAATCAAGAAAAAATGACAAAAAATGCTAGTCTTACTTCGGCAGAGTTTCGCCTCGCCCTAAGGCAAGTAAAAACTAGGCGAAAGTAATACGTCACACGTTTCTCAAAAAGAAGGTTCACAACTCAACACTGTTTTAAAGTGGTCAAAGTGGGCTCCTAGCCAAAGTATATTCTCCTAGGTGGTTCTCTCACCCTAGGTGTTACAAAGTTGCCACGAGCGAGCGCGATTTACCCAAAAATTCACACTGACTAGTTTAGGAGTATCTCGGATTTACTTTACCCCCTTCAAGAACAGTAGGCAACTAGTGCGTCTACGTGTACTATCACTGGGGTCGCCACAATGGACAACCTGTAACTCTATCTCACAAATGAATCACTAGTCAAGTAGGTAGTGCGGAGCACTTCCCGTTTCGTCCACAAGGTTCCCTCTTGCGTGGACTACTTTGGGGTTCCTGGAACCACCCCCATTATTGTAGCTTAAGGCGTTATGCCAAAGGGGTTATGTTCCAGTTGAGCGGAGAGGGACGTACCCTTCTCTGAAACCTGCAATACAGTGTTTTGAATATGTTGTTCTTTTTATCTTGTTTAATTAGGTGTGGTTTGATTGAACACCTTTTGGCAACCTGTATAACAACTGTATTAGTAGTTTTTGATTTCGTTTTGATTCCTCCTTTCTTTGACAAGCGTTTTTAGGTCCTGCACCCAAGCGTTAGTAGTTCTCCAAGAAAATCACATTATTTAAAAGAGGATTAAGAGTTGCTTTTGATTCTCAAGATCATCTAAGGATGCAAGAGAAGAGTATACACAACAAATAATCCAACTAAAAAGTAAAGAAAATCTTTTCGATCAATTAACCATACAAAATTCTTGATAAATGTTCATTCCCTTTAAACCAAAAGTGAAAGATGAAGTTTCCAATTTACCAAATGTTATAAAATGAAGACTAAAGTTGCTTTTGATTCTCAAGATCACCCTAAGGTGCAAGATAAGAGCATACAAAAACTTTATCCCAACTATATAGAAATGGAAAACTTCAAATCAAAGGACCATTGAAAAATGCTTTGTAAAAGGTTCATTCCCTCAAGCAAAATGACTAATCAAGTTTCCAATTTTAATCCCAATGTTAATAAGATAGATAGCAAAGTTGTTTTTGATTCTCAAGATCAAAAAAATGTGAAAGATAAGATCATACACACACTTTGATCTAAATCGAGTAAACATGGAAATACAACATTCATCAAAACATTAGACATGTTAGAAAATGACCAGTTTTAAAATAATAGAAAAACCTACAACTTTTGTAAGTGTAAATCTTGAATTTATGTTTTCATTGCATATTTAACTTCAATACCTTTCTAACGCAAAAAAAATGGAGTCATTTCGAGTTCGGGAGCAAAAGTTACGGCCTTCGGAAGATGGGTTACGCATATGCTCTTATGCTCATGGGTATACACTTGACATGCACTCAAAAAATGTCAAAAAAAACGTCCCTTAATATGCAAAATGGGTAAATTTTTCCAACCAAGATTCAATTGTTACAACAACCCATCACATTAATATATGAATAGAAGACTCAACGCTATCAAACATTAACATACATGCTCAAGAATTTAAGATTTTTCAAGAAATTGACAAAACTAGCATGTAGAATGATGAAAAAGTAAGCTCTAAAAATGAAAACATGATGAAATATTGAAATTTTCTCACCAACATTAAATTTTTACAGCAACCCACCACATTAATATGTAAATAGAAGACTCAGCACTATCAAACACTAACCTACATGCTCAAGAATTGAAAATTTTCAAGGAATTGACAAAACTAGCATGCAAAATGTTGAAAAAGTAAGCTCAAAAAATGAAAACATGATGAAATCTTGAAATTTTCTCACTAAGATTAAATTTTTACAGCAACCCACCACATTAATATGTAAATAGAAGACTCAGCACTATCAAACACTAACCTACATGCTCAAGAGTTTAAAATCTTCAAGAAATTGACAAAACTAGCATGTAGAATGTTGAAAAAGTAAGCTCTAAAAAATGAAAGCATGGAGAAATCTTGAAATTGTCCCCTCAATTCCAATTTTTACAGCACTTCACCTCCTTCATACCTACAAGGAAGACCCAACACATGCAAACTCAACAAAACATGTTAAAAAAAACAAGTTAGATCAACATGTGTAAAAGAGGGTTAGTAACCAAAAATAAAACTGAACTACAAAAACTTTAAATTAAGTGCAAAGGAAAATGGAGTATGTCCCACCGGGCGTGCCAAATGTGTGCATGTATACTTTGCTTAATGCTAAATCAAATGAAGCAAGAACTACCACCTAAAATAGTTCTACAATTTAGCTAAAACAAAACATAAACACCATCATGATAAGAATTAAACAAGGGTTAGATGCTAGCATTCATCAATACAAACTTTGAAAATAACATTGCTAAATATCTAAACTCCTCTATTCTCTAACAACAAATAAATGAATGGACCTAAGTAAGCTCCATGGCTATCAAAATAGTTGTCCTTAATGCTCCAAGAACCTAGGAATGGGGGATAATCAAAGTTGGGCTACAAGACCCTTTTGACACCTCCCATATGACCCAAGCACTTTAAGAAAGAGGCTTAACTCTTCAAGATGATGAACTCTCAAAAGGGCAATGTGCAAGCTCTTAGTCTCTTTGCTATATGCTTTGCATTTGCTCTCTTAGAAAGTTTAGGTGTAAGTAAAAAGGTAGGTGGAGGGCTCTTTATATAGCCCAAAGGATAAAGGATTCAACACATTCTCATGAATGTGGGATAAAGGTAAAACATGATTAGGAATGGATAAGGTTATTTTATTAAAGGTAACCTTACTTTAGAAGGGTTTAATACATGTTTGACAAGTCATGGGAGTTGGGGGGTATTTTAATTAATCAAAGGTGATTAATTAATAGGTAGATGTAAGCTTATAGAAGCTAATTAGAGGAATATTAGTGTGATTTAGGCTATTATAAGGGGATTAAATCAATTAAATATTGATTTATTGATTAAATGGAAGGGAAAACTAATTAATTAATAATAATTAATTAGTCTAGGTAGAAGGGGTGATTTATTAACGGAAGGTCGTTAATTAGGGTATTTGTTGGATAGGCAACTTAATTAATTAGCTTAGTGTAATTAATTAATGATGATATGAGGGAAAATGAGTGCTTTTGACGATATGTCATTGATTTGCGAGAAAGGGGATAATTAGCACAATTTAAGTACTTAAATTGCTTGGGCGTAATTATAGGTGTCTACAGTGACCACCTTCAAGACATTGCAAATATTTGTGTAATTCATGAGATCACTGAGATGGACATTGCAGTCAAGTTACTAGCCTCTTCACTCAAGGGTAAAGCTTCACAATGGTTCAGGAGTCTAACAGCAAGCTCTATTCAAACTTGGGACCATCTGTGTAGAACTCTTCATAATCAATTTTGAGATAAGGGAGATAATCTATCCTTGTAAGAGCAACTGACAACAATCAAGAGGGCTCCTAACGAGCAGTTGACAGATTTCAACCTCATATTTCAAAGCACATCGGACAAGATTCCAGTAGCTATAAGGCCCATAGATGAAGGTGCTTTCTTATACTTTCTTAGAGATCTAAATTCTAATATTTCTTTAATGATTCAATCAATGGGAGGCACCGCTTTACCTGTAGCCTATAACATCTCTATAAGAGCTGAAAATTGTTTAATTCAGGATGGAAAACTTGCTTCCAGGCCACCCATGCCTCTATACCCAGAATTATCAACCTCAAGCACTATTCAGACACCCACATTAGCTCCTATACCTACTCCTAAGAATTAGAGTTCAGCTAAAGCCTCTACCTCATTCTCTAGCACCTCAAAAGAGCTTTAAGAAGTTATGAAATAGTTGCAAAACCTAGGGAATGAGTTAGTAACTATCAAGAGGAAACATGCTCAGAGTTCTATGGCATATCAGCCTCAAGTTCAATATCAGGCTAGACGCCCATATCAGTAAAATAGGCAACCAGCCCAGGCTGCAAATCAAAACCAAAGCCAAGGAAAACCTCAAGTTGTTAGGCCTTTCCGATCATATGATCCAAACATAGCTTTAACATCAAGGGCCTTAGTACTAACATAAAACACCATAGCCCAAGAATATGACTGGTGTTTCACATGCAATCAGCCTCACAACCAATCAATGTGTTGTAATGGTGCACTAAACTAGGCCTTTATGGTACAGACCAGTGGTGTGTCATAAGAGTCTAGCCAAGAAGAAAATCAGCAGCAAGGAGCTCAACAAGAAACATCTCTAAGTGAGACTATGCTTGTCAATTAGTAGGCTGAAGACTTTTGTGGGGTGAATCAAACACCTTCTCAAAGTGTAGCTGCCAATACACGGTCCAATAAAAGGAATATTAGAGAGGGATAATCATCAAACTCAGGTAATCCTCAGCCCTCCATTACTCCACAAAGTATTGGCACTTAGAATGAAACTCCCAATAAGCAGAGTCACTCCAATCCCCCTTCTAAACCCACTCAGACACCACATGTAACAACCCATGTGCAAGAGAAAAATGTACCAGGAAAGGGGCACTAAAAGGATATCTCTTTTAACATCATTGAAAAAATGAAGAAGAAAAATGTGAACATTTCAATGTGGGAGTCATTGGCCATTCCAGGACAGAGAGATCTGTTGCAGACTGTTATGGCCAATTGGTCAAGATCAAATCAGCTCCCTAACTAGCAAGAGAAAGTGTTTACTAATGCAGCTCAGATTGGGGGAAATCATGGAGGATAACAAGGTAAAAATATGAATCCCCCTCCATCCTATGTTTCATTGATCATTGGGGAAAAATTGGTACAAGTAGCTCTGTAATGCCAAAACAAATAGCCGATCAACTAGGTCTTCAATACAAAGTCATCTCTAGGGGTTTAATGTAATTGGATGGGATAATAGTGACAACTATTGGAGTCATCAAATATTTGAGCCTCACATTACACGCCTGCCCCAATGTGATTGTATTGCAGAATGTTTTAGTCATAGACTTGCCATCAAATTTTGCATTGTGTTTGTCGAGATACTTCACTGCTAAGATTGGGGGCTATCTGTCTGCTGATTGGTCACACATGCTTTTTAGAACAAGGTATGGAGCTAAGGCCACAATCATATTTGAGCCCATTGTAGATTACCATATTTATTCTTATGTACCTAGCCCGATCAAAACCATTTGTTTAGCATTTGATCAAGAGGATCTTCTAAGAACTTGTCAAGAAGATACCAAGGTGGGGTCTATCCCAGACTTGACCCTTGACGAGTGGGCGAACAAGAGGCATTCTTTTTACCCCTATAAATAGATGGAGGAATCTGAGCTAGGAGTCTACTTTTTGTATGAGGAGGATCACCCTCTTCCTGACATCATTAATCCAGACCACAGAGATGACAATGAGGTATGGTAGTTACTCTTTGATGGATCAAGGATTAGACAAGAAGCTAGAGGAGGAGTTATTCTTATTTCCCTTCAAGGTATTAAATACTACTCAGCTTTATGTTTCCAATTTTTCTGTTCAAACAATATAACAGAATATGAGGCTTTGGTCCATGGACTGCATTGGGCAAGGAAAAGGGGTATCAAGAACTTGCAAATGTTTGGTGATAATGAACTAGTTGTTAATCAGATCTGAGGAAAAAATGCTGCCAAGAATGATATTTTAAAGAGATACAAGAACTAGATATGGGACTTGTTGGTGCTAAGAATTGTCTTCCCCCTTTGTGCCCTTGGAAATTTATTGAGTTACGGCCTCTTTCATTTTATCCTTCCACATGTTTTTCTTGGCTGGTTTTTGTTTCCATTTTTTAGTCTTCCTCTGGGTCAAAGATCATGTATGGGTCCTGTTGTCAAAATTTCACCCCCCCCTGGGTAATTTTGATAACATGCATCAGAATATTCAAGTCCCAGGCAGATTGATTGATTCAGAGCAAACATCCTGTTTTTGAGGTTCTCTCAGATATTTTTCTAACTCCCTAGGCTGAAGAAGGAAGGAGCAAGCTCTGAGAAAATGTGGAAAAAGTTGCAGAAAGGAAAATAGGTTGATCCAGGAAAAAGTGTGAAAATTGGCTAAGTCCTGCTCAAGGGAGCAACTGGGACATTTGGGACGTCAAAGCGCGGATCGGCCGAAAAGCCTCCAGGCAGCCCAAATTGCATTTGGGACAATCAGGCCAGAAGTACGCGTGGGACGCGGAAAGGCGGTTCGGCCGAAAGAAAGGAAAATTGAACTATTTCTGGGACAGTTGGAACAAAAAGACGCGAACCGCCCGAACCGGGTGAAATGGGAACAAACAGTCCGAAGGCAATTGGGACATCCGGGACAAATGGACGCAAACCGGCCGGTTCGGCCGAAATCAGCACAAGGAGCACTAAGCATTTGGGACATCCAGGACAAAAAGACGCGAACCGCCCGAACCGGGTGAAATGGGAACAAACAGTCCGAAGGCAATTGGGACATCCGGGACAAATGGACGCGAACCGGCCGGTTCGGCCGAAATCAGCACAAGGAGCACTAAGCATTTGGGACATCTGGGACAAAAAGGAGCGAAGGGCGCCAAAGAGCTGGCAGACCCGTTGACCAACCAGATCATGACACGTGTCCTCACAAGAGAAAAGTCAAGAAAGTCAAAGGGGCGAGTTTTCGAGCACCGATCCGAACCAATGGGATAATGCCACGTGTCCTAGCTAGGGCCCACATGGAAAATTCAAAAGACAGCCCACTGAAAAGGTAGAGGAGAGAGAATTGCGCGACCAATCAGAGCATGCCACGTGTCATCCAAGTGGCAGAGCGCGGGAAATATTCCAAAATCCGTTTTGGTCTGCTTCGTGCCCTAAATCTTCAGATCGCCATATCTTTTGATCCAGAGCTCGGATTTCCACGTTCTTTATATTAACGGAAAGATTATGAAATTATCTACATGATTCTGGGATCAATCTTGAGTTTTGGTGCAGTTTGAAGAGAGAAAATCGAGAAACGATGCTGACACGTGATAATGGCCAGAAGTGACATTTCAGCGGCTAGATTAATGCAGAATGGGTCGCATTCTCCTCCAAATCAGTCAAAGATGGCAGGGTATGGTTTGGTAAGGTATCCCATGCCATTTCAATGCATCTGCAGTTAATGAGGAATGGGCTGGCACGTTTTCCTACATTTTCTGTCCCCTGGGCTCGACCCAAGCAATGTAAAAGCCAGATTTGGCTCATTTTTTAAAGGTTGTTCATTCTTTCTGCTCGGCCCTCCCTTCTTTTTTTTCTCTAGGGTTGAAAATGGAGTTCGAACCTCCTCCTTGCTCTGTAATGGCATTTTTTTCCTCTTACTAATGGAATGATGTTCTGTGCAAACTTCTGGAGCAACAAAACGTGTTTTGTGATGCATCTGTCCATCCTTCCTTGTTTTTGCTTGTTCTCTTCTTGCCTCTCTTCATTGCAGGTATCTGTGCATGTTTGAATGTTCATTGCAGGTTTGGAGCTGTGTTCATGGAGTTTTGGGACATTTTCTGTGTGAAATCTATCCTTGGGCCTGTGATGCATCTGTCCATCCTTCCCATTGCTCACCTCTCTTTGTCCTATGGCAGTTTTGATAGATGTCCAACATTCTCCTTCTCTGGTGTATCACCATTTTAGTGTAGGCTTTTTCTTTTTTTCCCTTCTCTCTCTCTCTGTCTCCTTGGCATGGTTAGATTAGGATTAGATTAGCTTGCCTGCACTGGAATAGCTTGTGGCAGGTAGTTTAGGAGCAGGAACCAGCCTTCTCTGGAGATTCCTCTCTCGGTTTCACAAGTCCCACGCTTGGAGAGAGGTTTCCATGTTGTGCAATCACACTGGCTGCTAGTGATCAACCTAGAAACTTGATCTGCATCCAGGGGTGCTGTGATTTTGCATCAACAGTTTTGGCACGCCTAGTGGGACCTTAGAGGTCTTTCATTTCATCTTTTGCAGGTTGGTGTGTTCCTGCGAAGATTTCAGCCTTTGGAGGCATTTGCAAACACATCTGGCGACTCCATCTGGTCAACAACCCATCTCTGAAGTTGCAGACCTTCCTTTCCATTCATTTCCATCCATTTTCATCCATCTTTCTTTTCATCCCTTTCATTCTTTTCCATTCCATGAAGTTTTCCAAGCATGACTTCATTTCCATCATGGAATTCATATCAACAACAGCAGTATATTCCACCTCCAACACGTTTTACAAATCCTCCAGATCAGCATGCATACTCATATGAATAGCAGTCCCAAAGTCAGTTTGGCTATGGAGCTTTCCAAGAGCAAGAGTATGCATGCAATGAAGACCATCAGATGCAAGATGCTGGTCTGTTGGAGAAGATCCGAAAAATGGAGGTAAAGATGGTGCAGTCCAGGGCTCAAGCACAAATGAAAGCTTTTGGAATCGGTTGTGGAGCACCCTGTCCATGGGTGGGACCTTTTCCAAGGCATTACAGCCCTCAGGAGAAACTTGACTTCATGATTGCAACGCTGCCTTTGCTTGCAAAGTGGATTGAAGAAATAGAGGTGTATGAGAGGAGTTTTCAGCAACCTTGTCAACGGGTAAGCACATCATCTCATACCTTTTCTTTTCCTCTTTCCCAATCTGTATCATTTCAGCAGTGTCAAGTTTCAAAACCTCCATCTACTGTCCCAAATGTTGAATCCATGTCTCCACCTCTCAGTCTTCCATTTCATCTCGATTCTTCTTTCATTTTCCCTTCCAAACAGTCATTCCCTCCACAAGAGCTAACAGAAATACCCCCTCCTCCAAAGAAACAAGAGTTTCTACCTCCTCCACCACCACAAAAAAATGTAAAATCAATCGAGTTTCAACCCATTCCTCCTTTTGCATTCCCAATTCCATGTGGGAAAGAAGAAATTGTAAAAATCAGTCATCAAAGACAGCAAGAGGAAGAACCTAGAAAAGAAATGACAGACATCTTGAAGGTTTGGGCTGCCAAATTTGGGATGACAAAGATCCCCTTGATGGTCAAGCCTACAGAAGAAGCTAGGGTTGGAGAACAAATGGTGGTCAGGACTGATTTTGTTGCAGCAGAAGAAGAAGATCTTGCAGCCCCAACTTGTCCTCTAGAGCAGCAGATTGAAGAGTTTGACTTGACAAACTTCATGCTGGAGGAAGAGTTAAATCAAGAGCAAGATTGCCTTCAAACATTGGAGGAAGGAGAAACTGCTCCAAATCCAAAAGAAGAGGAGCACATTCTAGCTGTGGAGGACAAAAGTGCAGACCCAAGGGCTTTGAGCACAAAGCAGGTTATAGGAGAACCTTCAGTTCTTCTTTCTACTTCATCTCTCTCGAGCTCTAATGTTGAAGAGGAGTTTGATCTCTCAAACTCAATATTGGAGAGTGAAGGAAACCATGGTGGTCAAGTTGCAGATCAAGAGGACACCATGGAGGAAGTTGAACATTTGCAGCAGGACAGCCATGAGGCAATTTATCTGTCAGATTTGGAGGACTGTTTTGATGGAGAGGAGCCGGTTGAGTTTTCACCATTCTCTATTTCATCATCCACATTCCAAACACCAGAGCCTGCTGCCATGAAGGAGAGCTTTCAATTGTAGCAGCCTGCATCTTACAGCAACTCTTTAGGATCAATATTGGAAGATTTAAGTCTTTCATGTTCTTCGTCGGAGAAAGAGAAAGGGCAGAAGGGTCCTACCATTTCTTTCACATCATCCATTTAGGTGGGTCTACAAGAAGACTCCATTCTTGGAGTTGAAAATAAGATCTATAGGCATATCAAACGGATCAGACCTTGCCCAATCAGGTATTTGGCTTCATTGGAGCCAAAGGAGAAGCCACAACTAGTCATGCTTGCTTCAGAGCATGAGGATGAGCTACAAAGTACCAAGGATCAGCTGCCATACCTCTCTAATCCAAATGCAGAGCAACTAAAAGAGGTATTGGATTTTTTAGTTGATACCTTGATGATTTGGATAGAAGACCAGCTTCTTGTTGATTTTCCATCCATCTAAACAGCCATGATCAGTGCCAAATCTATTGCATGGCTGCCAATTTTGAAGAAAGGAAGCTATTTCTCACAACCAGTTGCAGGGTTTGTTTAGCTTGCCTTTGTTTCCAGTTAGAGTAGAGTAGCTAGGTTTGCTTTCAGTAGAAGAAGTGCTTGTGCACACTCTGCATGTTCCATTTGGGGCATGTATGATTTTCTATTTTGTACATAGTTTTGGTGTTGCTGGTTTTGCTCTTGCACAGTTCCTTTCAGTGGTTTTTGGTGCGAACAACTACATGCCCGGTGGGTTTCCAAGTGGTTCAAAGGGAGGTTTTCAAAGTTCAGATCAGTTTTCAGGCTCGCTTATGACTCCATGCCCAATGGATTGCTTCAGGCTACTGGTCTTTTCATCTAGCAGGAAGATGACCCCACTGAGTCGCCAAACTATTGTCAAAATTTCACCCCCCCTGGGTAATTTTGATAACATGCATCAGAATATTCAAGTCCCAGGAAGATTGATTGATTCAGAGTAAACATCCTGTTTCTGAGGTTCTCTCAGATATTTTTCTAACTCCCTAGGCCGAAGAAGGAAGGAGCAAGCTCTGAGAAAATGCGGAAAAAGTTGCAGAAAGGCAAATAGGTTGATCCAGGAAAAAGTGTGAAAATTGGCTAAGTCCTACTCAAGGGAGCAACTGGGACATTTGGGACATCAAGGCGCGGATCGGCCGAAAAGCCTCCAAGCGGCCCAAATTGCATTTGGGACAATCGGACCAGAAGTACGCGTGGGACACGGAAAGGCGGTTCGGCCGAAAGAAAGGAAAATCGAACTGTTTCTGGGACAGTTGGAACAAAAAGACGCGAACCGCCCGAACCGGGTGAAATGAGAACAAACAGTCCGAAGGCAATTGGGACATCCGGGACAAATGGATGCGAACCAGCTGGTTCAGCTGAAATCAGCACAAGGAGCACTAAGCATTTGGGACATCCGGGACAAAAAGACGCGAACCGCCCGAACCGGGCGAAATGGGAACAAACAGTCCGAAGGCAATTGGGACATCCGGGACAAATGGACGCGAACCGGCCGGTTCGGCCGAAATCAGCACAAGGAGCACTAAGCTTTTGGGACATCCAGGACAAAAAGATACGAAGGGCGCCAAAGAGCCGGCAGACCCGTCGACCAACCAGATCATGACACGTGTCCTCACAAGAGAAAAGTCAAAAAGTCAAAGGGGCGAGTTTTCGAGCACCGATCCGAACCAATGGGATAATGCCACGTGTCCTAGCTAGGGCCCACATGGAAAATTCAAAAGACAGCCCACCGAAAAGGTAGAGGAGAGAGAATCACGTGACCAATCAGAGCATGCCACGTGTCATCCAAGTGGCAGAGCGCGGGAAATATTCCAAAATCCGTTTTGGTCTACTTCGTGCCCTAAATCTTCAGATCGCCATATCTTTTGATCCAGAGCTCGGATTTCCATGTTCTTTATATTAACGGAAAGATTATGAAATTATCTACATGATTCTGGGATCAATCTTGAGTTTTGGTGCAGTTTGAAGAGAGAAAATCGAGAAACAGTGTTGACACGTGATAATGGCCAGAAGTGACATTTCAGCGGCCAGATTAATGCAGAATGGGTCGCATTCTCCTCCAAATCAGTCAAAGATGGCAGGGTATGGTTTGGTAAGGTATCCCATGCTGTTTCAATGCATCTGCAGTTAATGAGGAATGGGCTGGCACGTTTTCCTACATTTTCTGTCCCCTGGGCTCGACCCATGCAATGTAAAAGCAAGATTTGGCTCATTTTTAAAAGGTTGTTCATTCTTTCTGCTCGGCCCTCCCTTCCTTTTTTTCTCTAGGGTTGAAAATGGAGTTCGAACCTCCTCCTTGCTCTGTAATGGCATTTTTTTCCTCTTACTAATGGAATGATGTTCTGTGCAAACTTCTGGAGCAACAAAACGTGTTTTGTGATGCATCTGTCCATCCTTCCTCGTTTTTGCTTGTTCTCTTCTTGCCTCTCTTCATTGCAGGTATCTGTGCATGTTTGAATGTTCATTGCAGGGTTGGAGCTATGTTCATGGAGTTTTGGGACATTTTTTGTGTGAAATCTATCCTTGGGCCTGTGATGCATCTGTCCATCCTTCCCATTGCTCACCTCTCTTTGTCCTATGGCAGTTTTGATAGATGTCCAACATTCTCCTTCTCTGGTGTATCACCGTTTTAGTGTAGGCTTTTGCTATTTTTCCCTTCTCTCTCTCTCTGTCTCCTTGGCATGGTTAGATTAGGATTAGATTAGCTTGCCTGCACTGGAATAGCTTGTGGCAGGTAGTTTAGGAGCAGGAACCAGCCTTTTCTGGAGATTCCTCTCTCGGTTTCACAAGTCCCACGCTTGGAGAGAGGTTTCCATGTTGTGCAATCACACTGGATGCTAGTGATCAACCTAGAAACTTGATCTGCATCCAGGGGTGCTGTGATTTTGTATCAACAGGTCCATATTTGTCTCCTAGTTTTTTTGTTCCTCTGGAAAGGTCTTTATTTTGAGTTCGTCGGGCTCTGTCCTTTAAAAAAAACTCATGTTATCCCATTCCCTCTATTTCCACAATTGAAATTTTTGTTCTTGACATTCTACCTTGAAATACTTGAAGAAAAATGATTTGATGTGTCCCTAAGGATCGTGTTTGAGCCTTGCAATAGTCTAAACTCTATGTCATTGAAGAAAACTTCATTTTCAGGCTCAAATGCTCATGTTTTTGTATTTTACGATTTGAAGAACATTTTCTCTCGGTCAAATTTTCATCTTTGCATCTACAGGGGACATGGCACCTTTTGGTTAGACTCGGCTCAACTAAATACTTCAAAAATTCTATAAAAATCCTCAACGCAGAAATATGTCCGCGTGGGTGAACGACGCTCCTTTGAGAATCAACTTTTTGGTCTGGCTTTGAAATAGTGTCGGAAGGACACATCGAGGCCTCTGCTTGCTTTGCATTTTACTTAGAATTTTCAACAACCAAAAGGAGACTGCCTCGGAGTATGACACGTGGTGCCTTCCGCTAGGTTTCAAGCATTCGGACAAATCTCGCTGAAACAGGACACGTGGTGAGCCCGCACTCATTCAAGGTATCAAATATTTGGGACCACCTCGAGGTGCATTATGGTGACACGTGGTAGTTTGAAAATTCAAAGAGGTGGGGAGGTGGACCATAAGGGGAAACTTGGAAATTTTGCCTCTTGTATTCAAATGACTCAAAGTATAAAACTAACTCACAAGCCAAAGGGTAAAAAGTCAAAATTCATCTGAGAAGTCAATAACAGAGGTGCGGGCTGGTGGAGGAAAAGCGAAAAATTTTCCCTTTGAGGGAAAAGGGAGTTAAAGGAATAAAGGGACCCAGGGTTCTGCTGGGACACACTTTAGAAACTTGAAGTGGAAGGGTGGAGCTGTGGAGGAAAAATGAAAAAAAATCTTTTTTTCAAGAAAGATGCAAACTGTGTAAAATTGAGCCATGACTCTATATCCAGTCATATTGCCCCATGTGTTAGGCCCAAATCTCATCAGCAGAGCAGCGGAGGAAATCAAGAAATTTTGCAAATTTTCCAAAATTAGTAAAAAGTTAAAAATATGTCCCGAGGCTAAAATTTGAAGTTGAGAAACATATCAATGGTAGTTGTGCATTTCAAAAGTTTGGCTACCATTTGAGCTCCAAGAAGTTTGAAGATGTTTTTTTTGCATCAATCTTCATCAAATTTTTTTCCAATTTGTGTCGTTTTGGCCTGTAGGGTCTGGATTAATCAATTTAGGGGTTCAATTTGTGAATTCAAGGCTTTTTTCAAATAAATTTGTACTCTGATTCATGAAAAACATGAATTACCAGATCCAAAGTTACAGAGTAAAAATTGGGAAGGGAAATTTTGAAATGATGCAATGAAAGGGATCTACATGTGTGGGAAATGAAAAATGTGCTTCCACTTTGAAGAATGATGAAAGTTTTGTAATGATTCACCTTTTTAAAGAACAACTAGCAACTTCTTATGAGTTTGTTAAATGTCATTTTCTAGAAATATTGCAAAGCAAAGGTGCTTCGAATATTCCACTTTTGCAGGGAAGATTTGAGGGGAAAAGTGAGTGAGTGAGTGAAATTTATATATTCCATGAATTTGTCATGCAAATGGTCGAAGAAACTTAGAATTTTCACGAGAAAATATGGGAAGAAGCCCATTCTATGAGAAACCACCTGAGAACCATTATAATTCCTTTTTTGCATCAAATTTGTATGATGTTTGGTTGGTTGCAGATGTATAACCACTAACAAGCTCTGAGATTGTTTTTGTAACATTCCCTTGTTGATAATTTTGCTCATTTCTAGATTATTTTGTGTTGTCTCTGGGTAAAATTTGCATACGCTTATATTTTAGAATGCTTTCAATTTGTGTATCTTACTCCTATTGCAATCTGGTGTTTATATTTTCTTTCATCATGCAGGTATCATTCTTGTGATAGCTTAGTGGTATTTTCAATACCAAGACCAGAAGAGCTTTCTTTTGATAAAGGGATAAAGAAATTTAAATTCACTCTGCCTTCCTTGATACAAAGATTGTTTGTAAACCTATGGATGCACCTTAGGTCTGATAAAATAGAAATTTCTAAATGCTTAACTGATTCATCTAACTCAAGATTTTGTGATAGACCATCAGAGATTGTGTGGAAGAGTGTAGATCTGGGCTTCCATGTGGTGCACATATCCTAGTTGAAGGAATACGTTAACCTCTTTAAAGCATTCTGTTGTTTGGATTTTGTTTTTCAAGTTTTGCAAAGGTCCTCAAAGAAGTTGGCAAATTCTTATTAGTCTTGTCTAAAAATCTCCCACTATAAAATTCATTTAAATCACCTAATCCCACCTATACTACCCCTGTGTTGCATTGTGTCACAACAATACAATATAATCCATTTACAAAAATGCACAAAGTAATCATAATCACACCATGTCTCAAATAGCTTTAGCCTTTTCCTGAAAGCATTTCCATCATTTAGTAGTGACGGCTCTGTTGAGTTTGAATAATGGGAAATTGATCATGTTTTCTTAAGGCCATCTCCATACAATCTGCATAATATAAGGATATCTTCACCCCCTTCATAAAAAAGAGGCTACAATATAGGTTCTCTTACCTTGGTTTAGAGGCACAACCTAAAATAGTGAGGATAAGATCAAATCCTTTTAAGGTGCTACCCGCTTCTTCAAATCCCTAGTGCTAATAAGTTTGATAAATTGCTTCCCCAGCTTCAAAATGACATATAAATTATTTATCTGCCTTTGAGTGTCTTGTAAAACTTGTGATGTTTCTCAAGTTGTGAAGGTGATTAAATCTGGGTACCAAAAGGACCTCGTCGAGGACTTTGAATCATTCAACATCAATTCCATCCCAAGGAAGAAGAATGAAGGGACAGAAAGATTGGCAGCAATTGGGGCTTCATTTGATGTTGTAGAGAGTATCAAGAGTGATAAGTCTCATCCCCATATGAAAGTGGTTGTGAGACCAGTTGTCCCTGATAATAACAGAAGTTGGCAGGTCTTCAAGAATGACCAGCAGATTGTCAACTTTCTATAATAAGAAGTTGAGATTGTCCTTAGTGGCGATTCCTTACTATTATATGTTTGACAAATACTAGTACCTTATCATACATTAAGTGAAGTTTGTCACATAAAATATACAAACCTGGAAGGAAGAAGATCTTTCTTCAGGAGAGACCCAAGTAGAAAATTATTTCAAGAATTGGGAAAGACAATTTTAGAGGAAAGAAAAGTTTGAAAGTTTGTTGAAGGTTATACATCAAGCAAAGAAATATCCATTGGTGAGAGAGATCAGCCTTTGATATAGGATTATCACTCTTCTTCCAGTGATTTTGATTCAATCAATCTTCTCATAAACTTGTTTACTTTAACTAGTGAAGGTCCTTCTATTGTACCTAGTGAGTTCCTCCTTTAATCTACACCAGTGTGTTTCAATTGTAATTAAACTTTCCAAGAAAATCAGCACCTAGAGAATACCAATCTTATGAACTACATTCTTGAGCCCCAAAGACATCACACTCCTCATAAGCTTGTGTCACCCCCAAGATCACCTCCACCAAAAAACATGGCTCATCATCCACCTAGGCCTCCATTTGTGGTCAACACCTTTGGCCTAATAAATATTAGCGGAATGGCTGGCTATCCTAATGTTGTGCCTTAGGATGTCAGAAGTAGATTGCCAAAGTTTCAAGGGAATAATTCCATAACATGTGATCAAAATTTGAAACTCTTTATTAATGTGATGAAATATTTTGAAATTGGATTTGAGGATGTGTACATTAAATTGTTTGTTCACACTTTAGAGGAGGATGCTAGGGATTGGTACAAGGCCTTACCAAATAATTCTATTGATTCATGGGCTGAAATGAAAAATGCATTCAGGTTGCAATATGGTGACAATACTAATCCTAGGTTTCTTTTATCAGAGTTTGAGAATATCAAGAAGAACCCAAATGAATCGGTCCATGACTTCAACACAAGGTTCAATAAAACTTTGAGGAGATTTTCGGTGAATTTAAGACCATGTGATGAATCTTGTTTGATAAAATATTCTAATGCATTTGATAAAAAGGATGCATATTACTTGAGGGATAAAAACCCTAGCAATTTAAGGCAGGCCTTCACCATGGCACTTCAAATTGAGAACAATATCAAGGTTGTTGGGAAACCTCCTAAGAGAGATGAAGTTGAATTGGTAAACCCTGAGAAGCCTCAAGCAAGAAAGAGTGTAGACTTGGAGGAAGTGGTGAAAACTTTGGCAGGGGTTGTCAAAGAGATTTCCTACAAATTGGCAAAGAGATGAGAAGGGAATTGGACAAACTTCACAAGCTCAGCCTAGGCAGACAAGCACATGATAGATTCGGAAATCACCATAGGAATGAGTAGAGATTTGATGAGAAGGGTAAAGGAGCCTATTGGATTTAGAAATAATCAATCTCAGGCCAAGAAAAGTAAGGTAGTGCCTGACCCGTTAAATGCTAGAGTGGTTGCTGTTGATGATGCAAATTAGATGGACTGGTGTGACAGATGTTTATTACCCCATCCTCCATGTGGAACAGATCAGAAAAATTGAAGAGGAAGATGATGATTGTAATACAAATGACGATGATTGAATGATGGACTTCCCTACAAAACTCATGTCTAAGGAGCAAACATTCACTGAAGTGATAAGTGTAAGGACTACTGCTAGCTTTTGGGATTACATCCAACGAGTACATATTTTTCCTCCTTCTCATGTTGTATAAATTGATAATGTACAAGCCTTTGAGCTGCCCAATAATGATTTTGAATACTTGAGGGCGTTGATGATCAAGAAGTATGATGGAGGTATACCCTTGAGAAGAGGATAGGAAGCTGCTTATGAATGTTGTGGTGGGCCTAAGAGAAGGAGTATAACACAAGAAGTAAGGCTATCAAGGGAGCTGGGCATTAGGACCAATAAATAAATCCCCATTTCTTTTTAATATTCCAAAAGAGGTTCCTAAGAAAGAAACATCTTCTAAGAGCCCTGTCTGTCCCAAGAAAAAGTTATGCTTCACCATATGCTCAAAATGTTAAAAACATTATGCCATCTGATGAAATTTCCAGCCCTCCTTCCATTTTTGTTTTTCCTAAATACATTCCCTATGACATCGCTCAAGTTTTGAGACAAATCAGGGTCAGCATTCCAATTTTTGAGCTGCTTAGTATCCCCGAGCACAAGAAAAGAGCACTTGAGTATTTGGGATTGAAGGAGGAGAAGGTTGCCGTGAAAATGAATGTGAATGTTGTAGAGGCTCCACTTGCTATTGCAGAAGTAGGAAATACATCAGCATTAGAAGAATTTGGTGAACCACTAGAGCTATATTTGGGAACATCCTTGGTTGATTCTCAGTTGAGTGTTGACCCTTTATTCACAACTTTGATCACCAAGGATAGGTTTGATACATTATTGAATGTTTGACTCTGGGACATCATGCAATGTCATGCCTTTAGAAGTTATGAATGATTTAGATATCAAAGTAAAAAGTAGTGTATGGCAAGTGTACTGCCATGGATTCCAGGGAAGTGTCAGTTGTTGGGTGTGTCAAAGGTTTGGTGGTGCAACTTGTCAGCCTATTCGGGTAAGAATTTGAAACTTGATGTTGTAATTGTTGATTTCCCTACCAAATGGGGTATGTTATTGTCAAGAAAGTGGGCTGAAAGTGTTGGAGGGAGTGTCCAAATGGATATGTCTTTTTCCACCATTCCCATTGAGGGTAGCCTTGTAAAATTATATGGAGAGAAGAAGATGTTGCATCTAATTGATGATCCAAACAATGCTTCTTATGAAGTATTATTTGCTGATGTTGATGTTGATAATTCTGTTGGGTTTGCTAATGGTAAGGAGCACAAGATGGATCAGTCTAAGTGTCTTGAAGAAGTAGGCTCTCCATGGACTTTGTTATTTGATGGAACTTTCTCCAAATTTGGTAACGGTGCTGGTGTTGTTTTGATCTCTCCAAGTAAAGAGGAATTTATTTTTTCTTTCAAACTTAACTTTGAATGCACCAATAACATAGCTGAGTATGAGGCATTATTGTTAGGGCTGAGGATTACTTGGAAGTATGGCGTAAAGGATGTCATTGTAAAGGGAGATTCTGAGTTGGTTATCAAACAAGTTAGAAAACTGTATGCAATAAAAAATCAGTGAATAAAACAATACAAACATGCAGTTTGGGATCTGATTGAGATGTTTGATTCCTTCAACATTGTTCATCATGAAAAAATTTTAAATATGATTGCATATAGGCTAGTAGTGTTGGGGTCAAGAGTTTAACAATTGTACTATTTCTCAATTTTGTGAATATGATGTAGAAATACTCACTAGGCCTGTAGTCCTTGATAACATCAAACATTGGTAAGTATTTGATGATGATGCTCAGGTTCAGACAGGTTTTTACAGAACAAAGGTGAGTTTGTGGATTAACATATTGATTTGGAACCATTGGTCTGTAATTTTGATGGAAAAGAAACCTTGTTTGGCAGGGATATCATTCAATTGAAGACTAACACCATCCCTAGAGGGATGGTTTCTCTTAAGTCAAATTTTAACAATGATAATTGTATAATCAATAGAAACATGTTTACATCTAGATATGTTGAAGAGAATGACTTGGGAAAAAATGAAAAACCAAGGAAGATTTGGTTAGGGAGTGGTTTAAACAAGGAAGAAAAACAATCCTATATCCAATTGTTGAAACAATATCAGGACTTCTTGGCTTGGTCTTATTCTGAGCTAAAATCATATAAAGAAGACTTTTTCCAACATGAAATACCTCTTGAGAAAGATGCCAAACCATTCAGATAGAATAAAATGCCAATTAACCCACTCATTTCTCTCAAAATGCAAGAGGAATTGAAAAATTTGACAGATGGAGGAATCATTCAACCCACAAGGTATTCTTCTCATGGTTGCAAACTTGGTGTCGGTTAGAAAGAAAAATGGAGATATCAGAATTTGTGTGGATTTCATAAATCTAAATAGAGAATCAATGAAAGAAAACTATCCTCGACCAAACATGGAAAACATGTTGCAATTAGTGAATGGTTCTGAAATGCTTTCTACTTTGGATGGTTTCTCCGGTTATAACCAAGTTGTTGTCAGAGAATCAGAGATGATTAAAACTACCTTTACTACTCTATGGGGAACATATGTTTTTGTTAGTATGTCCTTTGGTTTAATGAATGCTGGAGCTACTTTTCAAAGGGCCATGGATGTTGCTTTTACTAGCTATATCAATGATTTTATTGTTGTTTATCAAGATGATATTATTGTTTTTTCTAGCAAAAGATTTGACAA
This sequence comes from Taxus chinensis, assembly GCA_019776745.2. Lineage (NCBI taxonomy): Eukaryota > Viridiplantae > Streptophyta > Pinopsida > Cupressales > Taxaceae > Taxus > Taxus chinensis. Next base: position 560,673,591 of record CM034153.1, on the reverse strand, counting down.
CTTGCAGCATTTGGAAAGAATGCTGATCAGATGTAGAGAATATGGCATTTCACTCAATCCAAAGAAGTGCCATTTTGGAGTGCAAAGAGAAAAAATACTTGGTCACATTGTGTCTACAAAAGGAGTTATGATTGATCCACAAAGGATAGAAGCTATCAGCAAGATCCCGTTTCCAAAAACTAATAAAGGAATCCAATCCTTCTTTGGTCAAATCAATTTCATTAGAAGGTTTATGTCTAATTTTTATAATTTGACTCTCCCCATTACTTGCATGTTGAAGAAGGACTAGAATATCAAGTGGGAAGAGGATGTCCTTAAAGCTTTTGATGGAATCAAGGAAGCATTGAAGCATGCTCCTGTTCTAGCAGCCCCAAATTATAAGAAACCTTTCCAAATCTTCTCCTTTACTTCTGAGCACACCATTGCATCTATTTTGTTGCAAAAGGATGATGATGGAGCTGAAAGACCTATTTCCTTCTTTAGTAAGGTATTGCAAGTAGCTGAGTTGAAATACACAATCATGGAGAAATAGGCATTTTCCTTGGTAAAAGCAACAAAAAAGTTTAGGCCTTATATTTTGAGTTCCAAAATTGTTGATTATGTTCCTCACACAATGGTGAAAGACATCTTATCAGATATGGAGATCTCAAGAAAAAGGTGTAGATGGGTTAACAAATTACAGGAGTATGATATGGACATCCAGACCACAAAGCTAGCAAGAGGTTTGGTTCTTGCCAAGCTCATGGCTGAAATCAATCTATAGAATGCTGAAGTAAATGAGGTAGAGGAAGAAAGGGCAAGTGTTCTCAAGAAATTGTTAAGTTCTGAATGGTACAAGGATGTAATATTTTATCTCGGACACTTATGCTTCCCTGGTCATTTGAATAAAAATTAGAAAAGAGCCCTCAAGCTGGCTTCTCAAAAATATATCATTACAAACTTTGGGTTGGCTTGGAAGAACCCTAAAGGAATCCTCTTGAGATGTGTGACTAAAGATGAAGCTCTCATAATAATTATTGATTTCCATGGGGGATTTTGTGGAGGACATTTTAATGGGAGAGTTACTACACAAAAAAATTTGAGGGCTTGTTTCTTGGTGGCCAACTATTTTCAAGGATGTAACTCAGTTGGTTAGAAGATGTGAGAGTTGTCAGCATTTCTCTAGAAGATTGAAATCTTCAGGATCCCTTCCTTTGTAGTCTGTATCAATTGAAGCTCCTTTCAAACAATGGGGGCTGGACTTCATTGGTGAAATATCTGATTCATCAAGTGTTGGACACAAATGGATTTTGGAAGCTAATGTTTTTTTTCACAAAATGGGTGGAAGCAATCCCCACTAGGAAGGCAACGTACCAAGTTGTAATGGACTTCATATTGAATCATATCATCTACATATTTGAAGTGCTAATCAAGATTATTACTGATAATTCCATGATTTTCAGATCTGGACCTTTAGTGGCAATGTGCAAAGAGTATGGGATAAAGTTGACATATACTTCTAACTATAATCTACAAGGAAATGGACAGGCTAAGTCCAACAATAAAAAATTGTTGAAGATCATTAAAAGGACTTTGGAATTGAACAAGAAGAAGTGGGTTGAGAAACTAAAATTTTATGTCTGGGCTGACAGAATCACTGCAAAAAGAGCTATTGGTAAAATCTTGTTTGAATTCGTATATGGAACACAAGCTCTGTTGCCCTTACATCTGCAATTGTCTTCATTGCAGTTTGTTCAACAACTTGAAGACCAAGAAATTAGTCCATATGAAGCAAGGATTAATCAGATTGTTGAGTTTGATGAAGCAATAAAAGCATCCCATCAGAGGCATGTAAAATTCAGAGAGAGGATGAAGAAGTTGTTTGATAAGAAGGTAACCCCAAATGCTTTCAGTATTGGATATCTTGTGCTATTGTGGGATAGCAGGCATGAAGATAAGGGAAACCATGGTACATTTGATGCTTTGTGGATGGGCCCATATTTCATTGACATAAGAATTGGTGAGAATACCTTTTTCCTTAAGAACCTCGATGGGGAATTGCTTCAGCTACCTATTAATGGAAGACATTTGAAGCATTTTTTAGATTGATCCCCAAAACTGAGGTTTGCATATCACTTGTACAGTGTATAGTTGTTTGTTTTCTGCTCTATTTTTTGTTGTTTTGGATGGTTTATCAGCTAGTTTTTGAGTTTTTTGGCTTGTGACTCCATTTTCCCAGTGGATATTTTGGAACTTGGTCTACTTTTGTTCTTGTGGCACTCGCAGGGAGTGCCCATCCTCGAGTCAGAGCCTGTGTTGGTGCTCATAATTTTCTTGCCCCATTTTTGCCCTTGGAAATTTATTGAGTTATGGCCTCTATCATTTTATCCTTCCCCATGTTGTGCATGGCTGGTCTTTGTTGCCATTTTTAGTCTTCCTCTAGGTCAAAGATTATGTATGGGTCCATATTTGTCTCCTAGTTTCTTTGTTCCTCTGTAAAGTTCTATGTTTTGAGTTCCCCAGGCTTTGTCTTTTAAAAAAACTCGTGTTTTCCCATTCCCTCTATTACCACAGTCAAAAAGTGTGTTCTTGACATTCTGCCTTGAAATACTTGAAGAAAAATGATTTGATGTGTCCCTAAGGATCGTGTTTGAGCCTTGTAACATTCTAAACTCTCTGTCATTGAAGAAAACTTCATTTTCAGGCTCAAATGCTCGTGTTTCTATATTTTAAGATTTGACGGGTGTTTTCTCCCAGCAAAATTTGCATCCTTGCATCTACAGGGGACATGGAACCTTTTGGTTGGATGTGACTCAGCTAAATACTTCAAAAATTCTATAAAAATTCTCAACTCAGAAATATATCCACGTGGGTGAACGACACTCGTTTGACAATCAACTTTTTGATCTGGCTTTGAAATAGTGCTAGGAGGACACTTAGAGGCTTGGCAAGATGGGAACACGTGGAGGCCGCCACTTGTTTTGCATTTTACTTAGAATTTTCAATGGCCAAAAGGAGACTTCCTCGGATCATGACAAGTGGTGCCTTCCACTGGGTGTCAAGCATTCAGAAAAATATCGTCGAAACAGGACATGTGGTGAGTCCACGCTCATTCAAGGTACCAAATATTTTGGACCACCTAAAGGTGTGTTGTGGTGACACGTGGCAGTTTGAAAAGTCAAAGAGCTGGGGAGGCGGATCATCGGGGGCAACTTGGAAATTTGCATCTTGTATTCAAATGACTCAAAGTATCAAACTAACGCACAAGCCCGAGGGTAAAAAGTCAAAAATCATTTGAGAAGTCAATAGCAGAGGTGCAGCCTAGCGAAGGAAAAGTGAAAATTTTTCCCTTTGTGCGAAAAGGGAGATAAAGGCATAAAGGGACCTGGGGTTCCATTGGGACCCACTTTAGAAACATGAAGCAGAAGGGTAGAGCCGCAGAGGAGAAGTGAAATTTTTTCCTTTTTTCCAGAAAGATGCAAAATGTGTAAAATTAAGCCGTGACTCCGTATCCAATCATATATCGCCACATGTCAGGCCCAAATCTCATCGGCGGAGCGGCGGAGGAAATTAATAAATTGTTCAAATTTTCCAAAAGAAGTAAAAAGGTAAAAAGACATCTCGAGGCCCGAATCTGCCACGTGGAGGGCTCAAATTTGAAGTTGAGGAATAGATCGACGGTAGCTATGCATTTCACCAATTTAGCCGCCATTTGAGCTCCAAGAATTTTGGAGATGCATTTTTTACATCAATCTTCATCAAAGTTTTTGCCAATTCATGTCATTTTGGCCTGCAGGGTCCACATTAATCAATTTGGGGGTTCAATTTGTGAATCCAAGGCATTTTTCAAATAAATTTTTACTCTGGTTTGTGAAAAACATGAATTACAAGATCCAAAGTTACAGAGTAAAATTTGGTAAGGGAAAAGTTGAAATGATGAATGAAAGGGATCTACATGCATGGGAAATGAAAAACGTGCTTCCACTTTGAAGAATGATGAAAGTTTTGTAATGATTCACCTTTTGAAAGAACAACTGGAAACTTTTTGTGAGTTTTTTAAATGTCATTTTCCATAAATATTGCAAAGCAAAGGTGCTTCGAATATTCCACTTTTACAGGGAAGATTTGAGGGGAAAAGTGAGTGATTGAGTGAAAGTTATATATTACATGAATTTGTCATGCAAATGGTCGGAGAAACTTAGAATTTTCACGGGAAAATATGGGAAGAAGCCCATTCTCTAAGAAACCACCTGAGAATCATTTTAATTCCTTTTTTACATCAAATTTGTATCATGTTTGGTCGGTTACAGATGTATAGCCAGTAACAAGCTTTGAGATTGTTCTTGTAACATTCCCCTTCTGATAATTTTGGTCATTTATGGATTATTTTGTGTTGTCTCTGGGAAAAATTTGCATTCGCTTATATTTCAGAATGCTTTCAATTTTTGTTTCTTGCTCCTATTGCAATTTAGTGTTTAGAGTTTCTTTCATCATGCAGGTCTTATTCTTGTGATAGCTTAGTGGTATTTATAATCCCAAGATCAGAAGAGATTTCATCTTGTAAAGGGATAAACAAATTTAAATTCACTCTACCTTCGTTGATACAGAGATTGCTTGTAAACCTATGGGTGCACCTTAGGTATGATAAAATAGAAATTTCTAAATGCTTAAATGATTCATCTAGTTCAATATTTTGTGAGAGACCATCAAATATTGTGAGCAAGAGTGTAGATCTAGGCTTCCATTTACTGCACATATCTTGGTTGAAGGAATACCTTAACCTCTTTGAAGCATTCTATTGTTTTGTGTTTTGTTTTTCAATTTTTTCAAAGGTCCTCAAAGAAGTTGGAAAATTCTTGTTAGTCTTGTCTAAAAATCTCCCACCCCAAAATTCATTTAAATCACCTAATCCCACCTATACTACCCCTGTGTTGCATTGTCTGTCAACAAGAGAATATAATCCATTTTAAAAAATGCACAAAGTAGTTAGGATCACACCATGTCTCAAGTAGCTTCAACCTTGTCTTGAAATCATTTCCATCATTTAGTAGTAACATCTCTGTTGAGTTTGAATAATGGGAAATTGATCATGTTTTCTTAAGGCCATCTCCATACAATCTACATAATACAAGGATATCTTCACCCCCTTCATAAAACAGAGGCTACAATACAGGTTTTCTTACCTTGGTTGAGAGGCACAACCTAAAATAGTGAGGATAATATCAAATCCTTTCAAGGTGTTACCCACTTCTTCAAAGCTTGAGTGCTAATAATTTAGATAAATTTCTTCCCCAGCTACAAAATGACATATAAATCATTTATTTGCCTCTAAGTGTCTTGTAAAATTCATGATGATACTCAAGTTGTGAAGGAGATTAAATCTAGGTACCAACAGGACCTCATCAAGTACTTTGAAGCATTCAGCATCAATTCCATCCTGAGGAATAAGAATGAAGCGGCAGATAGATTGGCAGCAATTGGGGCTGCATTTGATGTTGTAGAGAGTATCAAGAGTGATAATTCTCAGCCCCATATCAAATTGGTTATGAGACCAACTATCCCTAATAATAACACAAGTTGGAAGGTCTTCGAGAATGACCAACAGATTGTCAACTTTCTACAATAAGAAGTTGAGTTCTCCTCCAGAAACCAAGACAAACTAGAGCAGCAGTATGGCGACCAAGTGGTACAGCTGAGGACTAACAAATTACCAAAGGTTCTTGTCACTTTGGAATCAATCTTCCAATAGAATGAAAATTTTTGAAAGGAGGAGATGAATATTCAAGTAAAAGGTGAAGATTCACAGCCTGTTTTCATAGAAGAAGGCAAAGAGTTGCAGATTTGTAAGGTCAACACTCAACAAGAAAAATATGAGTTTATTAAACTTTGTCAGGAATTCCCAGATGTCTTTGCATAGACCTACAAATATTTAAGAGGATTCAACCCAAAGTTGGCACAACACATAATTGAGTTGGATCTAGGAGCCAAGCCTTTCAGACAAAAGAAAAGGCCAATAAACCCTCACATAGAGCCTCTTATGAGAAAAGAGTTGAATAAGCTTATTGAGGCCAACATCATCTTCCCTATCAAGAATTCAAGTTGGGTTACAAAATTGGTGCCTGTGAGGAAAATAAGTGGAGAGATCAGACTATGTGTGGAACTTCTATGATATAAATAGAGCATCACTCAAAGATCACTACCCACTTGCATCAATGGAACAGATCCTACAGGTTATAGTTGGCTCTGAGAGGTACTCATTGCTAGATGGATACATGGGCTATAACAAGATAATGGTGAAAGAGGAGGATCAGTTCAAGACATCCTTCACCACCAAATGGGGCACACATGCTTATAAGAAGATGTCATTTGGGCTATCAAACGTTGGAGCAACATTTCAGAGAGCTATGGACATGGCATTCAAAGCCTTGATCAACAATATGGTTCTAGTGTATTTGGATGATATCACTGTTTTCTCAAAAAATGTTTTAGACCATCTCTTCCACCTCAGACAGGCATTCCAGAGATGTAAAAGGTTCGAAGTGTCTTTAAACCCAAAAAAATGTGTATTCTTTACACATGAGGGTAAACTGTTGGGCCACATTGTCTCTAGAGAAGGGTTACCAATTGATCCTAAAAGAGTTGAAGCCATCTGGACACTTCCATTGCCACAACACAAAAAGTCTCTCCAAAGCTTCTTGGGGAGGATAAAATTTGTCCGCGGGTTTGTTCCTAATTTTTTCATGCTTGTGAATCCTTTAACAATGATGTTAAAGAATATTCTTGCATTTAAATGGAGAATAAAAGGAAAAGGGAGTTTTGAGGCCATCAAGCTCGCCATACCACAAGCCCCAACTCTCATTAACCCAGAATACTCATAATACTTCATGTTGTATACTTTTGGAAGGACAAACACCATCTCAGCCATCTTGGCACAACCCAACAAGGAAGGTTCAGAATAATCCATATCCTTCTTAAGTAAGAGCTTGGAGGACGATGAGGTGAAATACTCTTTCATTAAGAAGCATGTCCTTGTTGTTGTTAGGAGCTTGAAGAAGTTCAGATAGTTGGTCTCAAACAATAAGATTCAACTACTAGTATCTCATGTTGGAATTAAATATTTTCTTCTAAACAAGGACTTGAATGAGAAGAGGGTAGGTTGGATCACCCAAGTAATGGAATATGACATTGAGATCAAGGTGACCAAACTGGTTCAAGGCAAGGGTCTACATGAACAACTCTCTTCCAAGCAACAGGTTGAGTCAGTGTATAAAAAGGAGGATGTCCTATTCCTACAAAATGATCAAGAGCAGTCGACTGATGATGCACCTACCCCATGTTGGACCCAAGCCTTGGTGCATTACCTTCAAACAGTTTTGTGCCCTCTAGAATGGAAAAAATAAAAAAGGATATACTTCAAACTATAAGCCATCCCATATGTGCTTGTTGGTGGTGTCTTTTTTAAAAAGGATATCAATAGTGTTCTATTGAGGTGCATTGGGACAGGATAGATTGAGAGAGTGTTGCATGAGTTTAATGATGGAGAAGGAGGCCATTTTTCTCCTCGAGTAACAGCTCTCAAGATCATGAAATCTGATTATTACTGGCATATAGTGTTTAGGGATTGCTACTCATGGGTTAAGAAGTTGAAGAAGTGTGCATTCTTCACAGGAAAAGAGAAGTTAGAAACCTTGCCCCTTCTCCCAATTTCAGTGGATTAGCCATTCATGCAATGGGGACTAGACTTCATTGGGGTGATTCACCCAAATTCAAGTCAGGGCCACAAGTGGATACTTACATCAACAAACTACTTCACCAATTGGATTGACGCAATGGCACTAAAAGAAGGAAATGAATCCAACATCTTGGATTTCTATGAAGGAATAACCACTAGGCTTGGAGTCCCTACCACTATTATATCTGATAATGCATTAGCATTCCTTGGTACGAGGATCACTGAATGGGAAGTCCAGAATGGTGTGTACCTCAACACTTCATCAAACTATTACCCTCAAGGTAATGGTCAAGTAGAGTCCACAAACAAGAACCTATTAAGGATTATCAGAAGGAATCTTGATGAAAATTAGAGAACTTTTCATACAAAGCTCAAATCAGCTCTATGGGCTGATAGAATCACATCCAAAATATCCATAGGTAACTCCCCATACAAGCTTGTATATGGAAAAGAGGTAGTATTTCCCATATCATTGGAGTTTCCAGCTCTGGAGCTCATGAAATAGTTAGAACTGGCCAAGTTTAGACCCATGGAAATCAGTTATGCAGAGCTGATGGAAGAAGGAGAAATAAGAGAGCATGCAATGCAGAGCATGGAAAAGGATCAATCATTGATCAAGAAGAGTTTTGACAAGAAAGCAAGAAAAAGGACCTTTCAAGAAGGGGACTTGGTCCTAAAGTGGAATGTAGATCGGGAAAAGCTAGGAAAGCATTCCAAATTTGATGCCATTTGGAGTGGCCCTTACATGATCACAAGGTGCAAGAGTAGCTATGCATTCCAGCTGGCTAAATTAGATGGTGAAGAATTACACATCCCAGTAAATGGGATCCATCTCAAACATTGCTACTAGAAAGGAAGGTTCCACCCTTGTTAATATTAGCATAGAGTTTTACTTTCCCCTAAGTGTGTATGCACATTGTTTTTTTGTAGCATAGGTTTTGTTTCGCTAAGTGTTGTGGCATAGGTTTTTGTTGCTCTAGGTTCGCATCATTATACAATCTAACATGCCTCTAGGTGAATGTGTCAGGCCCTTCAGCCTCTTGCAACAGGGAGACCCATAGTTACTGTAACAATTGATCATTTTTAATAGAACAAATATAGAGCAACTAAAATCAGGTCTCATAGTGTTCGTTTCCATAAGAACTGGACCAACACCAGGCCACCAACCATGACTCCATGCCCAATGGATACAAAAATGAAATGGATCTCTTCATCTAGCAGGTAGACGTCCCTACGAGTTACCAAATTGTTATCTCAATTTTCCCCCCAGTAAAATTGATCAAACACGGCCCCGTGCAGGAAGAAATCTAAGGGATGGCTCCATCACATGAATCCATGCTTCAAATCCAATAAACATGTTGCAGGTAGGCTCTATAATGGATCATCAAGGTCCAGGAAGGAGAAAACCAGTGTCAAAGAAAACTAGAGGCTGTAACAAAAATAAATAGAGAAGAACTTGAAGTCTTTGGGCTCTGCAAATGATTCAGAATGAGCCCAAAATTGGCTAAGTATGGGAGAATCAACAAAAGCCTCCACATGCCTCAGTGGCACATCTCCAAACATTAAACTCAAAAAAGAAGACTTGAACAAGTGTCAAGCTTCCCCATGTCCCAGAATCAAAAAAGGTGAATTTCAGGCACAAAATGATTAAGTATAAAGAATCATCGGAAGCCTCCACATGTTTTAACGATGCACCTTCAAGGGTCAAAGTAAAGGGCAATTCCTAGATGAGCAGAGGTTTCCACATGTCTCAAGCCCGAAAAATATAGAGCCGGCCATTGAAAATTCCAAACAAGCACAAAGCTACCACGTGTTAGCTCGACGCAATTTCAGGATGGGAGCCTAAGGCAGAGACTCAAACTTGCACTAGCCCTCCAAGGGTCAACATAGTTGAAATTGAAAGCGGGCCCAAATTGATTAAGTATGAAGTGTAGGAGGAAGGCACCAAGTGTCTTAACGATGCACATTCAAAGGTGCGGCCCAAAGCGGAAACTCAAAGGAGCGCAAGGCTTCCACATGTCATCCCGGAACATCTTCAAAGATAAATCTAAAAGTGGGTCCTAAAATAAGTGTCAGGCCTCCATGTGTCCCAGGTTAGATTTACAGCCCCGCCAAGCAAAAGGACTTAGTCAAAAACATGAAGGAACAAACAAAAGTTATGGAAGAAGTTACGTGTAAGCCCGGTGCAACTTCAAAAGAAACATTCAAAATCAGTTCCCAAAAAAGTGTCAGCCCTCCACGTGGCCATATTTTAAGTTAAAGCGGGGAGGCGGGTCTTCGGGAGTAATTTTAACTTTTTTTGCTCCGTTCCCTAGAGAGATAAATTATAAAAATGATTCATGCCTCCACCAATGCCCAAGGATCCATGTGTTAGGCCTATATTGAATACAGGTCAGCAAGCCTTGGAGTGATTTCTTTCCCAAATGGAAAATATGAACCGATAGACTTGAAGATGGTTTTTGGGCAAAAAGTGAATTTTAGGCCTACGGACCCATTCTGCTAACTTGTTTCTGCCATTTTTGTACGGACCCGATTTAGATATTCAAATGGCCATATCTTTCGACCCAATGCCCGAAATTTTACAAAGTTGGTACCATTAGAAAGGTCTTGACCTCTTCCACGCCATGGGGATTTGAAACTTTAATTTTGGCAAGGTTATGTGGGTGAAAAATGGGAAAACATCTTCACACCATTAATACATGATCCAATCATTCCAACCACCAGATCAAATTAGATTTGATCCATCATTCTTCTTTCTTCAAGGCACCGAGCAGACATGGATTGGTGGATTTGATAGATTGTGGGTGGATTCGCAAGAACATTAATGGCTGGTAGCTGAGTTTCAAATTAGTTTTCCCACCTTTCTCTCCTTCTTCTCTCTGTAATGAATCTATAAAAGAAGGTTGGCTCATTGTAAAGGGTTGGATATTTCTGTTTTGCACTCTTTCTCCTTCCCTTGTTTATAAGTGAATTTTTGGAGTTTCCAAACCTCCCATTCAAGTTATAATGCAAGATTTTCCCTCTTGTCCACTGCAATGCACTGTATCAACTTTTGGAGCAAGAATATATGTTTGTGGATGATTCTTGACCCTCTCATGTGTTTATTGTTCCCTTTTTATCTCTCATTGTAGTTTTTTAATCTGTGCATAACATTTGTGTTGCATTTTTTTGGTCTCTATTATGTTGCAAAATGAGTGTTTAACATTCCTTGGGTGTATCACCTCGTTAGCTTAGGTTTATTTTTGCATCTTTGCACCCTTGTTTCCTTAGTAAGAGAGAGTAGGTTTAGAATAGATCCTCTACAATTTAATTTTGTGTACCTGAATAGAGGAATAGGAACCGGCCTTATTCCGAAGAGCTCTCTCAACTCGCAAGGTCCCACACTTTGAGAGATGCCCCATGTTGTTCAATCACACTGAGAGTCCTAAGTCATCTAGTTACAGGCACTCAAGGGTTTTGTGATTCTACACTAGAACAATAAATTATAAAGTAAGGTCCTGGATCACCGTGCAAAGAGTCCACTAAAAGGGCCTACAACACATTGGCTTCACTCCAAACTATCTTCCCTTACAATGAGCCCAACACTCCAATTTATAGAATTTTGAGAGGAGAGAGAGAGGGGGAAATGAATATCCTGAAATCTATCTTTAAACCACTTGAAAGATGTCATAAAGGATTGAAACGATGGTATGTTTCTTGCAAAAGGCCGTCCATACTGTCCCATAACTCGCAGCAGTGAGAAATGTCTACTCATTCTTCATTAATGTCCTCCCAACTACCAATTAAAACATTATTTTGAACCTGGCCAATTTTTTTACAAAATCACCATATATTCTTCATCAAATTCTAGATTTATTGATTACTTTACATTGGGCTCAGAACCAATATTCCAATGGTACAAATTTTGTGCATTTTCGTTTAGAAATACAAGAGGTATGGCAATCTGAGTGTAGACAGTTGTTTTGGGTCTACCAGGCAATTTTTTCATTTAAAGGGACAGGGCATTTAATTTATAAATGTTGGAGATGTTTCCTTTATTTTCATATACCTACGTTCTCATTCTGAAAATTCAAATTTCATGAAAATCGGAGCTCATGGTCAAATTTTATGACCATTTGAAATTAGGGGTCGAGATAGTCTTGCAATGCGGATATGGCGGGTTTTTCAGGTCCCGACTGAACCACATGTACCTATGTAGCTTAGGAAATTTTTTTCTATGTCACCAAATTCCTTCTTGGTGTGGTGATTTCAGGTTTGCTATCTTAGTTGTCCTGCCATTGACCAGGCCGTGAAGGTCGTTGACTTCCGCTCCACCTGCATTGCCTTGTGATCGGCTATTTCACATTTTCGCATCCTGTGCGTACCGATATCCCAACTGTCCTACGGACCATGCGGGAAAAAAAATTCCATGTTTTCTGAATCCTTCCTATGGTGAATTCATCTATGTGGGTCCCGACTATCTGTTTGTCCCGCGAACAGCCTGAGACAAAAATTTCCGACTTAACCGATTCCTTTGCAAATTGGCCATTTCGCCTTTTCACGTCCCGACTGTCCCGATTGAACTTGTCCGGTCTAGGAAAAAAATTAAAAAAACCCAAAATACACTGCTTCCTTGGTAAATCAAACCCAAACTCAGTACGAAGAACCTTGGTACGATCCACACCGGTACCATCCGTAGAAACATGACCCACAATGCATTAAAACAAGCCCTTGACTTCATTTTTTTGGTTTTTTCAAAAATTTCCAACTCTTTGAATTTTTTCCTTGGATAGCGAAGTTAGAGAAAGACCAAAGGGACCCCCCAAAGCCTAATTTTTGGCCTTTCACCATTATTTCCCCTCTATATCTACACAATTCATCCATGCTATCAAAATTACCTTAAGGGGTGAATTTTAGATAACAATATTTTCAACATAATGGCCACTAGGTTATGCCACAACATAATATTATGATCTTAGTAGTCTCTAGGTTTTAATAAAAGAAAGTAAGAACCTAAGAATATAAATATTTTGAGATAAAAAAAATAGTATTTAACAAACAAAAGAAATACTTTGACTTTAGAGATCCTTATAGACATCAAGACTAGTATAAATTAGTTAAATTTTTTGTATGCATTTAAGATTTGGAATTAATATATTTTGAGCTTAACGCCCACTATGTTATGATACCACCTAATATTTGGATACTACTGGTGGTTTCAGATACTTTGAGCTTAGCAGGCGGTAGCCTTTACCACAACATATTATTTGGAGATTGAATTCACCATGGTTCCATAATTCATAGTTACGATATTTTACAGCAGTTAACAAATTACATGAAGATATTTATAACTTAGTCAACGCTAGTTTAAACAATGATGTAATATATGGAGGTTATGGTTGATAGGATTAAACAAATTAAATTAATAGATTTTAAACTAAGAAGAGACTATGTACTTCCACAATATATTATTTTGAGAATAGTGGTTGTTATCATTTAGCATGTTACTGACTGATATTTTGAGCTTAGCGTCCGCTAGATTATGACACAACATAATATTTGGTTCTTAGCACTCACTAGGTTTAAAAAAACAAATAATATATTATTAGCTTGGTTTCCGATGGGTTATGCCAAAACATAATATTTTGATCTTAATGGTGAATGGGATTTAGAAAATTTGAATCAACATAGTTTGATTTTAGCTGTCGTTAGGTACTTAAACAATATATTATTTTGATCTTCACTGCCACTAGGTTTTGCCACAACATGTTATTTGGGGATTTCATCAATAGGGTTTAATAATTCATAATTAAAATATTTTACAGCATCTAGAAAATTAGAGGCAGATATTCATAAATTTTTTGGTGCTAAACCCACAATATAATATTTTGAGTTTAGTTTTCGCTACCACCTAACTAGTAAGATAATTATATTTTTATATTATACAATAGTACATTATGCCACACCATAGATATTTAGAGCTTAGTGGTCACTATGTTTTATCAAAATAATGTATGATATTGTCATCTAGAAGCCGCTAGGTTATACCAAGACATAAAATTTGGAGTATAGCGATCTTAAGGATGTAAGAAAACTCATTAAGATATTAGGAGCTTAGCCGCGACTACGATATGTCAAAACATAAAACTATTTGGAATTAGACTAAAAGGGGGTTTTCCCAAATGATCCACATAATTGCACAAAAAATCCATCATGGCTAGGTATTATAGTGAAACAAGAAGAGAACAATCTCGTATGCAACAAAAAATAAAAAACCAAAAAGTCCCAAACAGGACAAAGAAAAATTATATTTTATGGATATTCATGAGATCAGTTGCTTCATCCTTACCATTGGCAATAGGGCTTCCTTAAACCAGCATGTCCACTAACTTAATGTGTTTTAGGAAGTCTTCGTTGATTTTCATCCAGGTCACGTCCATGTGACCTTTCCATTCCTTGATAGCAAATAATGAGTATAACATAATCTTCGATAGTCTCATGTGGATCAAGAGAGATCTTCTCTAATGCTCCTTATGTTCTTAAGCTTTGGTGGGGCATCCCATTTTCTCTGATAGAGAAGAATCAGGGTAAACCAAGGAGAGATCCTGCAATACATCTAGAATTTTCGAGTCCATGCTAACTTCCATGCAAAAAGGTGGGAGGGAAGTCACACATGCTTCCGTAAGCAGGTGACTTGAGTCAGTTGTAACCATTACAATGTTAGTGGAGATGAGAGGAGAAGCTAGAGAAGCATCAACAAGAGGTGGATAGAAAGTAGATGTTGGTTCCGAAAGTGGTTTAGATTTCTCAGGAGAGTGCTTTGAGGTGTCCATAGGGTTACGATTTGTCAAAGAAGACGAGGGAGACCCAAGAGTGAAATAATGGGGGCTAATGATCATGATTTCTGAATCAGAGTCAAAAGGAAGACGAAGGTGACAGAAATAGGGAGTTGGTTGCGGAAAAGGATGGGGGATGCAATGCTGCTTGTTTGGCTTAGAGCGGAAGCAAAAAATTTACTTTTGGGAAGCTTCCATTTTAAAGAGCAAATACAAAATACCTTGGTGTAGGAAAGGACATTCATATTCTCTAGCCATTTTAAGGGACCTCTCAAGCGATTGAAACTAAAATTCCATAAACTTTACCTTCCGATAATGTCGAAGATGTACAAGAAAAAAAAAATTGAGGTCTATAGATCACTTTGTAGTGTCACTGCAACGTGAATTACCTCCTCAATTGCTCAGCAACCTTATCCCAAGGTTATGGAAGTGAGTCACATTCATATACCAAGTGATACATTGTCGTATTTTCACCAGGATATATGAAATCATCCATCTCCTCCTAAAGTGAGTGTTTAAAATAAATGTCTCCCTCTGTAGGGATCCCCGTCACAACTAGAATGTACTCTGTCAAAATAAGAAATTTAGTCTTTCCCACTTTGACTCTTCCTTTCTTCCTAGTTACCAGCACACTACAGGGTACTCAGATAGAGTGACCAGAAAGTCTTTCCACAAATGAAGTAACACCACAATCATGCAAAATATTCCATACTAATAGGTTGGCCTTGACCTCTTCACAAGAAGAAGGCTCAATTCGGTTGTTGGTGCTACCCATAGTGAACAAGGAAATTGTGACAGTGATTGTCAAAGGCCAGATATAGATGATGCTGAAATAGAGATGTTGAGCACCTTCATTCCAATATTTAACTCATGTCTCCAAGATTTATAATTTAATTATGTCCTAATTAGTAATAGTCATTAATTGATCCTATCCATCACACAAACCCAATCTATGAATGTCATAAATTCACAAAAAATCCACAAAAGCCTTATCCTTTTGGCCTCAACATAACCTAACATATTTTAATCTTATTTAATGTTCATCCAACCCCAACATTAATTAGTTAATGTTCTTACAATTACTGTATTTAGTGGATGTTGAAGGTTATAATGTCAATGATATTAGATGTATCTAGTTAATATATATTATAAAGGAAGAATCTGCAAACAAAATGAAGCAAGGTTAAATAACTAACATTGTTAGACATGATTTTATATTATATAGATTATCAAACAACAAATCATAAAGTAATATCTTATTAGAATTTATTTATTGACACTTCTATTTGTTACATTTAGGTTCTCCAAGGTTGTTCATTCTACACATGGAAATGAAGTGGGTAAGCATAGAGATGTTACAGGGAGAAAAAGTAACACTTGTGATGGGAATTTGTTTGCGAGATTTGGTGAGGTGATTTCACAAAACACTGTTTGACTAGAATAAGACAAGGACGGTGTTGTCTAAAAAAAATGCATCCTCATGAGTCCTCCCCATTACGGGGTCTGATTTTTTCAATGGAGAGCAGCATGTTTAGTTCAGACCAAGATAAAATTAAATGTAGATACAATTACATATACGTAGAAAGAATAATATCCTTATTGGTTTTGTGTTCTCTTACAGGTACATAACAAGAATAATATACTTTTTCATCTTTTAACTAGACTCGTGGATGTTAAAAGTTCTTCTTATATTGAATCCTTACGTGAATTAACACTAGTGTGGGTATATATATTAACTTGAATCAAGATTGTTTTGTTGCAGGTACAGTCAACAGTTGGTTGTGTATATTACTTCAAGGGTAGTGGTCACTTTCATTTAACAAGTTACTAAATGATATTTTGAACTTAGTGGCTGCTAGCTTATGACACAACATAATATTTCGATCTTCATAGTCTCAGGGTTTCAAAAAAATAAAGTGAGATATTATTATGATTTTAGTGGTCATTGGGATTTAACAAATTAAATCAACCTAGTTTGAGCTTAGCGGGTGAATGTTTGTGTGTGTGGCATTTCCTTCACCTATTATTTATTTATTAGGTGTATTGCCACCTCACCAGATGAGTCATCTCACTTAGGTGAGATCATAGGTCTTAGGTGTCATATTAGTTATGACAGATTCTCTTATAGAATCTGTCATATGTGTAAGTTGCACCATAGGAGTTACATTCCCATTTTGGAAAGTAACTCCTCTTCTCCATTATGGAGGAATATTTTCTTACATGGGAGTTACACATTTACTCCCCTATATGTACACACCTTTCCTGATCTATGAACAATGGAGTATGGGCCTCTTTTGAGCCATTTTCCCTCAATGCATGCACATTTCTTTTCGGGTGATTTCTTTCTTCGATCTTGAAGCTACGCCATTTCTGCAGTTGAGTGCAATGTGTCAATGCTCATGGATTCCCTCCAGATCTTTGTCATTCCTTCGACATGGTACTAGAGCTCGGGGATTGGAACCGTGTTACTCACAATAGTTGCTTACTACTCTCTGTCTCATAGTTTCTTATGCAAGCTATCATTTGCATGTGCTCTACTTGCATTTTTCAAGGGTTGTTGTTCAAGTTTTTGGTTCAGATTTTGTGGTTTCCCAGCTTGGCTTCTGCTCGTGCTTTGGGGCTCCTACATCGTGCCTGGCTCGCTGCCTCTGGAGCTCTCATGCTTTGGTTCTCCCACGTTCAATGGCTCCTCCATCTCAGACCTATAGCACTTTGGATCCCTCACTGCTGTTTTACCCTCATTCGTGGCTCGGTGGATCGTGTTTGGAACCTGCATTAAGATCACACAACATTGTTAACTCATTTCTTTTGTTGTTCGTGACTTTTCCTTGTGCATTGCTCCACTGGCACGTCATTCTCTAAAATAACCTTGACATGGACCTGTCATGCCTTCTCTGCACCATGCAAGGGCTCATCTCTGACTAGCTCGAACTCAGATTTTTGCATTTTCGTTGGGCTCTTCACATTATGCTTCATGCATCAACTGTGCATCGTGTTGGTAGGAGATTATTTTTGGCCTTTGTGTCAAGCCTTGTATTGTACGTGCGTTGAGTGGTGGCTACCGTGAATGCTCTACACTGTATCTTATAATTCCCACCCTACCACATTACAGTATCCATGCACCTGCTCATAGTCTGCTCGCACAACTCATGCACTTGGCTTCAATCATGGCATGCTCTTCCTTCAAACGAGCCCCTGGTTCATTTCTGTGCTAGACGTGCTACCGTTATTCTGCATGCTTAGAAAACGTTTCCCTTCTGCATCCCCATCATGTGGTCTCATTTTAACAGTAGCCATTTCCTTTGCACGTGGTCTCATGTTTTGAAATAGGTCTATTTCCTTTGTTGCCACCCTACACAGCGGCCGTTTCAACTCATTCCACCAGCAGGTGTTTGAAATCTTGACCTGGTACATGGACTCAGCTAGCATCGACCCAGCAGTCCACCAGAAACTCCATGACATTCCAAACATGGGCCCAAATTCCCTTTTAGACTTGTTTGGAGGTTAAAACAATCCCCCTTTTTTAATGTTTTGAGGCAAAACATTTATTTATGGCATTGTAATATTTTTTAGGTTGTATTTTGCTTGGTTGAATGTCCTTCCTTCGAGTGACGAAGATGGAGGGCGAGGTCTGGGGTTGGTAGGAGGCTAACCCCCCCTCACAGTCAAAACAAACCCCTACTAAAATTTTGTGTCGTTTCCAACGAGTAGTCACACAACACCCTTTGCACCCATCTCATGCACTTTTTTAATGCGTTTTGCAGCATTTATTAACTTTTTCCATCAATTGCGGGAATCTTATTTGTGCCATAACTTTTGACTCGCTGCTCGTTGTTGAGCACTTCTTTGGTCAAAGTTGCATGTTTTCTCACATTCTACATGATGGAATTATTAGTTTTGTAAACACACTACTTTATAAATTGCAGCATTCTGGGGGGTTGACTGTACTCTTGGGCTTCCACACATAGACGCATTATCGGTCGAGTCCGACATCTTGCTTTTGTGCATCTTGCATTTTTCATCATGGAGAGTGTTCTTTACAGACTTGAGCATCATAGGATCTCTTTACAGCCTCTTCCACTTCTCACCGGGAGAGGGAACTATTCATCCTGGCATGCTTCCATGGAACGTTACTTCACCCACGAGGGTCTTTTACCCTTCTTTCTTGGGCAAGTTCCTACACCCACTAATCATTGTCATATAGAGGACTTCCTTGACACTTGTGACCATGTCTTTGGTCACATGATGATGCATGTCTCTCATTCTCTCTGGTTTCACGTGGCAGACTTAGATCCACCACACCGTGTCTGGAGCATTCTTCAGTCCTTTTATGGAGACCCTTCACATACTGCCGCCATTGTTGTTGCTGATGATTCAATTGTCTCCTCTTCTTTGTGTGATGACAGTTCCACTAACATAGAATTTTTTGGTTCTACTTCTACTGACGAGGATTGTGCACCCAGTTCTGATGTTGAGGGTACTATAGAGGAATCTTCTCCTCTCTCTCTCTCACTATTCCAGAGAGTGTTGCCACATCCCACATCTCATCAGATATCGAGTAGTCTCCTACTTAGTCTCACACTATCATTACACCAGCCTCCTTTCCACTTCCAGTGTGTAAGGCCCATTCCACTCCTCTACCTTCATTAGATGACCATACTTATCTGACATCGCTCTTCTGTTTGTTGAGCCCCCTCATTGGGACGAGTATCTGCCTGACCTTAGCCATCTTTTCACAGAGTCTGCTTGTGATGCTCTACAGGTCCCTCATCCATCTACAGGTTTTTCAGAGGATTTCATTATCTCCGTTGTTGGGAGTGCCCATTCTGTGACTTTTACCACTTCCACTTTTCCGAAGACCTTCATTGATCCACCCTCAGCTGTGGATCCCTTTTCTGTTGTGGAGGATGTTTTGTTCCCTTCACATCACTTGGACATCCTTTCTACGGGTGTTCCTCTTTTTCACTCTGACATTTCTACGCATGTGGCATTACCTTCAGTTCCTTGGCACTCACTCGCTAGACCTATGTCACACTTTCGTTCACTAGACTCAGAGTTCTTCATGTTGCTGCCTTCAGTTTCCTTTGTGGAGTGGGCGGACTTCCAGCACATCATTTTTTTCCTTCCTAAGGGCAGGAACATAGTTCATTACGGGTGGCTCTTCTTCAGTCCAGAGGCAGAGGATTTTGTCATTGACATTGTTCTGGGAGACCTCCTAGAGTTGTAGAGTTTAGATCCATCCTTGGCATCTTCTGCATTCCTCTCGTATCCCTCTTCTTCTCTCTTCTTCTGCTTTCTGAGAGATTGCATCTTTGTACATGGGTACCTTTTCAGGATTTTCTATAGGGTGGGACCCATTTTTGGCATCTTTCTTAGATTAGACAGTGTTTTGTTCTCTTGTGGTGGATGTTTTTCCCACTAGGTTTTCCTTCATTGCTTGGGACCTTTTTCTTGTTCATGGGTACCTCATCAGGCCTTGTGCCTGAACCCACTTCTCATCTCTGACTTGCCGCCTCATCCTAAGTTACAATGAAGGGGGGTGTTGGTGTGTGTGGCATTTCCTTCACCTCTTATTTATTTATTAGGTGTATTTCCACCTCACCAGGTGAGTCATCTCACTTAGGTGAGATCATAGGTCTTAGGTGTCATATTAGTTATGACAGATTCTCTTACAAAATCTGTCATATGTGTAAGTTGTGTCATAGGAGTTACATTTCCATTTGGGAAAGTAACTCCTCTTGTCCATTATGGAGGAATCTTTTCTTACATGGGAGTTACACATTTACTCCCCTATATGTACACACCTTTCCTGATCTATGAACAATTGAGTATAGGCCTCTTTTGAGCCATTTTCCCCTCAATGCATGCACATTGCTTTTTGGGTGAGTTCTTGCTTCAATCTTTAATCTACGCCATTTCCACGGTTGAGTGCAACGTGTCAATGCTCATGGATTCCCTCTAGATCTTCGCCATTCCTCCGACAGCAAATGTATTTGAAGAATATAATATTTTGAGCTAAAGAGTCACTATCATTTAACAAGAGAAAGAAATACATATTGAGTTTAGTTTCCGCTAGTATCTACATTGCTAATCTCGTAATGAACTTCCACCTAGTTGGATGATTGAATTGATATAAAAAAGCTATAGTTTGGGATTGAAGTGAAATTTGTAACCTATTTTTAAATTTGTTACTGCTCGAAACAAAAGTGCAACTAGCATCGTGGATGTTAGAAGTTATTATTATTGATTGGATTGAAAGATATTTTAATTACTACAAAATTCCTTTTATGTTGTACTTATAATATGTTCTTGTTTGAATGAAAAAATATTGAACATGTTTCTAAAATAGTCTGTTGTGTTTTTTAAACATCTTAGATCAATTGCTTTCAAAAAAATGCTTTGCTTACATGCATTAATGGAGATCATGACTACAATTCTTATGCATAACATGTGGCATATCAATTATTGGACCAAACATATTCATTGTCAAAACATATGTTGTCTTCCAAAGGATTTATGGAGGGAAAATTGGACTAAGGATTTACTCCAAAAGGTCAACAACATGAAGACTGACTTCCTTAACTAGAATTGAATTGTAAAGATTAGAGGACAAAAATTGTATTTATTTGAAATATTTATTACTTACTACAAAATACATTTTATGTTGTACTTATAATATGTTGTTGTTTGAATGAAAAATATTGAATGTGTTTCTAAAATAATTTTATGTCTTTTAAACATCCTAGATCAATTGTTTTGACATAAATGCTTTTCCTACATATGTTTATAGAGATCAATGACTATAATGCTTAAGTATAACACCTAACATATCAGTTCTTGGACCAAACATATTCATTATTTGAACATATGTTGTCTTGCAAAGGATTTGTATCAACATGTTTTTATGGTTAGTTGTTCAAAACAAGATTTTAACACTAGAAAATGTGAGAAAGGATACAATTAATAATTGGACCAAAATAAAAATCCTTAAAGATACTAAAGAAAATTTTTTGAAAGATTTTGATAAATGTAATTAATTATTCATACCCCTAGAAAGGGTAATAAATGTGTGGATTATCTTGCCAAATTGGGGGCTAAAGGTAGTAATTTTAAAGTGTGTGAGAGGGGAGATGATATCACCAGTGTTATTAATCTCATTAAGAACATTAAGTATTGAGGTGTCAATGGTTGTCTTCCCTCGTTGGGATGTCATCCTCGTACTTATGGTTAACAAGACCCTTCCCATGTATAGGATATGTGGTGAGATTTGTATTAATTTTTATCTTATAATTCATTTTGGCTATTGTTTCTTCCATTTTCAATCTCAGTCAACTAAAACCATGGGAGGTGGTCGTTTGAGAACTGGGCCCACAAGTTATGGTGCCCTAAAGGACAATGCCTCCATGTGGCACATTTTATAAATTGGGGGGTTTAGGAATTTCATCTCAAAAATCACAGGGTCTGATCCTTATCTTATGTTGGAGTTTGGTCGAGTGTGGAACAATGGTAGCATGGTGATCTACAGCATGGAAATTCAAGTTTCAGAGGACTCGATAGTATAGGCGACTGGAATGGAGACATAGGGCTTAAAGATATTCAAAGACCACACTAGACGCTAACACAAAATTGAGACTTTCTTCCATGGTAAATAAATGGTTTACCTACTGATAGACCGAATAGCTAGATTTTGCATCCCTGATATTTGGAACATGGCATCATCCACCTTATGAGGTAGATTACTTTTGAAGTGAATTATATAAAGATTATTACTCACCATCTCACTATGCTTACTATTTTTAGGCATAAGATTTTTATGAGCCTTCCCTTTTTCTTGTTTATGTCGCTCTCTATGTCAGGGAATGATTTTCAAAAGGGAAATATTGATACCTCAATACACCATGGACTAATTCTTTTTCTTTTTAATAATGGTAAATCGGTGGTGGAAAAGGAATTAAAGCCAAAATCCATAGATTCAGATGAAAATTATACTCTCACAGACAATATGAACAAATTGAGGAGAAAGAAGAGTAAGGCTCCTCAGGGGAATGAAAATCTTAGTACTGGAGCTACATGTTCTCTGATTGATACGAAAGGGGATTTATCTAAAGGGAAAGAGAGAGCAGAGATGGGTTGGAATGTGGATTTGATAAAATTTCTCTCAGGGTGAGTCTGGTGGAAATGGATATGGAGGCCTTAGGTGAAGTTTGAACGGATATTGGAAACAGTTTCATGTGTTGCATCAATGCCTCTAAGAAAATTTACATCGCCCAAAACTCTATCAGGGATGATATGGTAGAGATAAAAAGTTTGGTTTTGGATTTGCATGGGCGTTTGGTCAAGCTGGAGCAGGGACAAAAATTTTGTAGGTATAATCTTCACCTCAGTAGTTATTATCAGGAAGATAAGGTTGAAGACTACATCCCTATCACGAGTGAGCGGGATGATAATATGAAAGGATAGTAGGAGTGTCAACCGGAGGAGTACAAACACTTGAAGACTAACTAGTTTGTTAGCTCTTGGATATTTTGTTTGACTGTTTGTGGTCTATATTATTTGGGATGCTTTCCCCTCCATGTTTTATGCTTTTTCCTTGTATTGATCTATTAGAATGTAGTTTGTTAGCTCTTGGATATTTTGTTTGACTGTTTGTGGTCTATATTATTTGGGATGCTTTCCCCTCCATGTTTTATGCTTTTTCCTTGTATTGATCTATTAGAATGTAGTTTGGGATAAGTTATTTTAGCCATTTTTGTCTTGTTTCTTTTTTGTTCACTCTTGGTGATGCTCACGATGCATTATATTGTAAGGTTTATGGGTTCCTCAATCCTTGTATAAAGTAGCCAATAATTATATTCAGGGATATTTAATAAACCTTGTTAATAGTAATTTTATTAATGACATTTTAAATTAAACAAGACACAGCATTAATTTCACGCCTCACGGATGGTAGATGTGCTAGTTGTGTGATCGTGCTAGATGTGCTACTTGTGTGATTTTTTTCTTAGAATTATGATTTTTATTAAATAGAATAAATCAATGTTGCAACAAGGCCTCATATTTTTCAAATCAAAACTAACTAGCAAATAAAGAAAAAGATAAATAAGTTTCATAGTTTAAAAAATTATTTAAGTAAATTACAAGCATTAGAAAGTTGAAAAGTTATAGAATTTTTTTATTTTGCTTGGTGGATTGAGGAGAAATTTTAAGATGTTTTGAGCTTAGCGCCCGCTAAGGTAACCTAATACTTCTACAATATAAAATTTTGAGTTTATGGATCACTAACATTTAACAAGTCAGAATATTATTTTTATCTTAACATCTGCTAGCTTATACGACACCATAGTAATTGGATATTATCGATCGATGGGAATTAACAAAATAGAGTATGTTAGACCATGCCACAACAACATATTCTAATGTACAAAAACTATGTCCATTTTTTTGTATAAGGGTTAATATGAGGGTTTTTAAAAGACCCGCATCCTTTTAAAAAAAGGTCCTTAAGGTAGAATATAACATTGAAGCATACAAGATAGAAATCCCATAGGCAGCAAAAGATAAAAATAAACATAACCACGATGCAAACAAAGTAAATTTACATTTTGTAAGATGTTTTGAGGATAGCTAGTACTTCCATAGTAGCAGCATATTAGAGTTTCCTTATTCCTTGAATTCTCCTTTCACAAATCTATATTCGTTCTTTTGTTCTCCATAATTTGTTTGGTTCTCCTACTCCTGCATTACCATATTTTTTCGCAAATAGGTCACTGTAATCCAACACCAACACATTCAATGGAAAATCATTCATAACATGAATATCTTCTAAAATATTGTCATTGACAATTTCAACGATGTCGTAGCGATTTAATTTTGCTGAGTATGTGCAGCGGGGGACTATTTGTGGACAACAATAAGGCCAACAAAATAATATCAATTTTTTAAAATACATCTTCTCTTCTATTCTTAGGCACCACCATGTCTGTAAATCTATTTTGATATTCACTTTTTTACTGTGTAAAATGAGCCACCATCCATACCACTAGGGTTCTTTTTCAAGACTCAAAAAAACAAGTTCTTGGCAAGTGTTTTTGATTTTTAAAAATTCTACAAATCTTCCTCTCATTTTATTACGTATTAAGTTGCATTGTTTCTCTGTCAAGTTGTGCTCCATTTTCATCCTCTTTCACTTTTTCCTTTTGTAATTTTAAAGGGCAGCGTTGAAAAATTATCGTTACCCAAAAAAATTTGACATGTGAGTTATCGCACTTAGTTGTGCGAATCAAGACTTGCACTTAGTGGTGCGAATCAAGACTCGTGCCTAGAAGTGTGAGTCGAGACTAGAACTAAAAATTACGATTAGATACTCATACTTATCAATGTCATTTGAAACTCACACTTAAAGTGTGAGTCGAGAGATGTGTGACTCGAGGCTCACATTTAGATGTGCAACCAATCACACTTGTAAGTGCAATCACTCACACTTATACACTACTTACAAAATTTATAAATGATAATTCTATATTTTTTAACTATGATTAATATATACAAATAAATTATTTATATAAATATTGACAGTCACCTTTTAAACATGTGAGTCACACATGTCAGTTCTATAAAATATTTGAAAGTATATTACGTCTAAAATCACGAAAAACGTCTAAACCACTGTCAAATTTAACACCATTCAAGGAAGTTCAAGGAAAGGAATTTCAACTTCAACGTTTATTGATTTGAATAAGGTATGCATGAATAGTCATATATGTATGATGATATTAGATTGATATGTGGCATACATGAAAATAATCACTTATGCACTATCTTGAGTTAGTGGTCACTTGGCATATGTAAGTTAGCGGCTTCTTGGCTTATGTAAGTTTGCAACTATTTGGGTTGTAATCTAGCAACCACTTGGGTTATATAAGATAGCAACCGCTAGGCTTATGTAAGTGGGCGGGTGTCGGGCTTATATGACGAAATTGAAATCCAATAATAGTGTTATTGGAATCCAGTAATAGCGAAATTGGAGTCCAATAATAGGGAAATTGGACTCCAATATTAGCGAAATTAGAATCTAATAATAGAGTAATTAGAACTCAAACAAGGGTAAGTGCACGAAGTTGGTGGACAATTTTTTGGACATAAAAACTCAAAATTCAGGAACCGTGATCATGGTTTATATACCGCGATTGCGGTTTTTAAACCGAGATCGCGGTTCCTAAATTTTAGGTTCGGAAATTACCGAACCTAAAACCGCAATCGTGGTTTAGAACCGTGAGTGCGGTTATAAACCATGATCGCGGAACTTTGAGACAAAAAGTAACAGTCCTGCGAGTCCTTATTTTCCCCATTTTTCATTTCAAACCACAATTTCTCCTAGACGTTTTTCACTTGAGCTTTGAATACCACCTCAAAATTGCTCATCAGACTTCTGGATAGTGATAGATTCAACCATGCCGCCAAGATGAGGACATAAGCCCCCATTTTAATCATTTTTTTTGCATTTTAGGATTTTTTTTTGCATTTTAGGTTTTTTTTTTTGCATTTTCATGGTTTTTTTTGAAATGTTTGTTTATGTATACAATTTTCTTATTTTATCAGCTGGTCAGCAAGCTCGAAATCATGCAAACCGTCAAAAAATTCCTCAAAACCCACCGAAAATTCCTCAAAACCCTCCAAACATTCCTCAAAACCCTCCTCCAAACATAGATCCAGCCTCCTGTGGCTCCTTCTATCCCCAGTGAGCCAGCAGGAACGCAAGATAATATCATTGGAAGAATCTGAGAAAATAAAATTTTCATTGATAACCTTATTCAGACTATAAGACAAAATCATGCCACAAATCTATCCTGCATGACTTTAGCCAATACATTGCAAACATTGATTGGTGAAGTCGACTCCGCAACTAACCAAATACATAGATGGAATACCTTTAGAGGTGACTGTAGGCGATGGTATGCAGATAAACTATCCCATGCGGCCGTAAAAGACAAAAAATTTGGAAAAGACCTCATTTGTGCATAATTTACCAACCCTAGAACCAATGCCCCCCGCACTTACTTGAAAACGGTTCCCAATCCATTGGTGCCATGATGACCGAATCAAAAACAATTTTTGGGACCGATGGTGGATGGTTTTTGATTATCCACCATGCAACGACAATGAGGTTCCTCTTTATTTTTTGAAGAAATTATATTACGAGTTCGTGCTTAATGAGGTCCCCAAATTATTTTAACTTTTCTGACTTTTTTTGGTCAAGGAGGTGGCTCTGCACAGAGTAGACCTAGTGCACGTATAGGTCAACCTACGATCCCCCATGCCCCAAAACCCCCACTGCCTTCATTTATCCCTCCTACAGTGAAGAAGGTTGTGGAGATTGATAGACTGCATGCATTGAGGGAGCTCACTGACACTTTGACCTAGCATAATGACCAGATTGCATCTAGTTATGTTAGTGGAGGTGCCAGTTCTAGCGCAACACACCACTATGGATCATGTGGTGCCTTATGCACTGTGGGCGAGACATCATTTGCTGGTTCATAGGATTTCTTTTCTATAGATGAGATGTTGGGGAATAATTTTGGAACTGGTGCCACTGATATTGGTCTTTCACAGGTAAATTTCAAATAAATATAAATAATATATATATATATATATATACAATAGTTTAATTCACATGTTTGAGATTTTAATATATATATATATATATATATATGTATTTGATTGTACGTCATGTACATACATGTAAAAAAGTAAATTTTTTATTTTATTTTAAATAGCAAGAGCCGATGAAGGAAACATCTGGCATCAACATACTAGCTACTACAACCAGGTGTGTTTCAAACGTAAGTTTCAAGTTGTACAAACTTACATTTTTAATTTCATTTGATTGCACTAGATTATTATTATAATGTTTCACGTGTATGTTGTACATATTAATATGTTTGTCTTTTATACACAGGAGCCTGGCGGGTCATCATTTGCTCTGGGAACTAAGGCCTACTAACACGCCTCACATGAGTTTTATGCAGGTTAGTAAATCTCTTTACACTTTGTTTCTAATTGTGGAAGTTCATTTGGATTACATGCTTTGGACCTCTGTTATGTGGTGCACAATCATGTAGATTTTAATATTGATTTGTACATGTTTTTTGTATAGCTTATGACTGCTAGAGAGACTCCTCCATATATGCAGACTATGGAGGTTGCTGTAGATACTACCATAGCATCTGCAGATCCACTAACTGAGGTACAATTTTTCAAATTTGTTAAATTTTGGAGGTTCATTATTTCTTATTACTTAAATCTACAATATCAAATTTTGTATGTATGTGAAATATTTAATTTGAAAATAATTATTTGTATGTAGCTTACCCCTCGTGAATCTATTGTTGTCCCTTCGATGCGTCAACAACAAATTGATAGGGATCATGACATTGTGGTAAGATTTAACATGCATTTTAACTAAATTGTACAAGTTTCTAAATTTTGAATGTATTTTAAAATTTTGGGTGTTAAAAAATTGTTGTTTATGAATGTGCAGGTTAGGTTGCAGGCATGCTTAGAGACACCTAGGACCACACGGATGAAATCCATAGTGGCATCCCCCTCCACTACATCCCCAGGTCGTAGACGTGCTACTTCTAACAGGGTGAAGCGAGGGAAGATGTTTCATGAGTAGCTTCATAGTCCACATGGATGTACATAGATATATATATGGGCCATCTGGTCCTAGTGAACATGTTTCTTCATATAGTCCATTGTATATATAGCCTTTTTTGACCACATGTGGTCCTATATACATTATGACACAATTAGTTTGAGATGTACACATGTTATGAACTTACATATATTTTCAGAGATGTGCGTCTGGAGCACACTTTGTTTGATTCTTATATATCCATGTGTGTTTGTTTTCATAACGATATTACTGAACTATATGTTTGATTTGATTTCATTGCATGTATGATATCCTTCTATGTATGTTTTCATAACCATTTAAATTAGTTCTAGATATGTATGTTTGATTTAAAATTAAAAAACCATGTCTCAGAGCACTACATGGTACAATTGTTAAGCAAACCTATTCCATTAAGCAAAACCATGCTAGGTGAACTACAAAAGGGCAATACGTACAATTACTTTTTTTTTAAAGCTAACACTCAATCTGTTGCATATCAACTAATGTGAACATTGATAGAAATAAGTGAGGTAGAGTTCATCTTGAACTATATGAATATTTAACGTTACTTATGGTGCAACATTGAAGATTTTACAATTTTCATATTTCTCGAATTGAAGATTACACAAAGGTTTCAAATTTTTTTCTTTGTTATCAAAACTTATTATTTTTAGTAAGGCTCATATGCCAATTTAATAATAAATATTTAATCATGTCTTCTTGTATTTGGATTGAGATGAAATTTTTTCATTAGATTAGGTATTTTCATATGGTTTCCTGCTTCAAATTCCAAGTGTTTTCAATCTCCAGAATTGCAAGGATCTAAAAAGGAAAGTTTTTTCTATGAAATTTTAAATGGGATGCTATAAAAATTTAGGGTACCAATGGAAAATATTTTTATATCACCTTCAAGGAGTTCATGATTAGAAGTTATGGGAAAAATTGCAGGGGAAATGGACCAAAAATGAAGGAGATATGAGCAAAAATGTGATTTTTGCAATAGGGTTTCTTGAAAATTTAGTAGCATAACTAAATACTAGCAGAAATTAAGGAAAAGGAAATATTAAAAAGGGATTAAAAAAGTGGCTAAGTGTATGTTTATACTCACCTCTTAACATTAACCTAGCTAACTCACCTTTTAACTCATCCTTGACCATTTTGGATTAACCCGGGTTACATGGCATGACAGGGTAGGGTTAAAAGTTTCTAAATGGGTTTTGGTTTTCCCCATTTCCCTTAACATTTATTAAGGGACAAAGGGACATTAAAGGGGTGATAATGTGTGAAGGGGTTAAGTATTCATGAGAGGGGGCAACATAATCAAGTTTGGGTGCTGAGGAATCATACCTAGTGAGAATGTTACAAAGCCTTAAGTGAGGAAAGGGAGAGATTTCATGTGGTGGTGCATTTTGATGTCCCAAGTTGAAAAGGGTAAAAATTTAACAGTAAGCCCCTTATTAGTATTCTTAGGTTCCACCCATCACATGAAGAATCCTTCTCTAATGAATAATCAACTCATGTCTTCCTCCGCGGAAGATCTTGAATGATGAGGCTTTTCCATAGACCATCTTGTTGAATCCATGGAAACTACAAATGAAACTTTCTCATCTTCCAAGATGTTCACATACTCCAATGTGTTGAGTCAATTCTCAGGAATGGCATTGATATTTCGACATTGACTAAAATCCTTTTCTAATTCTTCAGGATTATAGAGATATAACCTTCTGATCTCTACAAGGTGCTTCTAAAGTATCACTATTGAAGGAAAGGGTCACAAATATTTTCCTAAACCAATTGTTAAAATTTGAATCCTTAAGATTCTTTATGTGAAATTATTCTCCCTTAGAGGAGTACCAAGCTCATGTATTTTTGTGCCAAGACTTCCAAACACTATACATTCTCCTCATGGGAATTCAAAATCGGAAATGGCTTCTTTTAGAGCATCAAACCTCTAGGTGATGGTATGGGACAAAATGTCATACAAGTTCTCTGAGTCAGATGAAAACACACCTGAGCTCACCAAGGAATGAGAATCAAAATTATTCATTTCACTCGCAAATGGGAGATTATTTTCCCAATGTAATTTCTCTTTCTTGATCTCAACTCTATTCCTATTGATTTTCAAATATATGACCAAGAACAATCTAAACAAAGAGATAATCTCAGGAAATAGATCATTCCCTTTTTCAAGGATCATGCTCACCCAATGGTCACATGTCCTTCTTTGCAGTATGAGATTTTTGATCTTGCCTCATGGACTGGGGGTTGAAGTTTCAGATGGGAGAAATTGCTTCAATTTGAGGTAGATAGGATTAATATCATGCAATCAATGATAACACTTATGAATAAAAGGTCCTCTCACATGTGTTCCCTTAATTGTTTGATGATTTACTTATACTCCTAATTTTGTGTAGTGATCTGTGACTGAAGAATCTTATTACAATGCAAAAATAATGAGCATGTAAGAACATAGATGGGGCAGTAGAGGATGGAGAGAGATCAACAAAACAAAAAATGTCAAGAGTTGTCAAAGCAAGGACAGTGATGAATCACCTAAGAGGACAGAGGTAAGTCCAAAGAGAACAAGAGAGATGGAAGGTAAACAAGTCACATTGAATGTTTTGAGTCACTAGGAAATGAACGGAGGTGAGGAGTGAGAAGTCTTGCCTCAGGACGTCATGGCACCAAAATGACTGGGTGGACATGTACAGGTGGCCAAGTGAAAACTATATGAGGTGGTGTTTTGGTGCACGTAAAAAGTTCATTGCTTTCTGGGCTACTTCATTTGGGCGTAGTCCCTTAAGAGCCCTGAGACCAAAATATCGTTCAACTTCGACAGGTGACTACTCAGACTCCATGGCACCTAGAGATTCGTCATCTGATCTGAAACCTAGGTGTAGGGGACCCTCTATAATAGCCTATCTCAGTTTTTTATTTCTCATTTCGATGCTCTCGCTACCCTATTATATGCAAACGTGTGAAATAGTGCAGTTAGAGCCAGTTTAAGGTTGTCAAATGCTATATTTTAGCAAACGGTGGGTCGTGGCACCAAACCAACTATGCCGACATGTTTTAGGTGGCTAGCTAAACGTTAGAGGAGGTGGTGTTTTCAGTTCATGACAAGGTCGTTGCTTCTAGTGCTACTTCATTCGGGCATAATCCCTTAAGAGCACTGAGACCAAAATATTATTCAACTTCGATAGGTGACTACTCAGACTCCATGACACCTAGACATGTCTCGTCTGATCTGAACACCTCAGTGTATAGGGACCCTCTACAAAATCCTCT
This sequence comes from Taxus chinensis, assembly GCA_019776745.2. Taxonomy (NCBI): domain Eukaryota; kingdom Viridiplantae; phylum Streptophyta; class Pinopsida; order Cupressales; family Taxaceae; genus Taxus; species Taxus chinensis. Next base: position 560,642,099 of record CM034153.1, on the reverse strand, counting down.
CTTTGTTTTTTCCTTCTCATGTTCAGTGCTCTTTGTTGCCTTATTGTTTACAAATGAGTGAAATAGTGCAGTTGGAGATAGTGTAAGGTTGTCAAATTGCTATATTTTGCAAACGGTGGGTCGTGGCACCAAACCAAATGTGTCGGCACATCCGTGTGTTCTAGTGAATGTTAATAGGAGGAATTTTTCTAGTGCGCGATAAGGTCGTTGCTTCTGGGCTACTTCGTTCGGGCGTAGTCCCTTAAGAGCCCTGAGACCAAAATAATGTTCAACTTTGACGGGTGACTACTTGGACTATATGGCACCTAGAGATGCCTCATCTAATCCGACACCTCGGTGTATAGACCCTCTACAATATCCTCTCTTGGTTTTTTCCTTCTCATTTCGGTGCTCTCGCTGCCCTATTGTTTGCAAACACGCGAAATAGTGCAGTTTGAGCCAGTGTAAGGTTGTCAAATGCTATAGTTTGCAAACGGTGGGTCATGGCACCGAATCGACTATGCAAACACATCTGGGTGGCCAGGTGAACACTAGAGGAGGTGATGTTTCGGTGCGTGACAAGTTCGTTACTTTTGGGCTACTTCGTTTAGGCGTAGTCCATTAAGAGCCCTGAGACCAAAATATCGTTCAACTTCAATGGGTGACTACTCAGACTCTGTGGCACCTAGAGATGCATCATCTGATCCAACACCTTGGCATAGGGACCCTCTAAAAAATCCTCTCTCAGTTTTTTCTTTCTCATTTCGGTGCTCTCGATGCCCTATTATTTGTAAATGCGTGAAATAGTGTAGTTGGAGCTAGTGTAAGATTGTCCAACGCTATATTTTACAAACGGTGGGTCGTGGCATCGAACCTACTGTGCTGACACATCTGGGTGATCAGGGTGAACACTAGAGGAGGTGGTTTTTTGGTGCGTGACAAGGTCATTTCTTCTGGGCTACTTCGTTCGGGCGTATTCCCTTAAGAGCCCTAAGACTAAAATATCATTCAACTTTGATGGGTGACTACTCAGGACTCCGTGGCACCTATAGACATCTCATTCTGATCCATGACACCTTAGCATAGGGACCCTATAAAATATCCTCTCTCATATTTTTCCTTCCCAGATTGGTACACACGCGTTAGGTATGGTCTTGTAAACACTTTGGGAGGATTCGTTTTGAAAATTTACTACTTTTTCAAAATTTACAACTTTGTCAAAATTTACAACATTTTCAAAATTTACAACTTTTCAAATTTTACAACATTTTCAAAATTTACAACTTTGTCAAAATTTACAACTTTTTCAAAATTTACAACATTTTTAAAATTTACAACATTTTCAAAATTTACAACTATTTCAAAATTTACAACATTTTCAAAATTTACAACATTTGACAAAATTTACAACTTTTTCAAAATTTACATTTTTTTCAAAATTTACTACTTTTTCAAACAATGAAAGCTTCTCTTAGCTTTGAGAATTTAAAATTCTCTACTAACAGTGCCAACCACATGAAGGTGGAAGCTTTTTTGGCACCACTAACCTAAACAAAAAAGTGTTAGTAAAAAAAATTTAAGTTTCAAATCAAAACCATATACTATCTATATATACAAAATACAGAAATTTAAAATAAAAATATATTCAAACTTAAATCTAGATCTTTAAACTAACAAATTTATATATATATTGAAAAGAAATTATATATACCAGACATGAGCATTGTAAATTCATTCCAATGAACCATCAGGATCGGATCTACTCTAAATAGTAGATAAGATTGCTTCATGATCTGACTCTTGAACCTTCCAAAAAATCTTGTTATTAGGCATTCCTCGATATCTATGCAGCTGAATATTTGTCGCTAGACCTAGATGTAAATATAAGAGTATTTTCCTATGTGTCTCAAAGTCTTCAAACACCCAAACAGAGGAGTTTTTTAATAGATACCGTCGAAGCCAAGTTCCATTAACTACCACTGACCCTGTAGGATACTCAATATCTTCGCCATCTATAATAGTAAGAAGTCAACTTATTTCTTTCCTCGATGCAATGACATAAGAAATAGTTTGTTCCTTCTTCATTGTATTTTGTCGCAATTACTACAAACACATGTCCTACAAAAAAACAAAGTTTTGAGCAACTCAAATTTAAATTACATATTAAAATTTCAATGAACATAACTCAATACAAAAATTAAATAAATAACCATAAATACCTTGTCGAACCAAAATCAAAATTTCATCAAAGTCCTTGGATGTTGTAACTTCATTTTTAGAAACAAGTCGTAATGCTTGTGGAGGTTAATAACTAGAAAGTCAGAGTTAGAGGCCTACAAATCCATCCATCCACCCATTCTTGTGAATCACACTCAGCAGTGACAAATTCGATACAAGATGCACAAAAACATGTCAACTTTCTTGTCCATATGGACCACGAAGTAGCGTCTGAGCTAAAAAATGAGTGCATATCATTGGACCCAGTTGAGTGTCATACAATCCTCGTAGTTAGCAATTTGTTGTTCATCTATCAACCAAAAATATCTGTGAACTATGGAATTTTCTTGAGAACCTCGGGCCATGTTGTTAGTACACCATTCCACTATGCTCTTTGTATCTTTTAATTTAGCACCATCTTTGTACTTGAACTCTTCTCTTGCAAGAGCTCTTTTCACACATACCCCCTGCACCTTCATGCTCTCCTTTTCCATGTCCAGCCTCAGTGAAACTCCAAATATGTTGCACATCAATCTTGACGTGCACTCTGCTCATCCAATAAAAAATTCATGCATTCTTAAACTGAGACATGTAATTATCTAGACCATATATAATGTTGTTTGAAGTGGATGTCCCTATCAAACAAGTTTTCATAAAATAAATGGAAACACCCTTGCATAAATTCAGTAGAATGAGTATGATCATCACTGATATAAAATTGGTACTCTCTTAAAAAAAATTCGATCATTCTCTGTACTTTCAGGAGAATGTAGAAATTTTATATGCACAAAAATGGAAACTTGTATTGAGTTGTAATATTGCGATTGAACCTCCATTTATGGTCGCAATGTGGTAATTCTCTACAAAATCGATCCACTGAAACAATAGTAATAATAGGAAATGTGTCTTTGCATAGCTTGAACTATTCATCCAACCATTGAGCTCTATGTGTATGCCTAGCATACTCATAAACAATTTCATCCTTAAATTTTCTCAAAAATTAGAAAAAAGACATTTGTTCTATAACTAGCTCACACCATTTAGAATCTTTTTCATCTTTCAACTGGTATGCAACTGATTTATATTTATCAAACTCAACTAAATTATGTCCTATTATACCTTCAATTTTTTCATGGATGTAACTTTCCAATTTAGGTAATCTGCCGCATATACTACAACTTCCATCTAAACAATCTTGACTATAAAAAAATTGTCCAACTTCTTTTACACAAAATATAGTAGGAATGAAATCCCTAGAAGATATTAGTGGAACTTGAACACCACATTCCGATAACATAGTTTCAGAATGAAAATTAGAACAAATACGTAAATATTTAGCATAAATGCATGGAAAATTCAACATGTTGCCTACAACAACAAGTGGGTGTGAGCCTGGTTGATTTTCACATAGAATGGTTTCAACATTTCAAAAAAACGTTGACTAATTTTAATTTCCAGATTCTCTTGTTCAAACTTATGAAAAAATTGAGTTTGAGTCATATCAAAGAAATTCTTTAGATGTGGTTCACGATTAGTAGAACCAACTCTTTGTTTTATAACATCTCTTGTATTAGGTGAAACTCTAGTGTTATCATGCCAAAATGTAATAACAACTTCTCTTATAGCATTAGAATTATTTTTGTCCTTATGTGGTACTCTAGTAGAAAATGCCCAAAAAATTGGCATTATTGAGTGATTGAAGGATATTACATCTTTCAATTGCTTGTCATTAGAGTTTTTTGATTAACTTGCAAACATTCGACTTGTTTGCGTAGTCAAATGTTGTTTTTTTATTGATTCACTTACAACACTAGTAGCAAGTACACTATGCACAATATTACTATGCCTAGTGCATCTCTTGACACCAACAATGTGATATGCATCATGAAGGTGTTACAATAACTGTAGAGGTTTGACCACGTATATTAGATGTTGTCAATCCTAAGGTGTTTAATGTAGGTCTCATTTTAATCAATTTCATCAAACTAACCAACAACTGACATCTTTAGGAATCATTTAAAATTTCAAAATGATTATCCCAAATTTCAGTGGCTTTTCTTCTGATTTTTCGTTTTAGAAAGTTTTGTCAGACATTGGTTTCAAAAAAAATTCATCAATTTCAATAAAAAAAATTAGGTTTCTTACATAAAATCCTAAGAGGTGTTTTTGTCAAATTTTTCCTGTCTACAGTTTCAACATGAATTTCCTTATTCACATTTTCATTTGTCTCCTTCAATTTCAACATTTGCTACATCATGAGTATTTAATTATTCTTCAACATTGATAGTAAAAAACATCTTCATCATGAGTATTTAATTCAACTTCAACATTGAGAGTAGAAACATTACCTGGTTCTTCATTGCTTACAATAGTTGGGGTTGAAGATGAACCCTCTTCTTAATTCACAAAGTTTCCACATTCGCTCAACATTTTAAATTTTGTTGGCCTCTAATTTGTTTGATGTTTTTTTACTTAATGAACTTCCTTTTTTGACTTCCGTTTCTTGTATCCCATGATTTTTTTACTTCCTATGATAAGAAAAATGTGCAGAAAAAGATAGAATTTCACAGTAATTCATACGGTAAGGTCAAAGAGTAAAAATCACATGGTAATTCAGACATTGAGATGTGTGTAAATATGATTTATGAACCGCGAGTGCATGATTTATAAACCACAATCGTGGTTTATAAAGTGTGCTCGCATGGTTTTGTGTTAAAAAAAACACAATCGTGCTTTATAAATCTACAATCATGGATCTATCTGCTCAAACCTAAGCCTCAGGAAATATTTGTTTTTTCCCCAACCAAAGCTATAGAAGGTCATTATGAAGTGTAAAAAGGTCAAAAAATCTCAAATATGCTATTCCAAAGACTTGAACCATGCCAAAAAACTAAAAACATTTCACAAAAATGGTACCATCATATAGGGGAGACTGTTAGTTTCGTAGAAATATTGATTTTAAAGTTAATAGAATAAGATAAATATCATTTTATAATTTTTTTACTAATAATAGGTCCTTAAGGACATTTTTCCCCGTGAATGTTTGTGTCTACGTTTAAGACTGTAAATTTTGTTTCGCTTATCAAAATGTGATAAAACTTATACCATCCCAAGCATGGACAAATTTCTATACACGTTAAAAAGAAATTTATCTGATTTCGATATTTGTTGATATAGTTATGGCGGGAAAACGTAAAGTGTTCCATTTTCTAAATAATTTCATACCAATTTCACAGAAAAAATCATGAAAAAAAATAAAAATGCTCAAAAAAATACAAAATAAAATCCATCCCAAGATAGACAACTGCATCTAACATTTCACCAAAGGGAAAAAAATAACAAGATTTGGTCATCCAAAATACGGGTAAATGGACTACAATCTTATAAGTTTTTTCAAAAAAAAAAAAAGTCATATAATTTTAAGTGTTTAATATAGCTAAAACTTGTCTGTTTTTAAAAAAAATTAGTATTTTAGAAACTAGATTCCAAATTATACGATTCATAATTTATATAATTTTTTCTAATTTTGAGTGCGCATATAGATAATAATCCCTACAAGTTGAGATTTCATTGTTTTTTTGCAAATATGACATCCACGGATGACCCTATATATTGTCCATCAACTTCCTGCACTTACCCACAAGTCCGATAATGAAAATATTGGAATTTGATATTGCTACTAATGGAATTCAGTATATCCAAAAATGGAATCCAATATAAGCAAAAACAAAGATGGATTGTTTCCAATACTTGAAATACCAGAGTCTCAATTCACTGGAATATATCCCAATTTAGTGAAATAAGCATTATACATACATAATGCATACATATTCAAGACATACATACATACACACACAAACATACAGATGTGTGTATGTGTGTGGAAAATTTAATCAAATTTCAAATTTTCCCTCTAAAATGTTAGCGATTTTGATCTAAGAGCCCATAGAATTCATGGCAATCCAAACATGTTTTAAATCATATCTTGTCAATTTAAAGGTCATCCATTGAAAAATAAATATTAGTATTAGAATTCATTTGGCTATGAGAGTGGTAAATTATACCATTTGTGATTATTTTTTGTGAATCTTGGGCATTCACATTATGTCCAAATAACCAAATGGGAATTTCAAAATATCGAGAAATAGCCAAATTATAAATATTAGCCACTAAAATTTTCCTTGATGAAAATACCCAACATATGATATTGCATTGAAAACAAAATTAGATGATGTGTGAATGCAAGACCGTATAGGTATTCCATGACCAAATTATACAACCTAAGTAATCTATATGGTTTTGAATAGGGATGTAGTGAATAAAATCTTGAAGTCGTACAACAAAAAATAAAGTTTAAGTATTGATCCTATATCTTCATATTCGGGATTTGTTGACACGTCAATGTGTGGGAATAAACAAGTTAGGAAATTGATGGAAAGATGTACTGAGTAGGGGTAGAATTTGGGTTTTTGTCTTAACCAAGAAACACGATTACAATTAGTGGTCTTAAAGGATAAATTGCCAAATTCAATTGTTTACAACAATAAAGGACAAGGGTGTCCTCTAATTTCATTGCATAAGCTATATGAAGCTCAAAAATATTATGCCCTTCATGAACCCTAACATATAAAGTTTCCAAGTTAAATAGGACTCTACTACTAGTATTTGCTTTCTAAGTTATGATTTCCATATTTGTGCGTATGCTAACAAAAAACACTTGCGATGCTATATGTACCTTACTTCCTACGAAATTGTCATACTACATCGGCCATAAGTTGCATTCTTGGCATAATATTCTTGAAATTTACATAATTTACATCACCCACTTAGACTAGAATTGTAAGTTTCATATCAAATTTTTTTTACAACTAAAAATTGTGGTTTTATATACATAGCTTAACGTGTTGATTAAAAAATTAACATAATTTTTTATATTACTAAACAAATAAAAAATACAATTTCTGAGTTAACACCTAATTTCTTCTGGATCAAAACAGTTAACACTTATTTATTTTCTTTACCAAATAAATAATTAAATCTATTATCATATATATTGGAGGGCATTCTATAAGTCACTACAATGAATATAGTTCCTCTACTCCAAAGTAACAATTGATAAGCACACAAAAAATTTTAGTGAAACTATATTCGAATTTAATGAGAGCTAAGCTCAATATATTTGAAGTTATTGTGAATAAAATAATCGCATTGCATATATCCATTTTGATTAAAGACATAACAGTCCTCTTCTTGTCCAATATTTTAAGCTAACTTAGTGTATACGCCTAAAGCACCACTAAAATAACAGATAGATTGTTCGCACTGTAAATTTTTTAGGGAGTACCTTTAGAAATGAATATAATGTATAAATGTTAATAAAAGTATACATTATAAAGAAAACTACAGAGAAGAAAATATCCACATTTGTCTCAAATTGAAGTTATAAATGGTACTATAGCCTACATTATTAAACACTTTCACTTTATCTGATTTACAAAATTACATATTTATATTAAATATCATTTGTTGCGCATGATTATCTTCTTATGCTTAAACATGAATAGGTTTCTCCACTGGAAAATTTTCAATTGGATCCTTTGGTGATTTTCAAACTTCTGGTAGGAAAGAGGCAAGAGAAAACCCAATGGAATGGTCTAATCTTGACTTTTTTCTATGACAGTTAGCATAATCATCGACAATAATCAATGAAATAATTTAGGAAGTGTTAATCTTAGTAGCTTGGACAGCTATTTTCCTCACCCTAATATAGCAGCATTAGCTATGGGTAGTTTGGACAGCTATTCGTTCTAGCCTAGAATTAGAAAAATAGTTGTTTTGTCAAAAAAATATTGTTAGGATAAAAAACAATTGTTATTTAATATTGACTCCTTTTAGGTGACACCTCATAACCAAGGTTGTTAACCGTTATTGAGTTGTCTTAATCTCAGCCGTTCATTTGTATTAATCTCGATCGTTGATTTTCAACGAGAGTAGTATATAAGGGGGTCATTGGGTCATTTGTAATATAGAAGTTTTTAGAGAAACTTGCAGTGTTAGCAAGTAGTCTTGCAATGATAGCGTTGGAGATAGCAATGGAGGAATATCAACAGGAGGATTAGGAGATTTTCAGAGCTCTGCCAGTAAGAGGCAAGCAGTATTTGTATCTCTTGATTTGCTGAAGTTTAATATATTTCTCATCTGTAGTACTGGTTTTCCCTACGGGGTTTTTCCAGGGACAATTTGTCCGAAAATATTGTGTTCACCTTGTGTTACGCATTTCTTTCCGTATTCTGTATTAGTGAAGTTGCAGTTGTGTTATTTTTCGATATTAGCTGTGAATTAGTTTTCGGCAGTTAAATAATCTTACTAAGATAGGAGATTAATAATCAATGACTACAATAGAATTTTCACATGGTATCAGAGCTAAGTATTAAGGGTAGAAAAAGGTTTTCCCTAGGTGAAAGAAATTGAGGGTTTCCATAAAACCTAGTTTGATCTCTTTAAATTTATTATTACTATTTATCCTTTAAGAGATGGCTTCAGCCGGTTTGAGAGATCAGGACAAATTAGATGGTGCCTTGAATTTTGGTGTCTAGAAGGCCAGACTTTCTCTGATTGTTGGAAGAGAATGGTCTAAAGGATTATGTTACCACTATTGTAGCTGTACCTAGAGACGCAACACAGTTCTGTAACATACAAGAAAGAGGATGCCAAGGTGAGGAGGATTGATCCTTGATGGTGTCAAGGATCATATTGTTTCACACATCTCCAGAGTTAGCTACGGCAAATAAGATGTGGGATGTCATTTTGAATCTGTTCCAGAACGCTACCACTAATAGGAAAATGATTCTCAGAGAAAAGTTGAAGAATACCCGGATGAACAAGGGAGAAGATGTTACAAGTTACCTCACCAGACTTAGACTTGTCAAGGATGAACTTAGCAGTCTGTTGGAGATAGCCCTAGCGATGATGAGCTTGTGACGGATAGCCCTAAATGGGTTTACTAAACAGTGGGATGTCTTTTGTTCAAGTTGTTAGTGGACCAGACACCTTACCAATTTGGGATCGACTATAGACCAATTTCACTCAGGAGGAGCTCTAGACTAAGTCTTGTCAATGGGGCCAACAATAAGAGTCAGAAAAGTGAGGTGAGAACAAGAAAACATTGCCCTAGCAGGTAAAGGGAAAGAAAAGACGGGATTTAGCAAAGGATAAAATTCATCAAAGTGAGAATAAGAAAGACTTGTCTGAAGGTCAAGTGCTTTGGTTGTCACGAGTTTGGCCACTATGTCAATGATTGCCCAAAAAGGAAGAAGAATGAAAAGAAAGGCAAGAAGCAAGTTGCGGCTTCAGCAAGTGCAGATGAGCTCTCTAGTAGAATGGAAGATGAGTTTGCACTCATATCATGTATGGTTAGCTCAACCTCAAAGAGTGTTTAATATATAGATAGTGGGGCGTCATATCATATGACAGGAGTTAGAGAATACTTCTCCAGTTATAAGGAAGAGATCACCAGGATCTAGATCTCTATGGGGAACATGTCCAAACTCAACTCAGTTGGGAAAGGGACTGTTCAGTTTCAGAGGGAGAGTGGTAAGATGATTCCCCTTCATGATGTGTTGCATGTTCCAGGCTTAGGGATGAATTTGATTTCCGTATCTGTCCTTCAGGACAAAGGGTACAATGTACTCTTTAGAGGGGCACATGTGTTGATCAAGCACAAGAATTGGAAATCACCCATAGCTATTAGAGTTAGGAGTGGTCGGCTTTATAGGCTACAGTTTGATATTCCTAAGGCACTCATGAGTAATAGTAATCTTAGAGATCATGGAGAGCTATGGCATAGAAGGATGGGCCATATCCATTATGGAGCCCTTAAATTACTTCATGAGACAGTGACAGGTGTTCTTGAGGTGAGCACAGAGCATGATGATGTATGTAAGGGATGCGTGTTGGGGAAGCTTGCAAAAGCATCTTTTCCAAGGAGTGACACCATATCCAAGGGTGTTCTTGATCTAGTACATTCAGATGTATGTGGACCAATGTCGACGAAGTCTCTCAGAGGGTATGAGTACTTTGTTATTTTTATTGATGATTTCTCCAGGAAGACATGGATATACTTCTTGAAGACCAAGGATGAGGTTTTCAGTCGCTTCCAAGAGTTCAAAGCTCTTGTGGAGAATTCGACAGGAAGGAAGATAAAAGTTCTTCGGTCAAATAATGGAGGCGAGTACAAAAGCAATGAGTTCCAGGAGTTCTATACCAGATAAGGAATCAAGAGAGAGTGGACTGTTCCTTACAATCTGCAACAGAATGGAGTTGCTGAGAGGAAGAATCGGTCTATAATAGAGGCATCAAGGGCTATGTTGCATGACCAGGATATACCCCGTTATCTGTGGGCAGAGGCAAGCAGTACAACAGTATACATACATAATAGAGTTCCACATAAGGTACTAGGGAAGATGACACCAGAGGAAGCATTCACTAGGAAGAAGCCAGATGTCAGTAACTTTAGGATCTTTGGGAGTTTGGCATATTGTCACATTCCTAAGGATACACGTACCAAGTTAGATCAGACTGCGGAGAGAGGGTACTTTGTGGGGTACAGTGAAACCTCAAAGGCATATTGAATATTCATTCCGGGGACCAGGAGGATTATTGTTCGACGTGATGTCAAGTTCATGGAGGAAAAGGCATTTAGAAGGTCTAGAGATTTTCCAGTAGATGATCAGAGTGAGCAGCCAACAGAAGCTCCAAGGATCACTCAATCGAGTCAAGGGCAGCAAATCTCGAGTACAGTTACTAGTACAAGCATAGACTCAGGAGGAGAGAGTTTTCAAAGTATGGAGCAATAGGTGCAAGAAGAGATGCATCAAGAAGACATGGAGGTTGATATTTCATCCTCTACAATTTGCAGTAAGAACCATGAGGTTCAACAGACACAGAAGAATACTCAGGAGTTAGTGGGTACTCCTAGGAGGAGTAATAGACAACAGAAACCACCAGCCAGGTATGATGACTATGTGGCATTAGTTATTATGTTGGTAGATAGTGAACCTTCTAGCTATCAGGAGGCTGCACAACATCAAGTGTGGCAAGAAGAAATGGTTGAGGAGTATACTTCAATTATGCAGAATGATGTGTGGGAGGTAGTGCCTGGACCAACAAATAAGGTAGTAGTTAGATCACGCTAGATCTATCAAGATAAAGAACGGTGCAGATGGTAGCATCGAGAAATACAAGGCAAGGTTTGTGGCAAAGGGGTTCTCTCAGAAAGAGGGAATAGACTACGAGGAGACATTTGCTCCAGTTGCCAGGTATACTTCTATATGAGCTGTAATCTCAATTTCAACACAGATGGGATGGCAGATCCATCAAATGGATGTCAAGACAACATTTCTTAATGGTGAGTTGAAAGAGGAGGTATACATAGAATAACCAGAAGGCTTTGTAGCACACTGATAAAGAGACCCACGTGTGTAAATTGAAGAGAGCATTGTACGGACTCAAGCAGGCTCCCACAGCGTGGTATGAGTGCATTGATAGTTACTTGCAGGAAATGGGCTTTGTGAAGAGTGAGGCAGATGCTAATCTCTACTACTTGGTAGTTGGAGGTGAGATTCTCATTCTTGTTGTATATGTAGATGACTTGTTTCTTACAGGTTCAGTGGGGCTCATAGAAGAATGCAAGAGGGATCTTGCAGCGGAGTTCGAGATGAAGGATTTGGGACTCATGCACTACTTTCTAGGCATGGAGGTATGGCAGAAAGATGGAGAGATTTTCCTTGGGCAAGGGAAATATTGCATGGAAATCTTGAAAGGTTCAGGATGGAAGATTGCAAAGCCATGTCTACACCCATGATCATGAATTGGAGGAAGGTAGACACATCCAGGGAGAAGGATGTAGACCCCACCTTATACAAGCAGTTGATTGGTTCTCTCATGTATTTGGTCAATACCAGGCCAGATATAGCTTTTGTAGTTAACTCTCTTAGTCAGTTCATGGTTGAGCCAAAGAGAGTGCATTGGACTACGGCTAAAGCATGTGTTGCGTTATTTGCAAGGTACAATCGAGTATGGAATTAGATATGTTCAAGGTGAAGGAATCAGGTTGATGGGCTATACTGACGCAGATTGGGCAGGTAGTACAATAGACAAGAGGAGCACTTCAGGGTGTTGTTTCAGTCTGGGATCAGGAGTTGTATCTTGGTTCAGCAGGAAGCAGAAGTCTGTGGCTCTGAGTTCAGCAGAAGTCAGAGTACATAGTAGCTAGCATGGACGACATGTGAAGCTATATGGCTTCGGAAGTTGCTAGTAGCTTTGTTTGGTCAGAAGGTTGAGACTACGGTGATACACTGCGACAATAAGAGTTGCATCAAGTTGACTGAGAATCCGATGTTTCATGATAGGTAAAACATATAGACATCAAGTATCACTTCATTAGAGATTGTGTACAGCGACGGGGTTGTTAAGCTACAGTTTGTACCTACAGATCAGCAGGTAGCAGACATTCTGACAAAGGCATTGGGGAAGGCAAAATTCATCTTCTTTAAAGAGATGTTGGGTGTCATGCAGAACAGCTTCCTCGCTAAGAGGGAGTGTTAATCTTAGTTAGCTTGGACAGATGTTTTTCCTCACCCTATTTGCATTAGTTATGGGTAGTTTGGATAGTTATTCGTTCTAGCTTAGAATTAGAGAAATAGTTGTTTTTGTCAAACAAATATTGTTAGGATAAAAACAATTGTTATTTAATATTGACTCCTTTTAGGTGACACCTCATAACCAAGGTTGTTATGCTTATTGAGTTGTCTTAATCTCAGCCGTTCATTTGTATTAATCTCGGCCGTTGATTTTCAACGAGAGTAGTATATAAGGGGGTCATTGGGTCATTTGTAAGTACAAGTTTGGAGAAGCATTTTTAGAGAAACTTGCAGTGTTAGCAAGTAGTGTTGGAGTGTTGGCAAGGGCGCAGTGATAGCGTTGGAGATAGCAGTGGAGGAATATCAGCAGGAGGATTAGCGAGATTGTCGGAGCTCTGCCAGTAAGAGGCAAGCAGTATTTGTATCTCTTGATTTGCTGAAGTTTAATATATTTCTCATCTGTAGTACTGGTTTTCCCTACGGGGTTTTTCCATGGACAATTGTCCGAAAATATTGTGTGTCACCTTGTTGGGTATTTCCTTATGTGTTTGTATTTGTGAAGTTACAATTGTGTTATTTTCCAATATTTGTTGATCAAATAATCTTACTAGATAGGAGGTTAATAATCAGTAACTGTAATAGATTTTTCACAACAAACTCAACCAAACTTAGTGTATGCACTTTTAGTTAGCCCAACTTACAATTAGTTGCCATAATGCTCTTTGTTCCTAATGGAATTCTCTAAAAGTGAGATCGTGCCCCCCCCCCATAGAAAGCGATCAAAACAGATTCACACCTCGAATACGTGTATAGAGGCGTGAAACTCAGATGTTATGGCATACACATACAGCGCACATCACATGCCGACATGAGGTATGTTGCAAGCTCGTGCCTAGGATTGAATCTTGATGGTATCGGACTGAGTCCTGAGCCAAATCATTACGCTGACAATTGGGGACTTACCATGTATCCATAAACTTTGGTATTAACGTAGCATGGCTTTATTTTTAGAAATGACATAAAAATCTCATATCTTGTAAGTGGATCTCATCTCCAAATTACGAAATATTCTGATGACAGTTTAAACATGAAAATGTCTAATATTGATTTGAGTATTTTTCACACCGTCAATTTCCTTCATCTAGTTGTTTGTGTATATCCATTCATTACGCGACAAATGTAGGTTATGAATAAGTCTCCTTTAGAATACTCATCTATACTGCTGTGAATTAGTGTATGTTTTTGTTATTGTATATATTCAGATTAGGACTGTTAGACAGTTAGAAGCCTATCCTCTGAATAGAAATTAGCAATAAAGATTAAACATTGTTTCAGAGAATTTGTGCATAAGGTTTAGCAAGAGCTCTATTTTAGATACTTATTATTAGGGAGTCTATTTAGGAAGACCATCCCTCTTCATAATAGATATTATAATTGTTGTATACAGATTGTACGGATTGACTAAGAAAGAGAAATCTATTATAAATTTGCACGAAGTGTTGGAAGTATATGTGCCAACATTAATTTCTAGCTTTCTCATTGTGGGCAATTTTTACAGACCTACCATATTGAAGTTCTAAATGTATTGTATTGTTTTACTTGAAAGGCCGAACATATTTTTCAGTAGTTTACTGCATTGTCTTAAAGTTTAAGCACTACATTAAGATGGTTTACCAAGACAATTAATTATGAGAAATTGGAGGATCAAGAATGGGAAGGTTTGATAGCCTAGAAGAATAATTGTATAGAATGGAATGGAATATTTTAGATGACATGGATACACGGAACATATTATGTCAAGCAGCATATAATCATCTTCAAATCAGAAATTCAGGATATTGTGTGAAGCTTATATTATTCAACAAACACCATTAAAGAAATAAACTTGTAAAATAAAAATTCTATTATTCTATCAACCATCATGAATTTAGCATCCTTCCTAAAACAACAAATGTCAAGCAAAATTTAGGTATTGGAACATCTTCAAGGATATTGAGATATCAAGGTAATGAGTTTGAGTAATAACTGTCAAAGCTACATTATTATTATTATCATTTATCGATAATATGTTAATAGAAATATTCAAATGATGTAGCAGTTATTATTTACTAATGTGAATATGGCCTAATTGCAATCAAATTAATTTTTCATCTATGTTGATCTTATTTAATGTACAAGTTATCAGTTAAGCATGCCAACTTCTTTTAGAGAAGGTAAACATAGTCTTTGATTGTCATTGAAGAAACTATATCTAAGTCAAGAAGGATGTAATCTCCAAATTTGCACGCATTTCACTAATAAATCATGAACAAAGGTCGAATGGTCATTAATGACATCTAGTGATCAAGCGTTTTCACCTCAGACATCAGGCAATCATAAGAGGAAGATGTAGGTTCAGTCCTGAGGCAGAGAACTAAAGATCATCTCGAGGACACGGCAGCAATCAACACCTACTACTCAATAAATTATTAGGTGACATGGTTAAGTTAATACAGCCACTAATGGACTTTTTTAATCAGAGAGAGGATAATTCACATGTGCTTCAATTACCTTGCAAGAACCAGATGGGCAAATTTTCTTATGATTGCATAAACTATTTAGCAACATCGGAATGCAAGTTAATGTGAACTTAGGTTAACAGCTCTACTCCATTCACCATGTTTAGCATAACCTAGAGATTGTACACAAGGAACACAAGATTAAGTTAAACACCTCATTGGGAATGTTATAACCAAAATTCCTTGTGATATATTCGTACAGAATTCCAAAATACTGCAATAATATGACATTTCAGGTAAGATTAGATTTATTGAAGCACCAGTTTGGATGAGGAGACACCCACCCCTTAGGAAACCCTTAATATATTACTGTAACAAGGCAAATAAACTTGTATGTCACATTACTCATCACAAAAGGAATAAAAGACCACTGATGATATGTTCTCAGGTTAGACTGATAATGATCACAAGTTCATGTCATACACCTCAAAACCTATATAAGGGATACACAGTACTCTCCTAAAGTGTAGACACAAAATCACGCACAATACTACTATTTTACCACGTCGTCAAGTATGTTGTTATATGCATCAATCTTAAGTAAGAAAATTATTCAATAATGACACAATCCTTTGTCCATCCACTTGCTTTGATTGTTTCTATTATCTTTCTCTCCCACATTCATGTCATTTTGTACCAAATCTCGAGTCTGGTCACAGGGATCCCTTTGTGTGTCTGTCTTTTCACATCTATGTCGTCATTTATCTCAGGATATTTTGTGCTCCATTCTGGACACTAGCGCCCAGGCACTCCTATCCATTCTGGGTGCTTCTATCATCTTTGTTCTCTTCATACATTTTACATTTGTGGTAAGCCTTTCTAGTCTTTCTTATCCTTATCTAGAGCTCATAGTCAGATTTTTGTGTCACTAGTGTCTAAATTCAAACAAGAGATCCATATATATACACAACATACAATCTATTATCTGGCTATCAATTCTATGGCATGATCACACCTACATACGATCACTACCATTAAAGGGACTGCATTTTTGAATTGCATACACTACATAGGAAAGGGAAGTGCTCAGTTCCATATCACACATGATATCTATCTAGTTACAAGCCTATTATCCTTGGCATCATTGGCGCATGAGGGCAACCTAAGGGCACTATTTCACACACAAACACAAAGAACTACATGGAATCTAGGAATGTAGTGTAGCGTTTTCGGTCATAAATTCACTCATCGGGTGACCGTCCAGGGATCAGTCCTACTTCACATATTGCATTATTTCCTTCCAATTTGATGTGTTTGTGAGCTTGTGCAGGTATCTAGGGTTTATCTTAAGGTTACATGTACCCTCAGAGATCAAAGAGAGAATATCAAGTGACTAACGGGAAGTGATAGTGAAACACTAACGACATGGAAGAAATCAGATTCTGAGATTTTGTATAGTCACCAACACCAAAGAACAGTCACCAATGCCCAGGCACCCCTTTTCAACATCTGGTGCCCATGTCTGACATCACTCTTAGGATCCCAATTTCATATAAAGTAGTTGTAACATTGTTCTAATGTTGTTCATCCCTTTACACTTCCCTAGATAAGTTTCATATTACATAGGATTCAACTAAGTCATTTATCTCTTGTATTTACTTATAGTTTTTCATCGCTCAAGTGCTTAACATTTGTATATCTATTGTATTTTATCATATTAGTTACTCTGCAATTAGATTTAATTTCATATTTTATTAAATCACACCTAAGAGTAGGTCATGGGTGCCCAGACACAAGTCACTAACACCTACAACTAGGCATTAGTGTCCCCAGGGACAGAAATGCTCTAGCCGCTTCCACCCAGGTCAGAAATGCCAAAAAAATAAAAATAAATCCTAAAGTTAAAAAAATAAACTTATTCAACAAAAATTTCCAAAATTAATCACACTTACCAACTCATCAATCATGTGCAAAGCCACATTCACCTCTACTCTCTCAAATCTAGTCAAACTCATTGCTCTAACATGTGGCATCCTCACAACTCAAAGCTCAAAATCTCAATCAATCTCGGTACATATGAAAATAGTATCGACTTTTCACTCTTATTACATATAGTAATTCCACTTTTTTCAATACTAAAGTTATTATTCGTCACCACTTTTACAAATATTACACGTTGCACTGTTTCGCTCACATGTTGATCCTTGTAATTCCCTTTTTCTTGTCATTTACGCCATACAGATCATAATTTCCTCTAGCACCGTACCATAACAATTTCAACATCTCATATTTTCATCTAGCACATTTAATATTCAATATCTATTCACACTGCAACTATACTATCCAATACTATTTCTTATTTCCTATTACAATATCTTATATGTCTTGCTTTCGGTTCAGTGTTCATTTATCCGCCCTTCACCATTTCACCGAAAGGGAGGCATATAATCGAGATCATGTCATAATCCCTCTCATGTTATAATAAATTCAATTAAAACTCCTATCATATTACTATTGCAACTTGTTCTGATCTCATGCGAACAAAACTAAAATCATCTTATTCAACATTCAATATTTTCTACTATTTCAAATCTATTCCCCAAAATGACCTAATCTCGGGAGAAATAACAAAAATATATCCATGTGTAATTTACTATGTACACAATCTCAAAGCAATATTTTATTATGCTAAGCAAATCAATCAATCTGTATAATAAGCACACTTACTATATCTCCCAAATGACCTAACTTGGGAGTTGTATTACATGACTATCGCTTCCAGATGACCTAACTTGGAAGACATATAGAACTATTCAAAGTGTAACACCTGTTACTATAGGAGTGGGGGAAATGATACTTCTTTGTATTTAATATACTGCTCTTATATGGGTTCTTTGATTGGAAAAAACACTTTTTCAAATGGAACTAAATCGTAATTAAATTTGATCTCTATCCGTCTGCAGTGGTTGGACCTTTTGGGGATGTATTCATGGATGGAGAGTAATACTAGACCTCTCTCCTCAACACTCTTCCTCTGGCAGAAAGACTCCCAAATCCTTGCATTTATAAATAAAATCATATTGGGAATTGATCATTCCCTACCTCTTCAATCTCCTTTAGCAACAATTAAAAATCTCCAAATCAATTTAAACTAATTCGCCAAGTGCTCCTTACAACAGTTTTCTATCTCCACGTATGCCACATGGGTCAAAATGTTGATTCATGTTTTTGCATGCTACATGCACTTTGCAACATGGATTCTCCAGATTGAATTTCATTCAAATAGTGAAAACAAGGGGAAAATAAAGACAAAAATCACGCACAATACTACTATTTTACTGTACCATCAAGTATGTTGTTATATGCATGGAACTTAAGTAGGAAAATTATTCACCAGTGACACAATCCTTAATCCATCCACTTGTTTTGATTGTTTCTATTATCTTTTTGTCTCACATTTATCATTTCTGTACCCATATCTGGTTAGGTCACAAGGATCCCTGTTTATCTTTATTTTCACATCTGTCGTCATTTACCTCGCAAAACCAATGCACATTCTAGACAATACCACCCAAGTGCTCCTGTCCATTCCACGAAATCATATCCTCTTTGTTATTTTCACTTATTTTTAAATGTATGGTCTGTCTTTTTAATTTTCTTATCCTTATCCCGAGCTCATAGTAAATGTTGTGTGCCACTAGTGTAGAAATTATAACAAGAGATCCATATATATGCACAACATACACTCTATTATTTTGGATGACAATTCTAAGGGACAATCACATATATATACTATCAATACCATCAAAGGGACTACATTTTTTGGTTGCATATACTACATAAGAATGGGAAAGTTTTCAATGAACCATATCACACATTTACATCTTATCTATCTACAAGTATGTTATCTTTGCGTCATTAGCACAAGGTCAGCCTAAGGACACTATTGCACACACAAACATAAAGAACAACATAGAGTTTGGAATGTAGTGTGTGTTCGGTCATAATTTCACTCATCAGGTGACCGTCGGGGTCAGTTTGGCTTCACACATTGCATTTTTATTCCATTTTGATGTGTTTGTGAGTATGTTCAGGTAGTTAGCTTTTCTTTCAAGTTACAGGTACCCTCGGTGATCAAAGAGTGAATATTAGGTGACTAACAGGAAGTGTTAGTGACACAAAAGTAAGTATATTCTAATCTTCTATGTAGTCACCAGCACCCAAAAATAATCATCAATTCCCAAGCACCCCTATCTAGCACTGGGCACCTATGTCTGGTATAACTCTTAGGTTCTTGCTTTCATAGAGAGCGGTTAGGACAATGTTCCAATCCTGTTCAGCACTTTACACTACCTATATCAGTTCTAGATTATGTAGGATTCATCTAAGTCATCTATCTATCCTATTTACTTATAGTTTTTCATTTCTTGAGTGCTTAGTATTTGTATATCTTCTATATTTTATCATATCAGTTACTCCACAATTAGCTTTAATTTAGATTTTATTAAATCGCCTACTTCACTCAATCTTGCTTTTTTATGGGCTGATTTGGAAATTTTCCTTGCACACTATCTCGTCATCAGTCCTTATAAACTCACACACATTCTCATATTCACGTTTATGCCTTCATACCTCTTTCACACTCACACGTAGCTCGAACTTTTTCCCTATCACCACTCTTGTCACAAATTATCAAACACAAGAACTTTTATACCTAAGATACACCTTAAGTGATCACAGGTCTACTAATACCATTAAGGTCATTCATTCCAAACATAAAACACACCTACATGTTCATATAAAACAACATTAAAAACTCATTTGGGTCAGTAATTCACAAAGACAACTAAAATACACATCTAGGCCTAGAAGGCTAGTTTCTCCTTCACCTAGAAATCAAAGACCTCCAACAGCTTCATCCACATTTTTCATGCCTCCAAATACTCCACACATTTCAAACACATCCTCTCAACATCCTTCATAAGATCAGGGAACTATTTTTTACTCACTCATCTCATAACACCACCAAGTAGGATTGTTTCCTACTCATTCCAGGTACCTTCAGGAATCAGTTTCCAACAATGAAGACAAAAACCACACCAAAATACTTCAACTATGCCATGTAACCACTTATTTGAAATAAAATTGCATGAGTAACATCACTAAACATTCTAGACCTCATGAATCATCCAAAAAATCCAATATAACAACTTCTCCTCTTTAGCAACTTAAACTGCCCAAAAAAAATTCTATCTTTACCATCTTGCACCCTTCCAAACTCTTTTAAGCTCTATAAATGCATGAAATAGGATAAAATTTAATCCTTATTCACTATCCAATTGATATCCATCATCAACTAATCCAATATATTGGTCTTTCAGATCAATCTTCAGACGAAAAACCTGATGTCCTGTAGTCAAACTAGGTCAAGTTGTGACCTTCTTCATGCAAACTCATCTCACTTCCAGTGCTCAGCCAATGACTCTATAATTTCATTGGGATGTATAGAATACTCCCAATTCCATCAACCTTCATCATCAAGTCCTTAAGGTCGAGAGAAAAATCATTCTCTATGAGTGCTAAGATTGCCTTTTAGCCCAAAAACCAATCAACCCATTTTGACTTGTGTAGGTCATCAAATGGCCTTACCAAAAACTTTAATGAATTCAAACATGTATCATATCTCCCTAAAAACTCAGAACACCAATTTAGTCATAGGATCTAATGGAAAAATTGATATTTAAATCTTCTTTTCTGAAAACAAACAAATATGAGTGAGCTCTACTGACTTACGTGATCTCAAACCACCACCATCTAAAATATAGGAGAGTCCTCTCCATCTTATAATAATCAAATTTTATATATCAATCCATTATGGGTTGAAGAAAATAATTTTTCCTCTATCACTAGAAAAGTAAGGTTTAACAAAT
This sequence comes from Taxus chinensis, assembly GCA_019776745.2. Lineage (NCBI taxonomy): Eukaryota > Viridiplantae > Streptophyta > Pinopsida > Cupressales > Taxaceae > Taxus > Taxus chinensis. The sequence goes on along the minus strand of CM034153.1, from coordinate 560,620,835 downwards.
GTTTTGATCTTCTTACCTTATTAACAATCGTTCATAATATATAGAGCCTCATTTGATCTCATTCCAACTCTGAGATCTTCTTAGTTCCATACTTCCAAATCTATGAAAGTCTTAGGAGCCCATGTAAAATTTACATGTGTCATCCAAGTTTATTTCTCTCACATCAAACTAGAAAACATGCATTCTAGAACATGGTACGACCAAAAACATACAACCCTGAAATGTTTCCCATAGCACCATGACAACCTCTTCTAACATCTTAAATTCTCACCTTCTCATAAATATGATTGCATCTTCTCAACCACCATGAACTTCATGACTAGGCCTTGGAGTGTTCCTTAGTTTAGGTCATAACTAAGTGTTTGAACACAATAACTATGCATGACACCACTACAAACTACCTCTACATGTTGAATATAGTATGAAATACCTTCTTTAGTGTTTCCAAGGGCTCACACGCTTCTAAAAGTGACTATCACGCACCAATAGGGCACCAAACACTAGAAATAGCTCTATGTTATACCTATAAAAAGTAAGTAAACACCGTACCTCTTATTAAAAGCTCTCCAAAATATCCTAACACACTTTATACAACATTTCTGACACCTCTGCATGCCCTCATGGGATCACATAGCTATGCAACTCACTCTCATGCTCCATTTGACATCCAAGCACCTATACTAGGTCTAGATGAGCACCTGCGTACCCTTCTTTCACCTTACAATAAACCTATTAAACCTTTATGTTTTCTAACAAAAATTATTCTCATTCTCTCCATGCATTTACCATGTTCCTCAAGCCACCATACAACTCAAGCTATCATGCTCTATCACCTAGGCTAACTAGGTCTCCTAATTAGGCCATATTGACTAGGCAAGTCTAACTATTTCTACTCTTACTCCCATGACACATGTTTTATCATTTCATCATGATAACACACTTCCTCTATCACTTCTAGACCTCATACACCTTTATCCTTGATGTGTATTCAACCTTAACATCAATGATAACACTAAATCACTCATGTCAACATTCTCCCCATTTGCCATTGATATAAAACAACCTAGTACTTCTCCCCCTTTTTAAATTAATGACAAAGAAAATACCTAAGAATACATTTTTATCTTCCTTAAATTTATTTTTAGCCTCTCTTAGTTGGAAACATCAGCCAAAATCATCATCTAATCATACAGACCTATTTTACTTTCCTAGACTCTATTTTGACTTCATCATTACATTTGAGCATTGTATCTCCCTTAGGGAAAATGCATATCACTTATGTCAACAATCAATCTGAGCATGAAACATCAAAAAGAATCATTATTTTCTCCTTCTTCATATATCTCAGCTAATGGATGCTCAAATATAGACTTAACTCTATCAAATGCGGTCTACCAACAACTTTAGGACTGAGAGCTCTAAAACAGACCTTCAAAGTAAATTGGCCCAGCTTTACCTTGCTCTATAATCCCCTATACAACATGTAAAACCTTACTTATTTCTTCCACTGGAGTCATAGAATATCAATCTGACTGAAAACACAATAAAATGATCACTTACTCAATCATATGTACTATAGATGGGTCATCCACAACCTCACAATCTTAAACAATAAAATCAGTACACTTAGCCTTCTTTACATTATGTCATGACTTACTTGGCCATATATATTACTCCTGTGTCAATGTATTTTCATAAACACTATCATTATTTCTTACAAATTATTTTTATCACCAAAGACACCTGCTTGATGATCAAAGAAATCTCCCCCTTCTTCAATATACTTCCATAGACCTGTAGCTCACCATTGCACAACTTCAGTGTCTTTAGTACCTTATCATGATGTAATAGATCATCCATACTAGTTCTTGAACATACTTTTCTTCACATCTCAAGTGTAGTAGCCACTCAATATTCCCCTCATCACATACCATAATATAAAACACCATGATTCTTCAAGGACAGTATGTAACAATCGTATAGTTGTCCTTGAAACATTGTATCAACTTAAGGAAGATATAATTGTAAAACATACCTTTATCTTATGAATATTCTGTACAATATCTATGGACCTATATCAAGATGCCCAAAATTATTTAGGATTATATATCCTTGTAAACCATCTATACTTCACATATCCATGCTTGAGACACCATTGGAGACATCAAGTATCTACATACAGGCATATAACCATGCTTATCAAATGAAACATTCATCATTTTTTCTTTGAAAAATCTAATCATGCTTGTGTAGATCTATACCTATTCCTAGATGTATATACTCTCTAGAGACATCTCAACCATGACTAAAGGACCAATAACCCAACATATGAACCTAGTTAGCTCACTCACAAAATTACAACACTATTATCACTTCAATAATGACCTCAAAATACATACTTAATACTTGAATGCATCCACCTATTTTTTTACAGACCTTCATCAAGATTTAACTCTTCATATTAGGCATAAATATCCTAGAAAATCCTATTGATACCCTTCACTCTTGCTTAAGACAATAATGCAGATTCCAAAAAACCATGCACATGCTTGATATAATGCATATCAATTAAGAGCTCAGTTCTAATCTTGACAGTCCTAAGAATGCTTCTCATTTCTCCATAAAATCTCTATGATGCATAAAAAACTATATATATATATATATATATATATATATATATATATACCATAAAACATGAACCAAATATTAAGACTCGGCATGTAGACTTAGCTAAACCTCACACATGTATTATATTTGCATCTTGAATCTGATGGCCTGATAAAGTCATCATAAAAGGACTCATTTTTCACGAATCCTTCTTGGATTTCAAAGTATTGATCATGATCACAACAAATGAGCTAATATATCGCATAAACATACCCATAGAACACCATATCACCTGCTACATATGGTATGATCAAGTCATCATGTTGACAAACTAAATTCTTCTTCTTGAAACTAACATCCTTGCACTATGACAGTGCCTAAAAAAATCCAAAAGAGATTGATTACATTTGTAAATATGATAAACATACCTTGACATCTTGATAGTATAACTACAGTTTCATACCTTAATCTTATCATGCTCCCCCTTCTTACCACGCTTCATATGGGTGATTATGCCTCTAAGAAGCCTAGTAGAGACATACACCTTCATGGAGAGTATAAAATAGAAACTTGAATAGGTTGTATGATCTCCTTGATACATGAGAATATCCTTTTAATCCTTCTTTCTGATCAAGAACCTACAATTCTTCTTTCTTTACATCAACATCTGCTCTAGGTGTTATGACATTTCTCATTCTTCGCTCCCACAGTATTTTTTTCCTCTTTTCTTGCTTTCTAGAACTCTGAAACCTATCTTTTTTCCTTGTACAACTATACCAATCCCTAGAAACATGTCCAACCTTTTGTTATTTATAACACACAATTGTATTCTTACCTCTAGACCTTCATTCCTCTAATTTTGACTAGATGGTTCATAGAGACAATACCTAGCAATATGATCCTTTTCTTAATAGTTGTAGCACATTACATTCCTTTATTTCTCATCTCTGTTATCCCTCCATGGGTGGTCATCTTTGAAAAAATTACTACACTCCTTTTCTCTATGCCCAAATCCATCACAAGTATAACAATACCCATTGAAATATCTTTCATACCTTGAAGCATTAGGTTGTATTAACTGGATTTGTTTTCACATTGTCTTTGACATTTATCTCCTTTTGATCACTCTTTGGTGCTTGGAATTTCAATAGTCCTTAATTACTAGAAACAATATCTTCTTTCATTATTTATTTTCCTTTGGTGATCATCCTTGAATCCCAAACCTCTTCTGTCTCCTGTACAGATCTATGATTGTCCAAAATTTCATCAAGATTCTTGGTTCTCTTCTCAAATTTTTGGAATGATTTATCCTTATTTATTGCTTTAGAAACTCTTCCCTTAGGAACATCATATCTTCTTCAATTTTAGTGCATTCATTCTCTTTGTCTTGTAGGCTTGTGACCAAGAAACTTATCTTGTCTTCTAAACTCTTGATTGTCTTATCTAGCTTACCTGATTACTGACAAATGATTTTCTTCAAGTTCATGAATCTTACCTTCATACTTATTTACTAATGATTTCATATTATTGTTTCTCTTCTCAAAATGCTTCAGCTCTACTTGAACATCTAAGCTCAGTTTCTATGTCATCTTCTTCTTATTATATCTTAGAATGCATGCATGAGTCACTAAACACTATGGATTCTTTTTATTAGAGCTTATAACATCCTTTTCCATGAAAAATACCTCATCACCAACATAATCATTCTCATATTTAGAATCAAAATCACAAACACCATCATAACTATTTTCTTCAAATGAACAAGCTTCTTCCTTTGAGTAAAATCTCTTCTTGAACTTCTTCTTGTTGTCAAACCTCTTAAAGTTATTTTTACCTTTATCAAACCTGTTAACCTTCTTGTCATGATATTCATCACTTTATCCATCCCCATCCTTATGCTTATGAGGGAACTTGGATAAAAATGACATACTTTTCCATAATTAAAGAATTTGAAAGGAATTGTACCTTTATACTTACTAGAGCCAACCTTCAGTCTTCTAGAAATCATTACAAATAATTCATCATCATCAATCTCAGGGGAAACATCATCATCCTTTTTCTTCTTTATATTTTTTCTTCATATTAGTCTTGAAAGAAATCTCTTTCTTAACTAGTTTAGATTCAATAATCCTCATCTCATATGCAATGAAGATTCCATGTAACTCATCCATTAACATGACCTTAAAATCCTTAGCTTCCTCAATAACAGACACCTTAGGAGTAAAAGTTAGGAGTGAGAGTTCTTAACACCTTTTGAACCACTTCTTCTTCTTTTACTTCTTCACCTAAACCTCTCATGGATTGACAACCTTGATCAACTCTAAGTAAATATGCAATCAATTGTTTCCTCTTCTCTCATATTTAAGCCTTCAAACTGATTTATGAAAGTTCTATTTTCCATCCTTACCTTGGAATAATCCTTCATAGATGACCCAAATTTTCTCCCACATAGTTTAGGCTGAGGTAAATGCATGACCTTCACAATTTCTGATTCAGCTAGACCACACATGATAGCATTCATAGCCCTAGAATTTGTCACTACTAATCTTCTTATCTATGGTAAATTTTGGTTAGAGGAGTTTGAGGAACTGTATACCATCTAACATATTGCCAAATGTCAGACCCTAAGGACATGATATGAGTCCTCATCTTAATGACTCCAAAATGCATAGTTTGTTCCATCAAACAAGGGAGATTGTTATAAGAAGTGCCACTCTGTTGACTCACCATTTTAGTGCTTCAAAGGATCTCCTTTCAAGAGATTAAAATTCTTCAAAAGGACCTTGCTCTAGTACCAATTATTGGAAGCACAATGGACTAGAGGGGGGTGAATCAATCCTTCAAAACCTTTAACCAATTCAATTTAACTTGTATGAACCATTAACCATTCAACCATGCATTTATGTGATCTTAACAACATGAAACAACCATCCACATGAATATAATTAAGAGAGAGTACACAATAACACGATATGTAAGTGGGAAATACCTCAAGGGGAAGAAAAACCATTAAAATGTTTTGATTATATTACACAAACCAAAATACTTTCATGAATATGACACATCACACAAGATTTGTTTAGTGAAGCACCCACTTACACAAGGAGCACCCACCCCTAATAGAGACCCTTGTTGATATTACTCACCACAAAGGACTTGTATGAATATTACTCATCACACAAGTTCTTTAATAGAAGACCAATGATGATAGGTTTTGCACATAACTGATAGTGATCACAAGTTCATCTCATACACCTCAAAACCTTCTTCAAACACACTCTCCTACTTCGCTCAATATTTCTCTTTCATGGGATGATTTAGGAAAATTTCCCTTGCACACTATCTCTTCAACACACCTCATATATTCACACAAACTCTCATAGATCTGTCTTGATTCCTTCATACCTCTTTCACACTCACACCTAGCTCACACTTTTTCCCTCTCACCACTCTAGTCACAAATGACCAAATACGATGCACTTTTATACTTGACATACACCCTAAATGAAACAAAATTCAGGTCTAATAACATTAAGTTTGGTCATCAAAACATAAAATACAACTACACACTCATATAAATAAACATTAAATACCCATATGGGTTGGAAATGCATCAAGACAACCAATAAGCACAACTAGGCCTAAAAGGCTAGTTTCTCCTTCAATGAGAACTCCAAGATCTCCAAGGGATTCATACAGATTTTTCATGCCTCCAAAATCTCCAAAAAATTTTTAAAAACATCCTCTAAACATCCTTCAAAAGATCAAGGTAAATCTTTCTTCACTCATTCTCTCATAACACCTTAAGTAGGAGTTGTTTCCTACTCAAATTAGGAACCTCCAGGAACTAGTTTCCAAAAATGAAGACCAAGACCACACAAAAACTAATCAACATATGGAATATTCATTAAATGGAAATAAAATAACATTAAGATCATCACCAAGCATTATATACCTCATTGAATAACCAAAAAACCCAATAGGACAACTTCTCCTCTTCAATAACTTGAACTGCCCAGAAACCAGTTTTTCTATCTTGACCTTCTTGTACCCTTTTTGACCCTTTGAACCTCTATAAATTCATGAAATGGGATAAAATTTTATCTATTTTCACTCTCCAATGGTATATCCATCATCAAATAATCCAATATATTGGTATTTCAGACCAATCTTCAGACCAAACACTTGTTGTCTTGAACCAGTCAAACTAGGTCAACTTGTGACCTTCTTCATGCCACATCGATTCAATTCCAAAGCTAAAGCAATGCCAAAAAATCATGACATGTGGGATAAAATACCTCCAAGACCATCAAACTTCATCACAAATTTCAAAAGTTCCCAAGATCACTCCATTCTCCATGGCTACTAAATTGCCTTTTTAGCCCAAAAACTAGTCAACCCATTTTGACCTGTATAGGTCATCAAATGGCCTCACCAAGATATGAAATGACTTAAAACATGTATAATTTCTCCCTAAAAACTCATAAAACCAAAATTTATTCATAGGGTCTAATGGAAAACCTGAGATTAAAACCTTCTTTCTGAAAAACAAGCAAATTTGTGGGATCCACTAACTGTCGTGACCTCAAACCACCACCATATGAAATATGTGATAGTCCTATCTAGACTAAAATCATAAAATTTGATGATCAATCAATTATAGGCTCAAAAAAATAAATTTCCTCCATCACTAGCAAACTAGGGTTTAAGAAGGGTTTTTTCCTTCTTACCTTCTTAACAATCATTCATAAATAGATAGAGCCTCATTTGATCTCATTCCAACTCTAAGATATTTTTAACTCCATAATTCAACATCCCTGAAGGATTATGGGCCCATACAAACTTTACACTTGTCATCCAAGTTTATTTCTCTCACATCGAGCTAGAAAACATGCATTCTTGAGCTTGATAGGACTCAAAACACATCATAATTTATAATATATTAATCATGAAACCCTGAAATTTTTCCTTTTCTAACATCTCCAATTCTCACCTTCTCATAAATAGGTCTACATATTCTCAACCACTATGACTTTCATGACTAGGCCTTGGGGTTTTTCCTAGTTCAGGTCACAACCAAGTGTTATAACACAATAACTATAGATGAAACCACTCAAATTTTCCTCTACATGCTAATATAGTATGGAATACCTTCTTGAGTGTTTCCAAGGGCTCACACACTTATGCAAGTGACTAGCATGCACCAATAGGCCACCAAGCACTAGAAACAAGTCTAGTTTAGACCTAGAAAAAGTAGGTAAACACCATACCTCTGCTTCCAAGATTTCCAAAAGAACCTAACACACTTGATACAACATGGATAACACCTCTACATTCCCTCATGGGATCACATAGCTCTACAACTCACACTCATAATCCATTTGGCCTCTTAGCACCTAGACTAGGTTTAGATGAGCACCTGTAAATCTTGCTTTCACCTTGAAATTAACATAGTTAACCTTTACTAGTGCTTCTTAAAACTCTCCTCATGCTCTCCATGCCTTGACCATGCTCCTTAAGCCACCATGCAACTCAAACTATCATTCTCTATCACCTAAGCTAACTAGGTCTCTTAATTAGGCCATCTTGACTAGGCAAGTCTCACTATTTACACTCTTAATCTCATGACACAAAATGTTTTACCATTTCATCATCATAACACACTTCCTCTATCAATCCTATACCTCATACACCTTTATCATTAATGTGTATTCACCTTTTACATCATTGACAACACTAACTCACTCATGCCAACAATGATGAGTCGCGGGTAGTTAATATAGTTATATATGTAATATTCCTTCCATTGGGACCCATATAGTAGATGAGACATTTAGGAGATTATGATAATTTTCATGTGAATTGCAAACATTATAATTTGCATATATCATGGAAATGTACATAATATGTCATGAGTGGCTAATTACATTCAATCCATAACTTATTCACGTAATGTATGACTTTAAGGCCTTTATAGACCTAAAATTCTTGGATTTAAACCATAGAATAATTGCTATTAGAAAACGAAATATGTTTATGTTTGATTTCATCAAAAACAATCTTGTGATGGAACATGAAGCAACAATAAAGGATCTAGTATGGTATCAACCAATGAAATATAAACAAATGATCAAATATATTATATGATATCAACTAATATTAATCTTGTATATTACACATTCAAAAAATATTTATATAGATAGAGGTGAAACTCTATGGCTTCTAAAGAGATTAATATATTGGTAAAATATTTTGTTTGATTTCGACAAATCCTTTCTCGATTATATTGATGGGAACTTATAATATGTGTAAAATTGCATTAATGGGAACCTACAACAAAATCAAATACAGAAACAAAAAAATCAAGAACGTATACATAAAAATCAATGATGGCGTAAATCAAGAGATATTGGAGTTTGATGCAGATAATTTCATCTAGGCATGGACACTAATAAAAAACTAGAAAGGAGATTGAATTAGATCAAAGGATGTTTTACATGTAATAGAATTTGAATATTGTGATTTAATGTAAATTGAATTATATCTTATTTTCAGATTAACTAATGTAATAAATGATATACAAATGCTAATATATAGTGGGATGCAAGCAATAAAGCATGTGCAATATAAAACCATAAGTAAGAAGGAGAGAAAGGGGGACTTAGTTGATTTTTGAGAAAACAAGAAGTGATCTGGGTAAATGAAATACTAAAATAGACTGTAAACAACATCCTCACTATAATGCCTTTGTTGTTTGATATCTGCACTTGATTCTATGTTACTGGTTGGCCAACACTAGCATATGATTGTGTTCTGAGTTGATATACATTGCTTGACTCATGTGTCATGTTTACATAAATAACATTATTTACTTATTGATCGGGTATACTTATTACTCTTGAAATTGAAAAACCTATGCTTATGTTATGAGATCATAAAGTATTTGCCTATCTATTTACTAAAGTGGACATAACGGTTTCAACTTTGATTTATGCAAACCAGGATCTGAATTATCTAAAGGTAAAGGTGGTAATATTTTCAGTGTTTATATATTATTGCTACATCTAAGACTTTGATGTTGATATTAGATTTAAGATAACAACTTGGATCAATTTTAGTGATCCAAGGTATTCGCCTGAATCGATATGCAATTAAAATATTACTTGGTTTCTTAATGATTCACGATTGTAATTTTAATTGTAGACCAGGTTGGTAGTAAACCCAGTCTAATTAGTGGTTATTCTTCTATGATGAAATATTACTTTTGATTTTAAATTCTGGTTTATATATAAATTACTCAACGGCTTGAGTGGATGTGATTTGCAGTAAGGCCTTGGCTATTTTTAATGTTATTATGGTAAACCTAAACTAACCCATGTTGATGGTGATATTAAATTTTTTAAGGGGCCTAATGCAGCCCTATGGAAACTTCTTTTATTGTGGAAAACTTAGTCAAAGGATTATATATTAATGTTGATTTAATTATTCCCTAACCTATAAAAGGGGACCCAAATACCTAAGTACGATAAAATTTACTTGAGGTTAGTAGCATGGTTAAGTAATTTGGGCATCATCCTAAACTTGTATTGGGAGTTTTTAAATGTTATATCTAACAGCCACTACCACCCTTTGGCCAAGGACTTAATAAGACTTGGTGTAGCATGCTCAAACTATGACTAAACGTTTAGTGAAGGGTTTGCAAACTGTTTATTTTATCACTAAATTAAATTGAATGTGGTCAGTTGGTGGAATTCGGGGAGGTAACTGGCAATCCTTGCAAATGGAATTTATGTTATCGTTTAAACCAAAACCCTCTCAGGGAAAAACAAATATGGTTTTGGATAAAAACAAAGGAATTGGTTTTTATTTTTCGTTTGATCATTCGAGCGCTTTGGCTTTACATGTCAATTTTCTAGTTTTTAAACTCGTTTATTTTAAGATAAACATGGAATCTCTAGTTGCATGGTGGAGGAAATAGTGGAAACATTTATTGCAATGGTTATTAAACTAGAAGAATGTAGAAGGAAGGGTTTCTGTGGAATCCGTTTTGTTTGTTTTTTGGGGTTTTACGTGAAATATTTAGAGGAAATTGAGGATCTTGGAGACAAAGTAACAAGAGATCTATCATGAATGATAGGATCTAACTCTTTACAATAATCTGCTTTGTTTTAATGGTTTCATGAAAGGAACTATGCTCTTACTTGAAATATGGTTTTACGGTTCAGATTTTTAAATGTTGATTATCTGGGTGTATTATGCATTCATGCTCCTGGATAGCGTTGTGTTCCTTCATTTTTTCTTCTGAGTTGTCTGTGTGTTAACTGGAAAAAAATATTGTTTAAGTATGCAATCACTGGGTTGTGTTTTAAGAAAATATGTGGGTAGATCTATTGCATTCTATTTGTGTAACTAGTTTTTAAGCTTGAGACTTGTTGTTGCTATGAACAAGAATTGGTTAGGCTAACTATTTCATATCCTTCACTATTTTGACTATGTAACGGTGGGTGTTTTTGTTGATCGATTTGGTTTACCTGCATGTTGTTCAAATTTTTATAACAAGTCATTTGACTTATAATGACTGAAAGGTTTGTTGCTAAGGTATAGGTGTAAGGTAGGAAGATTTTACTATGAACCGTTGGTCCAGTTTATTGTGTTGGCCACGTATAAGACCTGAACATTTGCTCACTATGATAAATTAAGGATATTATGGTTTTAGAGCCAAGTTGGTTTTGATTTGAAAAAACCCTATGCTCACTCAGGTTGAAAAGGTTATTATTATCAATTTTATGATTTTAGTTTGATATCGAATTCAGTTTGGATCAATATTGTGTTGTTATCAAATGATTTATGAGTTTTAAGTTAAAAATATTAAGTTTGGGTCTAGCTTGACTTCATGCCTCAGGAATGGCAGACCTATTTTTCTATTTATAGAGATGTTTTATCAACTAAGATATAAATATTTAACTTGAAATGTGTTTAGGTATCGTTACCTGTTATTAACTGATATTAAGATTGGTTTGAGCTTGGACCCAAGATTGATGTTTGATCATTAATGTCTAGTTATTGTATCTTTCTTATCATCTTATACTATGAGGTAATTACCTTTAATGAAGGATTCATTGATTGGGGTGATACATTTTGGAATATTTCATAAGGTTTTATTGACCCTTTTTATGTGAGACTGTTATGAAGGCACTTAGCCACTCATTCTACTATCATTCAATTATTGTGACGGTTTCATAACTTACGTTGAGAGAATATTGTAAGGATATAGAATGATTTTTGGTCTAATGATATAGCTTGGTATATTTAAATCAATATGGATGTTGGTTCATACTTGTTATTATAATAAAATAAGGAAGTATAGTCTTATTTACTATTATGATCAAGTTCATATGACCTTACCTAAATTTAGATCTTATTATGAATGAGTGTAATAAGAGGAAACTCAATATACTGTTTTGCATTAAGATTACACTTGACTTTTTAACAAGTTAAAGACTTATATATACTCTTTATATATATATATATATATATATATATATATATATATAGATATATATATATATATAGAGAGAGAGAGAGAGAGAGAGAGTGTGTGTGTGTGTGTGTTTGTATATATATGTATATATATATATATATATCGTGTCCAAATTTTCCTATAAGTTATTATTGTATATAACTTGTAGATATGATGACAGAGCTTCAACCTTAAACACGTATGATGTATTAAAGTATAACTAAGGGCTGATTAAATTAAGTCATTGTTCTTTAATAGACTGGATATAAATCTGCAATTATATATGTATGGGCTTATATGACATTAGTATTATAATTCTAGTACTGAAATTACTAGGTATGATAGTGATCAAGTGTGCTTTATTGGATTACTTATGGTTTTCTTAAGTAAATACTTGTCTGGAATTACTTAAATATAGAACTATGTTATCTTATCTTATTTAGTTTTTGTTTTGTGATGTCCTTACTGAATGTTCAAAAGAGTTGAGTGTCTTTCTGAACCTTGAAATAATTTCAGTTAAAAGAAGCATTCCTTTTATGAAATTTTTAGATAGAGCATGTTGTTCTAAAGATTTAGTTATTATCATGCTCAGTTCATATGAACTGACAGATCCTAACAATCTTGCAGATGGAATTCGTAAAAGATGAAAGAAGAAAGACGTTTAAAAACTTGCATTTGTTCTATTGATTGAAGAAAGTTGATTTGAATAAATGATTATTGTATTCATTACTTGATGTAATTATGTTCCATAAATGAGAAAGGCCAATGGCCAATATAGTGTAAATGTTATGAAAATAAATTTCTTATTTAATCGTTTGAAACATGACTTGAATATTGGAATTAGGAATTAAATAAAGAGGGTTCATTTTATTACTTTGACCTAATTAATTCCTTAAAGATATTGGTTACATGATATTGGATTTGATTTATTTTTATTTTGAAAAAGAAAGGAAAACATTATTAGTTGTTTTAGTTATATTAACCCTAAAGTATCAACTATCAAGTATGATAGGCCATTATATGCATGAATATCATTTATGAAATGAGTAAAGAAAATTTAGTCATCTAAATAATTTGTGTATGATAATAAGCTATTAAGATTGTTGGGATTAATTATGTAGCTTGTATGAAATAAGTTGCACTTGTGTTTGAAAGGTGACTTATGATTGTTGATCTCTTTACCTATATGATTGTTACTTATTAAAACAGCTATGATAATCTTTGTGATTATAATGTTATATGAAAGGGGATGCTTATGGAATATAAATAATTTATAATGAAAGGTCAATTAATCCTATGGTTATAAGGGTGTTATGTTTATGATTGATGTGTGTTGGTTACACTTGATAGGTTATGTGAACTTCTTAAAGTATGAAAACATACCTAAACATAATAGGTATGAATAGATAAGATGATTCCTAAGGGAATAAGTGTGTTTAATGATAACGTGTGATTGTTTTCCTACATTAAATACGACTAAAATTAATACACATCACTTATATAATTTAAACCTAATAAATGAAAAAGGTATGCTTTCATGACTAAGCATAATGTAGATATGAACCTATAACCTATACTTAATTGATTAAACGTTTACTATCATTACTGAAAGGAAATTTTTTTTGAACCCTAAATAATCCTTTATTACAACACCTAATGACTAGAATAACTTAGGGTAAGATTAGTAGGTTGAGATTTAATTGAACTAATGAACTAAGATACGATGTTCCATTTAGTGGAACTCGACGGGTTGTCACAACATATTCATTGATGCATAGTACCCATTTAATGAAAAGTGTCATTAATTGGTTACAGTGGAGTGGCTACTATTATGCAATAATCCGCCTAGTTCCCCTAAACGTAGTTTTCATAAATCTTTGGATCCATGACATTGTTATTTACTATTTTGTGATAGGAGTATGGCCTAGTGTCATTTTAATCTTATGATGACTACGGGGAATGAAGTGGATCCAAAGCTATGCAAGTCGATTCATATACGCTTAATTTCCCTTAGTAACCCTAAGCTAACTTATCAACACTAGTCTAAGTGAACTATGCCTAATTTGTATCTAACATGGACCTTGGAAGTGATTGATGCAAATCAAGTAAGTCCAAGTCTAGATAATAGTTTTGAGTGTGGTGAAAGACATATTCCTTTCAACGAATATGTCATCTAGGAATTAAAGCATGGCATACATGTCTAAAAAATTCGGCCAAAGTATTGCAAGTTGCTGATTGCATTGTATTGATTTCACCTAGACTAAAGATGGATGATATCAGATGGGTTATCCATAACAGATACCCAGATATGCACTTTAGAGTATAACACTTGAATAACCTTGAATGATTAAGGGAACCACAAGTGTAATAAATATACAATTGATAAAATGAAATATGATGGATTGGTTAATATCAAATCATGACAACTGCATATGGTTTATCGTTATAGGATATATTAAATAAATTAATGTTGGTTCTAAATAAAGTGAATTTAGAAAAGTGAAACATTATAAAAATAAATAAAAATTCCCTTGTATTGAAGTCTTAAAATGAGAATGTTACAATCACTGTAAACTGGAGGTTCTGAGCTCTGGAAAAATGTCAGATAAGAGTGCTTAGGTGTAAGTGTCTATTTTGGGCGCTAGTGTATGTGTATGTGATCTAGATATGATATTCTCTATGTGGGATAAGATTTTTTGTTGATCTCTATTTTTCACTTCGTATTTTTTGTCTGATATGTAAATGTACATGTAACCTACAACAAATAAGTTCATTTACACATGCCCACAAACCACACAAAACCTAAAAAGGAAAATGAATTAAGGGGATTTGGATTGACCCTGACGGTCATCCTTCGACTGACCCTGACGGTCACCCAAAGAGTGAACTTGTGACTATTTTTTGCACTACATATCAAACTCTATGTAGTTCTCATATGTGTGTAGAGATGATTCCCTAGGATTCCCTTGTGCAAGTTTCACATTGATAGTGGGATAGATATATAATGTACCAAGTGTACAGAATGTGTGGGATGAAAAAAAATAGCCTTCCCCTACTATGTTGTGTATGAAGAAGTGATATAACCCTTTTCCCTTGAATAAGTGCTAGATGGATGAATTTTTTGCTCTTTGTTCCTTTGGATGCAAGCTCAGGTGATGATATGTAATGGTTAGTGTTTGGTCTTTTATATTGAAACATAACTGTGTATTTATATGATTCCCTTGTTTGAACTTCGTAATTGACAAATGAAAGGCCAACCCAAAGTGATAAAAAGTAATTAAGAATAAAAATGGGTCCAAAAAGATAAGAAAAACGTAAATAAGGACAGAAGCACCCAGGAGGAAAGAGCACCTGGCGCTAGTGTCCCAACTATGCACTAGTGTTTGAGGCCACAGAAAGATAAAATAGTCAAGTGCCAGAAATATTGCAATATGTAAAAAGAAAATAAAAGTGCAGAAGACAAAATAAAAAGGCTAAAAGGATTTTTCAATTACTAGTTTTCTTACTTAGGAATCATGTAAATGATAGTATTCTTTTAGGACCTGAAAATATACCCAAGTGCATAGATTTCATGTCTAAATTTTCCCCCCACTTTATGTTGTTGAGTAAATACTCAATAACATAAAGTAGATAGAAGATGTGTACCTTTTAATTCCATAGAGAGTACGGAAAATAGCGTGCCAAGTGGACATGTGAAGCATGAAGTGATTACAAAGGGAATTATAGAGACTAGGAAAAATAGAAGTGAACCCTAGGGGTGAGGCATATGCGTAGCTTGTATATGTTGTTGTGGTTGTATTTTCGCATTTTTGTTTCTTCTTGTCGTGTATTAAGGATGTACATTCAAAAGAAGAGTGAGAAATTAGTTAAGGTTCTGTATATGAAAATCAAAGCAATGCATATATAAGTAAGTAAAAGTGTGAAAGTATGTAAAAAAAAGTGTGCACCTGATGTATAAGAGTGTAAAGGATAGAAAGATGTCCTGAAATAATTCAAAGGGTGAGTTGTTTGGGAGATCTCACACAAAGTGCAAGTTGGGAGATCTCACACCAAGTGCAATTTTTTTGGGAGATCTCACACTAAGAGAATTTTGTTGGGGTGATCTCACAGCACGAGAGAAGAGTGTTGTGGAGAGAGGTCTAGTTTTTCTATCCTTCCATGAATTCTTCCCGAGTGAGCACCACTGCAGATGGTATGTCTCATATTGTAATTGATTATAGGAGATAAAATGTATTATGTATTTAGAGGAAAGTGCCTCTTACTATAGGATTGTGATAAAGACTGTGATGTACTAAGAAATTGCATGTTTTAGGCCCCAAGAAATTACCACCCACATGAAGACATAAGTACCATGTGCTACTTTATGTGTCAAGGCACTACTATTTGGTCTGTATGTTAGGTCTAAGCTTGTCTATGGAACATTATGTGACTTTGTTTCTATGATGTTTTTGTACTGTGTTGATCTCAATTGTAGATATGAGTTTTATAGGGGTGATTTGTTCACCCAATGTATGCCCCCCTAGTTTGGGTTGCATGTAACAATTGTAGGAGAATGCAGCCCAAAGGAGAGGACCAAAGATTGGTATGCATATTTGAATGTGGATACCTACAGGGGGTAGGGGATGTGCATGGTAGAAACCAAGGAAGATATAAACAAAGTAGGCTAGTACAAGTGTTAGTAGTTAAAGTAGCTAGCAACCAAAAGAAGAAAATATAACAAGTAAATGTAAAGCCAAGATATACCACGAGAAGCATGTTTCATACATGAGACATTTCTCACAATGTCACAAGATAATAAATTCCAAAGTGGAAAAAAGCATACAATGATCACATAACACATAGGGCATATCCCACAAACAATAACATACAATATCAAAAAATAGCAAGCAAAATTTGACAAATACCAATGGTTATATATAGTTATAAAAGGAACATGTTACACATGAAGTGCTTGTTAGCATGTTAGAAAGAAAAATAGTATGTTAAAGCGTGTAAATATTATTGAAAATTAAGTACTAGTAGTAAATGGTGAAATAATAGAACATATAGTGTGTGAGAGTAGTCAAATTTAGATGTCCCCAGGAGCCTCAATGGGACTGGAAAGGGATCCAGTGTCAAGCATCTTGTATCATGCAACGAGATGTAAAATACCTAGATTCACTTCCAAAGACCAAGTGAACGCGCAATGCATATATGATAAAGATAATGACATACTAAGAATCAGTTAGCATAGTAAGCAAAGTGAAAAATGTAATTACTATAAACTAGTAAGAATAAATGCAACCAAGGTATGAAAATCTTGTATGAGTGTGATGGTATGATATGCAATATGTGAAGATGGTAGGGATAGCATGTTCGAAGAAAAATGAACTGAGAGGGGATGTGAATTAGTCCTTATAAAATTTCAAATTAGACTTCATATCTGAAACTCAAAAAACCATAAGCATACAATCACAATAACCACTTATTCAACTCTTAATGTGCACACACCATAACCATCAATAAAGCATGTAGCCATGAAAGCAAAGAAACACCATAAGAACACAACAGGGATAATTTTAGTGGTGAATATTTGTAATATGGTGAAAATTTCATTTTAGGAAAATTTGAATAGGTAATTTTTTCGGAGTTGGTCAGTGTCTTGTTCACCTAAAATTTACAGTATATGTATTTTTTGGGGTCAGCTTCGCCTTCATTTGAAAACATCTCCTCTAAAAACATAAGTTATTTTTTGGGTAGTATACTATTGTACTACCACAAGTAGCTTACCAAATTACCAATACCGTGAAGTTTGAACTCACATACTCTTAAGCACCAGAGATTGTTGTTAGCCTGTTAGGGTTAGTTGTTAACGTGCGACAGGGATATAGTTGATGTGTGACAAAGAGGTATTGTAGACACATGACAAGGAGATATTGCAGATGCGCAAAAAGGGGGTAATTAGTTAACGTGTGAGAGGAATAGAGTTGATGCGCAACATAGATAGTGACACCTTATTGACACGCGATAGAGAGATTTGACACGTGACAAGGGCATAAGCAGTTGATTCTCAACAGGGAAAGAGTTGACACACGACAAAGCTAGTTAACGCCTTGGTGATGTGTGATAGAGATATTTGATGCCTTGTTGATGCGTGACAGGGATATTTGACGTATTGTTGATGCATAATAAAGGGTTAGTTGTTAACATGCGATAGGGATTACCATAGTTGATGCGTGATAGTAATTTTTACTCTAACTCTCTGAGTCACTACTTGGTTCTTTTGCTAACGCAGGACTCTGTTCAAAATAATGGAAGGTACTAGTCCTAAGAATACGAAGACCCTAAAAGTAACTAAGAAATCTTAGAAATCATTGTTCAAGTATTTTGTAAACTCTACTGATACAAATATTGAAAATACCAACAACCATATAGATGCAACCAGAAAGAATCACAGTACTGACTGTGTGGAAGGTATTATTAAGGTGGACATGCATTCTGCACAGTATCAAACAAATGACACCTACAATAATATGCCAGATCTTGAAGATATTCTTCCTATTGGGGTGCAACCAGAAGTGCATCTAGATAACACACATACAAATACTCAACAAAATGGAACACAAAAATCAAATTCAAATTTTGGTTCACGAAAGAGGAAACCAGGTGATTGTGATATTGCTCAAAATTCTACTCAAAAAAGTAAAACATTGAAAACGAACAAGAATATGTGGACCATTAGCAGGTCATACAAGTTTAATTGAGCAGCTATATTTCCTTTTATCAAACTTGTACAATCATCTAGTTCTGAAGAGATCCCATCTGAATGTACATGTACAATATGTAAGTGGAAATTGGGAAAGTAACAAAAAATGCAAATGAAGATGGACATTATAGAAAAACATTGTGGAAAATAATATTTGACTGTAACGGGGGTGGATGGCCAGAAAATCAAAACACACAGGTGGAAAATTGAAAAAGAATTCATGCATGTTTAATACATTGCAGATTATGAGGCAGAGCAAAAAAAATGTAGACATCTCATGGAAAAGGGAGGAACGATCACATCGCAAATTGGTAAGATGAATCAAACAAATCTACATGCAAAAATCATACAATTCTCTACTTTATTTCACATACTAAAGAAAGGAAAACCGATTTCGAATTTCCTCGATTTCAAATTTTTCTGTCAATATAATGGAATGTTGAACATGCCTTAGTCCCATTGGTCTAAAAGTAGTGGATGGGAAATGGAAAATGCCTTTTAATGATAGAGAAGGAATATTTGAAAGGGAATGTAAAAAAATTAAAGTTTATCTCTTTTTCAATTGATGAAGTGACAGCA
The DNA here is from genome assembly GCA_019776745.2 of Taxus chinensis. Lineage (NCBI taxonomy): Eukaryota > Viridiplantae > Streptophyta > Pinopsida > Cupressales > Taxaceae > Taxus > Taxus chinensis. Next base: position 560,601,384 of record CM034153.1, on the reverse strand, counting down.
GTCGACAACACTGCATGGGTATGTATCCATGTCTATACTTTAGAAAAACATATAAGGACACCTCATCTTTTGGGTGTTATGAAAATGGTTGAAAACTGTAATGCCAAAAACCTACATTAAATAGTTGTTTCTCATTTGAAATATATTGTTGGAATGACTGATTATGAAATTGGTACGAATTTGGTATGCATCAGGGTAGATGGTGCATCTGTCATGCAGGGTCACCGAACAGGGTTGTATGTTAGATTACAAACAACAGTGGCCCAATATATGCTACCAATTCACTGTCTGGCTCATAGAATGAATTTTGCGTATAAAATGGTAAGCAACCACGAAAAATGTTGCTAAATTAGAAGACCTTATAAGAGAACTTCATGCCTATATGGCAATCATCTCAAAGTGATTTCTTGAGTTCCAAAAATTCACAATTGGAATTACAGATGGAAAAAAACTTCTGAAAGATGTTAAGACTAGATGGATCTCTTTGTATGAACCTGCATGCAGAGTTCGTGAGGAGTATCCTTCGTTGGTTGGTTTCATGTACAAATATCGTCATGAAGATGATAGGGAAAGGGACTTTTTGTTCCGTTTAACTGATTTGGAGACATTGCTTACATTGTTTGGTATTCTTCCAATGTTACAGGAGATCAATACACTAATGAAGCATGTACAGGGGAGATTAATCTATATTGTGGATTTTATACGGATGAGAAAAATGGTATGTCAAAGTCTTGATATCTTGTACTATTCCCAAGATAGTTTTGATACAGTTGTTTTTGAGAATTGGAAAGCTTTATTAGACCTTAAAAATCCCAGTAAATATTTGAGATTTAATATCCTCGATCACCCCTGCATCACTGTTAATGGGAGGGACATACCACTGTACATTTTTCAAAAACGTCAAGATATTACAGGATCGGAATGAGAAGATGTTCCTGTGACACGTAATCTCTTTGAATCTGTTATAGTTGAAACAAGAATAAAGCTTAAAAAATTTTCAAAATCCTTATCATCACAAATCAGAGAACATTTCTCCAAAGATAAAATTTTTGAAGCCATGGGTGTGATGAATCCTAATTTTTGGAATACTGAAGGTGGTCATGTTGAATTTGTAAGAAAGCATATCCATAAATCCATGGGTATAATAATGGAAAATTTCACAAAAACTTCAGAGTTCAAGGTTATGGAAATCAAAGGTATACTAAATGTTGATTTATTAAAATTTCAATCAAAAAAATTTTGCAACAACAAAGAGGAACCAATATAAAAATTTAGATGAACCTTCTGAAAGTGGTGCTATTACAAGGTTGTGGAGAGGAATCTATCAAAGTTCTATCTTACAAGAAGATATCAGTGAATATTTCAGATTATATGAGTTATGCCAAACAATGATTTTGGGATCTATGGAGCACAAAAATGTTTTCAGTGCATTATCATTTATAAAATCAAAACTGAGAAACAAGTTGGATAAAAATCTGGAAAGTTGCATGAGGTGTTATGTATCTCGATACTCCATGGAAACATTTCGATTTGACAGAGCAATTACGCATTGGAATTCCCTTTGTGAAAGAAGAGGTGTGAATAATACAGCTACAAGTACAATGGTTCCCAACGTTGAGAGTGGAATTGGCGTATCGTCACACTCTACAGAAGATAACATCAAGTTTGAAGAAGCTATTGAGAATGGATTGTTTCAAATTTAAATAGGTATCTTCTTCACCTTAATCTTATTGTTTTTCACTTTAAATTTTTTAAGCTCTTGTTATCATTAAAGATGTTACAGGTATATATATTTACATTTATTTAAATACAAATTTTTTATTTTTTTGAAAACGTGGGTTGACATCCATCAGAGGAAGCTGGTACTTCTCGGGACTGACAATGTCAGGAAACTCACACATCTATCTACTAATCTATTTCTTGTGTTGAGTTTTTCTTAAAACAAATATCTAGCACATTACCAGTGATGATTTCACAGCCATCTAAAACACTAGAGGTAAGTTAAACCCTATCATATCATTTTTCTTGATTTCTTACAATTGTGTTTAATTTATTTTTTATATTTGCAAAATGCTTTGATATATTTTTAAAACTTTGTGGGATTAAAATGACACAATTGAATTTTACAGAGGAAGATATTTCAATATTATATAATTCATAATCCATGATCCATTATACAATTTTTCATCCACAATCGTGCTAGAAGCTAAATCTACGTCCACATAAAATTCATCATCATCCATATATATCATATCATCATCATATCATTATCATAATCCTGACACTACAATTATTATTAAAACAATTATTTATCTATTTTAAATTTAAAGCAATGTCTCTTTCCTAACACATTCCATTTTTTTTAAACAATTCATGATCATATCATTACAAGTATATCCATTCTAATGTCATCTATATCCATTTTAACACATTCCATTTATTTATCATCTATATCCATTCTAATGTCATCGTAATCATATCATTACAAGTATAGAGAATAATTATCTTAAAACAAGTTTAAATGTCTAGAGAAGAAGAATTATCATGCTTGAAGCTAAATCTACGTCCACATAAAATTCGTCATCATCCATATATATCATATCATCATTATATCATTATCATAATCCTGACACTACAATTATTATTAAAACAATTATTTATCTATTTTTGAATCGAAAGAAATGTCTCTGTCCTAACACATTCCATTTTTTAAAATAATTATCCATTATCGTCATTCATCATCATCTATATCCATTCTAATGTCATCATGATCATATCATTACAAGTATAGAGAAGAATAATTATCTTAAAACAAGTTTAAATCTCTAGAGAAGAAGAATTATCATGCTTGAAGCTAAATCTATGTCCACATACAATTCATGATAATCCAAGTAAACAAGAAACATACATCATCATCCATATCTAATGCAATCATCATTACAAGTAAACCAAAAAACATAAACTCCATATACAATCTAGAAATTCTATACATAATATATAGGAAGTTATAAAATTAAAGATTATATAGTATTTCAATTTTTCAAATCCAGATAATAAAATTCAAATGCCATGACCACAACATTCAATGTTTCAAATTTTCAAATATAGACTCAATATTTCAAGTTTCCACACTCAATAATAAAAAATTTCAACCCTCTTTTTCTATATCCATTTCAACTCATGTGCTCCTTTCCCTAATGGTTTCTTCACCTGTGGCTGTACCCCTTTCCCCAACGGTAGAAATAACCCCAGAAGTTATGAGATCTTCCGTAGCATTGTCCATATTTTTAAAAATTCTTTCTTCTTGCTTTGTCTCATCTCCATGGGACAACAAATTTGGATCAGCTGCTGCCTTAGCTTTGAATAATATTTCAGGGTCGAAACCATGCTCTTTAATTATCCGCTTCAGTGTATCATTTTTTTTGTTAACCAAAATAATATTTTCCTTCAAATTCTTTGTTGCGGATAAACTGTTCTTCGTTGTTTCCAAGTGAACTTGGAAAACCTTTGCTTGACTCTTCAAATTTTCATATTTCAACTGCATAAAAAAAGTAATGTCAATTCAACATATTACTAAAATAAGAAAAACTTTAAATTACAAAAATTATTAATTGAAAGTGATAATACTTACGACCACTTTATCTCTCTCGGCATTTGCAACTACTACCAGATCCTTGTCCTTAGACCATTTGTTAAAATATGTCTGGGCCTCAGCACTAATATTTTCCAATTTGTTTAATGTCTTATCCAAAATGTCATCTTTATAGTTGTTATACGTGACAGTACCACTTCTTACTTGGTAAGTAAGGAATCCATCTTTGCAGGTTGATTCTAGACTACAACATATAAACTATCCCTTTGCTAATAGTTTTCATAAATACTAATAATCTCATTGATAAGTACTTTAGCCCTTCTCTCCCATTCTATGAGCTAACTGATATGCGGTAGAATAAACTCACCGACATGGGATTGACAATCATAACCAATTAAGTTCTCCAAAGGAAAAGGTAACAACTGTTCACCATCTGTATCTGATGAAGATTATCTCGCTGGAGAGGTATGGGGCCTTTCTTGTAGATATTTTTGTTGATGCAAAATCACAGCACCCCTGGACGCACATCAGGCTTTTAGGTTGATGTTCAGGCATCCAGTGTGATTGCACAACATGGAAACCTCTCTCCAAGCGTGGGACTTGTGAAACCGAGAGAGGAATCTCCAGAGAAGGCTGGTTCCTGCTCCTAAACTACCTGCCACAAGCTATTCCAGTGCAGGAAAGCTAATCTAATCCTAATCTAACCATGCCAAGGAGACAGAGAGAGAGAGAAAAGGGAAAAACAGCAAAAGCCTACACTAAAACGGTGATACACCAGAGAAGGAGAATGTTGAACATCTATCAAAACTGCCATGAGACAAAGAGAGGTGAGCAATGGGAAGGATGGACAGATGCATCAAGGGCCCAAGGATAGATTTCACACAGATTGTGTCCCAAAACTCCATGAACACAGCTCCAGATCTGCAGTGAACGTTCAAACATGCATAGATACCTGCAATGAAGAGAGGCAAGAAGAGAACAAGCAAAAACGAGGAAGGATGGACGGATGCATCACAAAACACGTTTTGTTGCTCCAGAAGTTTGCACAGAACATCATTCCATTAATAAGAGGCAAAAAATGCCATTACAGAGCAGGGAGGAGGTTCGAACTCCATTTTCAACCCTAGAGAAGAAAAGAAGGGAGGAGCAGAGCAGAAAGATGAACAACCCCTTTTTTTTTTTTAATCAGCCAAAACTGGCTTTTTTACATTGCATGGGTCGAGCCCAGGGGACAGAAAACATAGGAAAATGTGTAGGACGCCCAACCATTGACCAAAACGCATTCTTCATTAAAATCGGTGGTTTAGACATCACTTCTGGCCAAGCTGAAGAAGAATGCGACCCATGTGCATGAAAACTAGTTGTTGAAATGTCGCTTCTAGCCATTACCACACGTCAGATCCGTTTCTCGATTTTCTCTCTTCAGACTGCACCAAAAGTCGAGATTGATCCCAGAATCATGTAGAGGATTTCACTAGCTTTCCGTTGATATAAGGAACATGCAAATCCGAGCTCTGGATCAAAAGATACGACGATTTGAAGAAAACAGGCAAAAATGGATTTGAAAAGCTTTTCCCGCGCTTCGCCACCTGGATGACACGTGTCATGTGTTGATTGGCTGAGAAATGTCTTTAGTCTGTCGGGTTCGGGATTCTCCTTTGCATTTGCATGTTTTCCTCCCATGCTTTTCCGACTTGTTTCCCCGATCAAGAAACCCGATTTGATTTGCCTTGATTTCCCTGCCACCTGGGACACGTGGCATGCATTGATTGGTCGACAGGGGCGCGGGGACTTCTTCTAATTTTAAATTTTTGGCTTAACTCGGCCAAATTTTCTAACTCTTCCCCGAGCTCCGCACTTGCCTGCTCCATTGGACACGTGTCCAATTCCTATTGGCTCGGGCTGACCCCTCAAAACTCGCCCTTTGACTTTTGACTTTTCTCCCTGATGACACGTGGCGTCTTTTGATTGGCTTTCGGCTCCTTCGGTTCCTTCATGTCCATTTGTCCCGGATGTCCCATTTGCCTTTGGACCCTTTGGGACAATTTCAGCCGATTCGGCCGGTTCGCGCCTTTTCGGCCCGATTGTCCCTTTTGCCTTTGGACCGCTTGGGACAATTTCACCTGGTTCGGCCGGTTCGGGCCCATTTGTCCCAGTTGTCCCACTTTGTTCCGGGCTGCCTTGACTCTTTTCGGCCGGTTCGGCCAGTTCGCTCCCTTTTGGCCCGATTGTTCCATTTGATTTTGGACTTACTGGCCCTTTTTCGCCCGGTTCGGCCGGTTCGCGCCTTTTCAGACCGCTTGTCCCACAGTCGTCTTTCTCTGCAGTTAGTCGATTTTCTCTCTCGGTCGAACTGGCATTTCACACCCGCCGCGTACTTTCATCCCATTTGGCGCGAATGCTTAGTTGGCCGCCTGGACTCATTTCGGGCGGTTCGGGCGGTTCGCGTACCTTTGGCCCATTTGTCCCACCTTGTGCTGGACTGGGACTTAGCAGATTTTCACAAATTTTCCTGGCCCGAACTACTTGCTTTCTGCAACCTTGTCCGCACTTTCTCAGAGCTTGCTCTTTTCCTCTCAGACAGGGGACTTAGAAAATAATTGAGGGGACTCTAGCAACATGATTTTTGGCCCCGAATCAATCAATATGCCCGGAGCTTGAATACTCTGATGCATGTTATCGAAATTTACCCTCGGGGGGTGAAATTTTGACAACAGTTTTGACGACTCAGAGGGGTCATCTGCCTGCTAGATGAAAAGACCAGTAGCCTGAAGCAATCCATTGGGCATGGAGTCATGAGTTGTAACCTGCAACTGATCTAAACTTTGAAAACCTCCCTCTGAGCCACTTGGAAACCCATTGAACCTGGAGTGTCTTCACCAAGATGCCACTGAAATGAACTGTGCCAGAGCAAAACCAGCAACACCAAAACTATGTACAAAACTGAAAATCATACATGCCCCAAATGGAACATGCAGAGTGTGCACAAGCACTTCTTCTGCTGAAAGCAAACCTACCTACTCTACTCTAACTGGAAGCAAAGACAAGCTAAACAAACCCTGCAACTGGTTGTGAGAAATAGCTTCCTTTCTTCAAAATTGGCAGCCATGCAATTGATTTGGCACTGATCATGGCTGTTTGGATGGATGGAGAATCAACAAGAAGCTGGTCTTCTATCCAAATCATCAAGGTATCAACTGAAAAATCCAATACCTCTTTTAGTTGCTCTGCATTTGGATTGGAGAGGTATGGCAGCTGATCCTTGGTACTTTGTAGCTCATCCTCATGCTCAGAAGCAAGCATGACTGGTTGTGGCTTCTCCTTTGGCTCCAATGAAGCCAAATACCTGATTGGGCAAGGTCTGATCCGTTTGATATGCCCATTGCTGTGATTTTCAACTCCAAGAATGGAGTCTTCTTGTAGACCCACCTGAATGGATGATGTGGAAGAAATGGTGGAATCCTTCTGTCCTTTCTCTTCCTCCAATGAAGAACAGGGAAGATTAGAATCTTCCAATCTTGATTCCAAAGGGCTGCTGTAAGATGCAGGCTGCTGCAAATGAAAGCTCTCCTTCATGGCAGCAGACTCTTGTGTTTGGAATGTGGATGATGAAAGAGAGAATGGTGAAAACTCAACCGGCTCTTCTCCATCAAAACAGTCCTCCAAATCTGACAGGTAAACTACCTCATTGCTGTCCTGCTGCTCGTGTTCAACTTCCTCCATGGTGTCCTCTTGATCTGAAACTTGACCACCATGGTTTCCTTCACTCTCCAATATTGAGTTTGAGAGATCAAACTCCTTTTCAGTACTAGAACTTGAGAGAGATGAAGTAGAGAGAAGAACTAAAGGTTCTTCTGTAACCTGCTTTGTGCTCAAAGCCCTTGGATCTGCGTTTTTCTCCTCCATAGCTAGATTATGCTCCTCTTCTTTTGGATTTGGAGCAGCTTCTCCTTCCTCTACTATTTGAAGACAATCTTGCTCTTGATTGAACTCTTCCTCCAGCATGAAGTTTTTCAAGTCAAACTCTTCAATCTGCTGCTCTAGAGGACAAGTTGGGGCTGCAAGATCTTCTTCTCCAACAAAATCAGTCCTCACCACCATTTGTTCAACCTCAGCCTCTTCTGTGGGCTTCACCAGCAAAGGGATCTGTGTCATCCCAAATTTGGCAGCCCAAACCTTCAATTCATCTGTCATTTCTTTTCTTTTTGGCTCTTCCTCTTGTTGTCCTTGATGACTGATTTTTACAATTTCTTCTTTCCCACATGGAATTGGGAATGCAAGAGGAGAGATGGGTTGTAACTCAGCTGATTTTACAATTTTGTGTGGTGGTGGAGGCAGTGAAACCTCTTGTTTCTTTGGAGGAGGGGGTATTTCTTTTAGCTCTTGTGGAGGGGGTGACTGTTTGGAAGGGAAAATGAAAGAAGAATCGAGATGGGGTGGAAGACTAGGGGATGGAGGGATGGATTCAACACATGGGACAGCAGATGCGGAGTTTGAAACTTGACACTGCTGAACTGAAACAAATTGGGAAAGAGGAAAAGAAAAGGCATGAGATGGTGTGCTTACCTGTTGACAAGGTTGCTGAATACTCCTCTCATACACCTCTATTTCTTCAATCCACTTTGCAAGCAAAGGAAGCGTTGCAATCATGAAGTCAAGCTTCTCCTGAGGGCTGTAATGACTTGGAAAAGGTCCCACCCATGGACAGGGTGCTCCACAACCGATTCCAAATGCTCTCATCTGTGCCTGAGCCCTGGACTGCACTATGTTTACCTCCATCTTTTGGATTTTCTCCAACAAACCAGCATCTTGGATCTGATGGTCTTCATTGTATGCACACCCTTGCTCTTGGAAAGCTCCATAGCCAAACTGACTTTGGCACTGCTGCTCATATGGGTATGCATATTGATCTTGAATCTGCTCAAAATGCTGATTTGGAGGATTTGTAAAACGTGTTGGAGGTGTGATATACTACTGTTGGAAATGTGAGTTCCATGATGGAAATGAATTCATGATTGCACAACTTCATAGAATGAAAGAATGATAGAAGAGATGGAAAGAAAGATGGATGAAAGTGTATGGAAATGAATGGAAAGGAAGGTCTGCAACTCCAGAGATGGTTGTTGACCAGATGGAGTCGCCAGATGTGTTTGCAAGTGCCTCCAAAGGCTGAAATCTTCACAGGAACACATCAACCTGCAAAAGATGAAGTGAAAGACCTCTAAGGTCCCACCGGGCGTGCCAAAACTGTTAGTGCAAAATCACAGCACCCCTAGACACACATCAGGCTTCTAGGTTGATGTTCAGGCATCCAGTGTGATTGCACAACATGGAAACCTCTCTCCAAGCGTGGGACTTGTGAAACCGAGAGAGGAATCTCTAGAGAAGGCTGGTTCCTGCTCCTAAACTACCTGCCACAAGCTATTCCAGTGCAGGCAAGCTAATCTAATCCTAATCTAACCATGCCAAGGAGACAGAGAGAGAGAAAAAAGGGAAAAAACAACAAAAGCCTACACTAAAACGGTGATACACCAGAGAAGGAGAATGTTGAACATCTATAAAAACTGCCATGGGACAAAGAGAGGTGAGCAATGGGAAGGATGGACAGATGCATCACAGGCCCAAGGATAGATTTCACACAGAAAGTGTCCCAAAACTCCATGAACACAGCTCCAGATCTGCAGTGAACGTTCAAACATGCACAGATACCTGCAATGAAGAGAGGCAAGAAGAGAACAAGCAAAAACGAGGAAGGATGGACGGATGCATCACAAAACACGTTTTATTGCTCCAGAAGTTTGCACAGAACATCATTCCATTAATAATAGGAAAAAAATGCCATTACAGAGCAGGGAGGAGGTTCGAACTCCATTTTCAACCCTAGAGAAGAAAAAAAGGGAGGAGCAGAGCAGAAAGATGAACAACCCCTTTTTATTTTTTAATCAGCCAAAACTGGCTTTTTTACATTGCATGAGTCGAGCCCAGGGGACAGAAAACATAGGAAAACATGTAGGCCACCCAACCATTGACCAAAACGCATTCTTCATTAAAATCGGTGGTTGAGACATCACTTCTGGCCAAGCTGAAGAAGAATGCGACCCATGTGCATTAAAACTGGTTGTTGAAATGTCGTTTCTGGCCATTACCACACGTCAGAGCCGTTTCTCGATTTTATCTCTTCAGACTGCACCAAAAGTCGAGATTGATCCCAGAATCATGTAGAGGATTTCACTAGCTTTCCGTTGATATAAGGAACATGCAAATCCGAGCTCTGGATCAAAAGATACGACGATTTGAAGAAAACAGGCAAAAATGGATTTGAAAAGCTTTTCCCGCGCTTCGCCACCTGGACGACACATGTCATGTGTTGATTGGATGAGCAATGTCTTTAGTCTGTCGGGTTCGGGATTCTCCTTTGCATTTGCATGTTTTCCTCCCATGCTTTTCCGACTTGTTTCCCCGATCAAGAAACCCGATTTGCCTTGATTTCCCCGCCACCTGGGACACGTGGCATGCATTGATTGGTCGACAGGGGCGCGGGGACTTCTTCTACTTTTAACTTTTTGGCTTAACTCGGCCAAATTTTCTAACTCTTCCCCAAGCTCCGCACTTGCCTGCTCCATTGGACACGTGTCCAATTCCTATTGGCTCGGGCTGACCCCTCAAAACTCGCCCTTTGACTTTTGACTTTTCTCCCTGATGACACGTGGCGTCTTTTGATTGGCTTTTGGATCTTTCGGTTCCTTCGTGTCCATTTGTCTCGGACGTCCCATTTGCCTTTGGACCCTTTGGGGCCGATTCGGCCGGTTAGCGCCTTTTCGCCCCGATTGTCCCTTTTGCCTTTGGACCGCTTGGGACAATTTCGCTCGGTTCAGCCGGTTCGGGCCCATTTGTCCCACTTGTCCCACTTTGTTCCAGGCTGCCTTGACTCTTCTCGGCCGGTTCGGCCGGTTCACGCCCTTTTGGCCCGATTGTTCCATTTGATTTTGGACTTACTGGCCCTTTTTCACCTGGTTCGGCCGGTTCGCGCCTTTTCGGCCTGCTTGTCCCACAGTCGTCTTTCTCTGCAGTTAGTCGATTTTCTCTCTCGGTCAAACCGGCATTTCACGCCCGCCACGTACTTTCATCCCATTTGGCGCGAATGCTTAGTTGGCCGCCTGGACTCATTTCGGCCGGTTCGGGCGGTTCGCGTACCTTTGGCCCATTTGTCCCACCTTGTGCTGGACTGGGACTTAGCCGATTTTCACAAATTTTCCTGGCCCAAACTACTTGCTTTCTGCAACCTTGTCCGCACTTTCTCAGAGCTTGCTCTTTTCCTCTCAGACAGGGGACTTAGAAAATAATTGAGGGGACTCTAGCAACATGATTTTTGGCCCCGAATCAATCAATCTGCCCGGAACTTGAATACTCTGATGCATGTTATCGAAATTTACACTGGGGGGGGGGGTGAAATTTTGACAACAATTTTTCTACTTGATTTTGCCTTTAGGTGGCCTGATCCTGTTTGTGATAAAATTAATCAAGATTCAGACAAATAAATTTAAAGTGAAATGTAATTCAATATGGTAAAGTATGTTGAAATTAAAGTATACCTACTGGCCTTGAATCATCTCATGGGTATTGAAAAATCCAGTTGGGTCATTGCTATTAATGCCCAAGTAATCTTCATCTAAATTTATATTATTCAAAACTGATATTCCCATTGCAATGGGCAAGCCACCAAGTGAGAGGGTTGGAATTCGAAAGGAGGAGACAATGTTTAGTGTCCCACTAGGGGCCGGAGCAATTGGCATGCGTTTACCAATGTTCTTTTTTCGTGTTCCTCTAGTTGGAATTTTAAATATTATTGGTTGAGGGGGGGTCGGTGCTAGTTTTTGGATAGAAGGAGGACTGTAATGTGCTAAAAAGTTCAAGAAAAAACATATGAAAAACTAGAAAACAATGTAAAAACTACAAAATTAAACAAAGTAGTATTCGAAAATTATACCTTGTTGTTGAGGGGTATCTTGTCGTGGTGCTAAGGGTGGCCATGTTGGAGTAGTAATTGGTGGTTGTTGAGAAGATAAAAATGCATGCAACTTTACTAAGTGAGTTAGGGAAGATGGTTGAGTTTTTGAAACATGTGTATGGTCCAAATTCCCTGTAATGTCATCAACATTGAATTGTATGTCAATTCAATTAGGTAAAATTTAAATTGGAAAATGAAAATACAATTTTGGAATTTGTAAATGATACATGAAAAGTTATTACTTCTTTGGCATTTAATGAATTCAAATTATTGGGGGTTTGGAGAGGAGTGAGCTTCCATTTTAGATTGGGAATCTCCTGAAGCCTCAGCATGTTGTTGGCCTCTTCCTCTTGAGAATGCCTTTTTTCAGGGAAGGGCTTCCATAAATCTTCTCTGCAAACAATAAATTGTTAATACCTGTGCACAATGTAATGTCAAAATACAAACTTAATATATACCTATTGTTCTTCAAATCAACACCTCGTCAGTGCAAGTGGGAATTGGTTTGTCTTTTAAATTTAAAATAGCCTCGTAATAAAGGCCAAGGAGATAGTTTGTGGAGTAAATGAAAGGTTTTTCTGAAAAATTTGCATTTGTTATGTCAGTTCTTTTTTTTTTTGATAAAAAGGTGCACCAATAAAATTTTTGTTTTGTGATAGTTGCAACAATGTATGCAATGGCCCAGTTTGGTATATCTATTTGCCAACCCTGCAAAACTATTCTGGATTGAAAAAAGGAATTCATTGTAGCAAGAAAGTGGTGTGAAATTGATTTCGTATCCACACCATGCCTGGATTTATTGACATAAGCTGCAAATGCCAAAAAACAATGGGAATTAATTTAACATTAAATTGCATCACAATCAAAAACTGAATAAAAAATGACAAGTGAAATTAATTATACTTACAATCAACATGGAAACCGAATGTCGATTCAAGATATTTCTTATCATCTTCAACGAGTGTTTCCTTCATTGTAACAAAGGGTAAATTTATGAATGGAAGGCTCGTAAACCAATGGATGTCAGTTGCATCGATACCGAATTGAAACAATCAGTCGTTGTTCATAGTAACATAAAATAGGTTGTCCTCTGTATTATAAGATGAGATAAGGTAGTTCAAAATATTTGGGTCTGTTTCGAAATAGGGCATCTTAACGAGCCCACTAAACTCACATGCATCAATCAAATATTTATATTCGGAAGTCATCTGTAAAATAATATGGATGTGGGGGCACAAAGGATTCCTGTAGATGATCTTGCCCGTGGATAGGACTAGATTTTCCTCTTGAATTTTGTCTTGACGTTGTAGTTGGGATGCACTTGTAGTTGTCATTGTAGTTGTGATTGAGTCTTTGAGAATGATGGATTCCTGTATACAAAAAAAATCAAGATCTAGAAAGTGTAAATGTGAAAATGGCCGATGGGAGGGTATTTATAGGACAAATCCAGGGTCAATGACATTTATCGATGCACATCAACAAGGGCCATTGACACACGTCAATAAGGGCCATTAACACATGTCAACAAGGGCCATTGATGTGTATCAACAAGGATCATCGATGCACGTCAATGGCCCTTGTTGATGCACGTCAATGGCCTTTGTTGACGCACATCAATGGCCCTTGTTGACACATGTCCATGACTCCTTTTGACACGTGTCAATAAGGACCATTGATGTGCGTCAACAAGGGCCATTGACGTGCGCCAATTACCCTTGTTGATGTTGTCAATGGTCTTTGTTGATGTGCATCAATGGCCCTTGTTGACGCGCATCAATAAGGACCATTGACGTGCGTCAACAAGGACCATTGACGTCATGTTGATGCACGTCAATAAGGGTAGTTGACGCACATCAATGGCCCTTGTTGATGCTTATTAACACAACATCAATGGTCCTTCTTGACGTGCATCAATGAGACGTCAGTGTCTGAATATATGTAGTCTCTCTGGCTCGAAAAACTTGGTGAAAATTTAGTTCTGGAAAACTGTAAAATTTTCGTTTAACTAAAATCGGTTCTAGGGATATTCACTAGGTATTTTCCACCTCCAATTTTATAGAGGTGTCTTAAAATGAACCCTGAAACACAAGATATAATTGGGAAAACCTCAAGGGGAAGAAAATTCACTAAAACAACATATTATATTAATATGTTTCTGAATTTATTAAGGCACCAACCTCACAAGGAGCACCAACCCCTATTTTAATAGAGCACCAACCCTACAAGGAGCACCAACGCCTAATATTGTGAAGCACAAACTCCACAAGGAGGATACAACCCCCAAAAATGATTAAAAAAAACCACTCAACCACAACTAATGGAGATCAAATATTCAACTTGCACTTCTTCACTCAAACCCTAGGTGATCACACTTCACAAAATAAGCTCATCAAACACTCTAAAAATAATCAAACTCTTTCTCTCATGTCGCTTAATTTTTATTCACCTACAACACACTTGAATCAGCTCCAAATCATTCTCAAACCCCTAAAATCACACTTCACTTAGGTTGCTTCACATGCACACACTCAACTAGTTCCAAAAAGTACCCAAAAACATGCTTTTATATGCTTTCCACCTTTCAAACTCAGTCACAACCTTTTCCCTCCATTTTTTTCAACCCTTAAATCAAGGAAACATTTAAAAATTTAAATACAATAGTCACAAGTTACTCAATTAGGTCGTCCTAGCAAAAAAACTCATTACATGTGCCAAAAATGGCTCAATACCCCGTAGGCACATTCTTAAAAATGCCCTAACATTAGTTCCATACTTTTTTTATTAACCAAAAACCCTTAAATATGAATAAAATATCATTAAACATTCATATATGGTCACAATTAATACTATCCAATCAAATTATTTCATTTACTGGGCCCAGTTTCCTTTGCAATTCTCAAAACAGTTATTTCCTACACCCTAGACACTTAATATGATCGTCATATCACGTCTAATAATCCAAAGCATTCAATGTGACCACTAACAATAAATTTAATAAGCTATTAAACACTTATAAGCAAGTTAGAAGTCACGAAACATCCTTCACTCCAAACCACAATAACATTTTCCTTCACCAAATCAACCTGCCAAAAATTATGTTGCCAAAGGTTAGCTCATAAATACATTTATAAATACATTAAGTACCTCCAAATGGATTTATTAGATGAAAAATTCATACCTCTTCACATTCCAGTATATATGAAGCATCTCACAATCTATATATTACTTCAAACAACACAAACCTTTCACTAGAAAACATGTTGTCTTGAACTTCCAAATATATTCTTTCTTAAATAATTCCCTAGAAACCCTAACAAATTACCTCATCATGATTCAATCCATATAACACTATAAATATATATAAATCCTCTTTCTAACACAACTTTAATCACTTAAAAACTCCACTTTTAGCTCAAGTTATTCTCATTTTACAAGTCTTTGATATTTGAGATCCCAAAACTGCCCTTTGACCATTCAACTTGCTTTGAATTAAAAACATCATGAAACTACATGAAAATTTATTGAAACCTCCATATAAATAAATAAAAACTCCCAATCATCATGCACCATCAATTTTTCATGCTACTCCTTTGGACTATCTTGTCTTAAAACCTTCTTTCTCATAAAACTCTATTTTTAGGTGGGTCCCACTCATCACCATGACATCAACCATACATTTCTAAAAATCTTGAGGAGTCCTCTACAACATATAATAATTAATTTTTTTTAATCAATCAAAACTAGGCCAAAAAACTTCACTTTCCTCTAACTGCTCCTAGCTAGGGTTTAATACCTCTTTACCTTCTTAACATTCGTTCATAAAAAAATTTCAATCAACTGACCTGATTATTTTTTTAAAACCATATAAAATCGCCTTATAATCATCCTTAAAATACATAAATCCCCATGAAAATTACACTATTCACAACGAGCATCTGAAGTTGCACTTCGAGATGGAAATGCACTAGATTTTAACCCTCTCTTACAAAAACAATCATATCTTGAAAAATTCACATCATGGGCAACTGGAATTTTTTTGAGAGAACTATGACTCATCCCTATAACATATCCCATCATCATAATATCAATTACATGGCTCCAACTCTCCAGTCACTATGACTTATCTATGTTTGCATCTTAAATCCTCAATGAAGAAGCTAGAGTCAACTGAAATAATGCAATAAATAAACATAAAACCTATAAAAATGACCCAAACATACCTGATATTCCATTATATACCTAAATTAATTCTTCCATGAGCTCATATGGCTCCAAACCACACTGTTACACCTCTAAGAAACCGTACCTTCTCCCAATGAGCACTTGTAACATAGAAAGCACATACAAGTGTAGATACATGTGACTTGCTAGGAAGCTGTATAGGCTTGCAAAGAGCAAGCACACCTCATTGAATCCCACTGTAGTAGTTGATATACATCTGAACTAGTATGTTATAATCACATACAACATCAGGACATCATCATCATATAACATTCACTTTTTCATTAATTTGGCTTTGCATCAACGACAACACTTATTAGCCTACATGCCAACAATCTCCCCCTTTTTCATTAATGGAAAACACCCTGAACTTCTCCCCCTTTTTACATTAATTACAAAGACATACACGTATCTTACCTTCTTCACCTTCTTCATCTTCATACCTTTGTGGTTTGGTTAGAAACATCAACCAAAGGTTTCAAACAAGCTCCATCTATTGATTTTTACACAAAAACTAATTCTTAGCCTCATTTTAAGCATTCAAGCAACATGTTACCCCTTGAATAAGAAATTAAAACATATAAGCATCACCATAAATCATAAAATCACCTTGGTATGGGAAAAAACATCATTTCCAACCTCCTAAGTATGCAAAACAAGCATATATTCACCTTATACCCTGCTTTGACCTTCTTTACAACTTTGTAGCAGTATATAGTCTAAGTCATACATAGTGAAATCATGACAACAATGCCAAAAAACCATGCCACATTATTAATTCACCTTTCTTTTCAATGAACTATCATTTTTAGGCCTAAATCATGTAATATAAGGCATATGCATACTCTTCATACCAAGACCAAAACTATGAGTCCAAAAAAGACTTCTTAGAGAAAAAATGACAAATTTCAACATGCAATTGTAGGTCACTCAAGCATTGAATCAACCAAAAAACACTCCCCCTGGACACAATACCTAAAATACTAGCTCAAGAGCACAAAATAGAGCAACTAGCCTTGAAGTCATGTTTACAACTTTGTCAAGGTCCAAAACAACATTTTCAATCTTTTGTAGTCATATTTGACTAAGATAAGAAAAATTTGGCTAAATCATGCATAAACAATTGAGATCATACCTTATGAGAATTGTGGAGGTCATCTTTTCCTTCTATAAACCCAATTAAACTATGAGATGCAATATACTCAACTGAACAACTTCTTCATACTTGTAGGAGCATTTTAGACATTACAGTAGCACCTGTAGAAACAATACTTATTGGCAATACCTGCAACACCTAACTTCAAGCCTCTCTAGTGCCTTATAACCACAATTTACACTATCTAGAGGAGAGCATACATGTTCCCCATGTCCTAAACATTCTTGTAAACTTTCTTGACCACCATATACCTATAGCATAAACATTTCTTATAATGACACCTTTTTCAACACTATTAGAAGACTGATAACAACATGTCAATATCAAAATATTCATTTAGAGAGAAATAGAGTGTATTGTACCTTCTAAATACTTACACCTTCTTTCATGATGAGCTATACAAATCTCCCCCTATCATTAGAATAAAAATTACAACCTCTTACTAGTTATGCCCCTATCTCAGAGCACTGTAGCACTATCTCGGTCTTCACTTAAAGGTAAAAATTAATATATTGACCCAAAAAAGATCATTTCAACCCATAAGCACACTTCTCCACTAATATTCACCATAATAATTTCATATAAATAATTGAGCAATCATCATTTAACCTTCAACACCATTGTTACCATGCAAATTTTGAGCTCCTACAGGCCTATAGGATGTTAATCTAAAGCAAAGACAATTTTTCAACCCTTGACAATAAAATAGGACTTCCAACTACTATCATCACTTGTAAACTATGAATATAGGAAATTACATATCTATTCCAAATGATTATGAGTTTTGGAACACATGGCATATGATTGAGAATAGCATGCTCTGCCACTTCTAAACATGTACATAATCATCTTCCTTCATGGAGCTCCAATAGACTCCTACTAGCACATTTTCACTTGAAATCACCACCAAAATATATTCTAAGCACTTTGAAAACACTTCATCAGAATAGAAACCTCAAGAAACATACCAAAAATGAGGGAAACCATCTTACATACCTGAGTCACCATCACTACTGCCACTGTATTGTAGAATGCATTGTTAGGCATGAATCATGGTGAAGGATAGCTAACTCTTCTTCACAACCATTATAAAACATGTCAACCAATTTGTGTATCCTTTGAATACATGGTGAATCTCATTACTACTACAAATAACCATGTCAAATCTTGAAGACATCCAACAGTCAGGGTTTTAGAGACCAAACCCTCCTCACTATGCATCATGAGAGAACACTCCAATACTTTTACGTATAACTAAAAAATACACATATTTGAAGCTTCAAACTTTCAAATTCTCTATCCCCTTGAGTCTAGATGATATACACACAATTTTAAACCAAAATTCCATTTTTAATTCCTTTAAAATTGAGTTTCCATGCATACCGCTCATGGGGAAGTGTATAAACCCAGTCAAGGGCAGTGAGGTATCATTTGTTCTTGAAATCAACACAAGTCACTTTCATACTAGAATCATCACCTTGCAATAACATCTTCAGTTATAATTAACACCTCTTCAATGTATAATCACGAGGAAGAATCATTTCTTATACCTGTAGCACTCCATTTTTGCCTATTAAATAGTGTTATCTTTACCATATCACTATCATAATCTATCTTCTTGAGAGAGAACTAATCAAGTTGGCACTTGGTCACCTAGACCACCTATAAATAAACTTAGAGGTCTAGACACCACTTTTATAACACATGACATAGACCCAATATATTCAAGAGGAAGACATATACCAGATTCACACTTTGACAATATTGACACCATAGAGAAGATGAGTACACAGAGACATATAGTGACTAATTTTAACTCCACAAACATACTCAACTCATCAAACACATGATATACCCCTTGAACACATGATGGAAACCTCATTAGATCTCAAATACATAGTATAGATCTATAAATTTGACAACAAGACACCATAGGAAACATGTATACCTATTGACACAATGTTGAGATACAATGACATATTTAACATACACCAAGAGATCAGAGACACTAATATGCACAAAAAGACATGACTAAGAGGATTTGAACATACTGAAACACCTTATACTAAATACATATTAATAATACTACCATAAATACTAAAAGAGATCAAATTCATGCACCTTATTACACCACCATAGAGAAAATGACCGCTATCATATAAGGGCAACTCAAATAAACAAATATGCATACTGAAGGAATCAAGAACCATGTACCACAGACTCACATGAAGAAATTACAGACCTCAAAACCTTTTTACTTTTCTAGGAGCCTATATAGCATTTCTTTCTCCCTAAAAAACATACCATAAACCATTTACGGTATATTAAGAGCTGAGATTACTCCCAGCAAGTTCCTTAGATGCTCAAATGTAGGATTTGGAAGTGGTTAAGAGAGAATGTTAGCCACTTCTTCCTTGGTAGACACATGCTCAAATTTTATACATCCTTTGCTCACAAGGTCTCTTAAGTAATGATACTTGATACGAATGTGTTTTTTCTTGGAATGTAGAAATGGACTATTTGAGAAACTAATTGCACTAGTGCTATCACACAATATAGATGTAGGTCCATCACTCTTTACTTTATAACCCTTCAAAGTTTTTCTCATCCATATAGATTTTGAAAAATAGTGGGCATCAACAACATATTCATCTTCACATGTTGAGAGTGCCACTAGATATTGCTTCTTAATTGACTATGAGACAAAGAATCTTCCAACAAAGTATGCTCCACCACTAGTACTCTTCCTATTATCTATGCTCCCTACCCAATCAGTATCAGAATAAGCCTTCAATTCAAAGTTTTCACTTTTAAGATACCATAAACCATACTCAATTGAACCCTCCAGATATCTAAGGATTCTTTCCACTGCTTGTAGATGTGATTCTCTAGGATCTTCTTGAAACCTTCCAGCCAAACTGACTACTTTAAAAATATCAAGTCTAGAGGTTGTAGCATATAGTAGGCTACCAATCATGGATCTATATTTATTTTGATTTACTTTAGGAGTATCATATGCCTTGCAAATTTTGCATCATCTAACCTTAGGTGTGCCAACAGGCCTACATTCCTCCATTTGAAACTTCTTAAGCATTTATTTTACATATTTGGATAGAGAAATGAATATAACTTTGTTATGTTAACTTACTTGAAGTCCAAGAAAGAATTAAATTTCTCCTAACATGGACATTTCAAATTCTTTCTTGATAGCTTTGGAAAAATTGTGAACCATATGATCACTACCTCCACCAAAGATGATGGCATCCACATATACTACAACTATCAGTAAATGATCTCATAAACTTTTGATATACAAGTTACTATCAGTTACACCTCTCTTGAATCCTTTTTCAATCAAGTAACTATCAATTATTTCATTCCAAGCTCTAGGGGCTTTCTTTAAACCATAAGGATCCTTGTTTAATTTACATACATAATCAAATTTATCAGTCAATGAAAAACCATCAGGCTGTTCCATATAGAATTCCTCATTTATAAAACCATTCAATAAGTAAAATTTAACATCCATTTGATAAACTTTAAATCCTTTAAAACCAACATATGCCAAAAATAATATGATTGCTTCCATTATGACTATAGGTGCAAAAGTCTCATCAAATTTGTTCTCCTCAACTTGAGCATAACCCTTGCAAACTAATATTTCTTTGTTTCTTATTACTTTTCCATTTTCATTTAGTTTGTTTCTAAATACCCATTTATATCCAATCACATTCTTTATCTTTTACTCTAGGCACAAGTTCCCAAGTTTTATTCTTTTCAATCTGATCTAACTCTTCATTCATAACCTTAACCCAATGCTTATCTTTACTAGCTTATACTACATTCTTAGGTTCAATTTTTTAAAGAAGAGCTAGGTTCTCTTTATTTTGAATACTTACCAAGTTCCTTCTTTTGGTGACTCCAGAGTCTTTCTTGCCCAAAATTTGAGATTTGGGATTATCTCTTCTAACTTGTCTAGATAGAGCCTTTGTGTCTTTTATTTCTTCCTCATCATCCTCTTCTTGATTCTCTTGAACAAATTCATCATCATCTTCCTTAGATGTATCCTCATAAAATTATTCATTAGCTCTAGAAAAATATCTCATAGTGGATGATTCATAACACTTAACACTAGCACTTTCAATGATATATTTCAACCTCTTGTCATAACATAAATAAGTTTTGATTCTTGAGGAATAGCCCAAAAATATACCTTCATCAGATCTGGATTCAAATTACCAAGGTTGTGTTAATTTCTCTTGATGAAGCATCTACACCCAAATACTCTAAAATGCTCCATGTTGGCTGGTCTTCCTTTCCATAGCTCATAACGAGTCTTGTCACTATTTACTCTTAGTTAACACATGTTGAGAATATAAACAATAGTACATATTGCTTCTTTCCAATAACCATCAAGTAATTTAGCCTCATGAAGCATGGTCATTTCCATCTATTGAACAGTCATATTATTTCTTTCAACAACTTTATTTTGTTGGGGAGTTCTAGAGGCTGAAAAATTATCTTCTAATGTCATGCTCACTAAAAAAATTCTTCAAATGCATTATACTAAAATTATCCTCCATTATCATATCTTAGACACTTTATCTTTCCATTATTTTCATTTTCAATGAGATCTTTTAAGGATCTAAAAACATCTAAAGCATCATAGGCCCACATAAATCATTATGAATCAGCTAAAGTGGACTTGTAATAGACTCATATTCATTATTCTTAAATCTCCTTCTAGTTTTATTTCCATGCATACATGTGATGGGTGTCGTTATTCCCTTCATTTGATCAACTTATGGTTGATGTCAAATTAAACTAGGGGTGTGTCTGAAGCTATATGCAACAAGTGAAGTCTCAGGTGAACTAGTAATTGATTGTAGTTACTATTATTTTTATTTTTCTTTTAGGGGGTTTTGTAGTATCTTAAGATATTCTTGGCTAAAGCCTTACTGAGGTTAAACTGCAAGAAACATTACTGAAATAAACACACATTGCTGAAATAAACAAACTTTGTAGAATCAAACACACTGCTTGAAATAAAAAAACTTTTCAGAATCGAACACAATGCTTGAAATAAACACACTTTACAGAATTGAAGACACACTGCTGTAAATTTTGTTTAAATTTTTTTTCAAAGAGATAATAATGTAAACTATAACACCTACAAGGACAATAGATAGCTCCACAGTAACAAAATTTATTTTCCTGAATCAAAAGTGACTATAGAATTTCCAAATAGACAGAATCATACAAATTAATTGAAAATATAAATACCAATGAAAGAGAAGATAATTTTTCTTAGAGGAGTGGGTCCTTGACTCCACCTTGAATCAGGAGTTAACACAATATGTTTCTCTCAAAATTAAATGGCTATTCTTATTATTATTGAATTATTTAGCCTTACAAAACTAATTGGTGGATCCTCCCACATCTATCTTTAGTTCTCTATATATATTTTTTTCCATCAGAAGATTCCTTTTCAATCATGAGTGTTCAATAGCTATCCTTCAACCTAAAGATTATATTTAAACCTGAGTAGTTCCCAGAGTAGATATGAAATTTAGAAAACTAGTTGGATATACAGTTGTTGATCTTACAAATATATATTTGGAGTTTGAAGAACAGGGAAATTTTTGATCTATTTTTTATTTGGAAGGCCCATTCTTTTCTCCATAACCGAATTTTTATAGAGTAATAAGATCCCCATTGATTCCGTAACTTTGGAGAAGTTCTCAAACCAAAGGTAAATATTTTGGAACTAATTGCTAAATTTTTGGAGCTAAGTGCTGGAGTTTTATAACTAAGCCACATTTTAGCCAACTTCCTAAAAAATATGTTGGTTACTTCACAATTCTCTTATCTTGACCAAATATGACCTGTTTATTCAAAAAACTGAATTTCCACACAATTTGTTAGAAATTATAGAGTTTTTAGACATTTGAACTAAATCAAACAAACTATATGGAAAATTACATCCTAAACTTATATTTAGTATTAAACAAAAGTTATGAAATGCTGAGATAACTTGATTAAAAGGGTAGTAAAATGAGAGTATTCATTACACATTGATGAGACATTTTTTAGCCTCATCATCTCCCCCACACTTACTTGTTTGTAATTCCTCTCACAAAATCTATTCTAAAAAATTGGGATCTTGAATTCTACATTCCAAGTGACTACTAAGGTCAAATGGTTCAAATTAAATGTCCCATTGCTTCTGATCAAAACTGTTGTATCCTAATCCTCCCTCTAGATTTTTTTATGCCAATTCTCAAAATAAGTGGGATAAATGAGGTTCTCTATTCTTCCATGGAGACATGGGTGTAAGAAGGAGAGGAGGCCTTGTTATCATACATATCCACATACCTCTTTTTTTTTCACAAATTTGAGGAATGAGTGTAAATAAAGTTCTATGGCCCTTTCTAGACTCCATATTAGATTTGTGGGAGAGATAACTTCTCTTCTTCTGTAATGATACAGTAAGGAATTCCCATCTCTTTAAGAATCCATCATAAATTTCCTCAAAATTTTCCTTTTCATATGAGGTGAATGCATTAATAATCATCTATAGGCTGAAAATGTAATATTCCTTAAATTGGGTGGTCAAAGGCATGAACCCTGAAATGTATAACAAATGTAGATGATTTTCCTGTACTGAGACTCTCATAACATAGGCCAGATGAACTAGCCTTTATCAAGTGTTAAATATTCCTTTCTTTCCAGACTTATATGATTCTAGAGCATGGAAACAAATGCCTGAAGTTGGCTTTCCCCCACATATAGATTAATCATAAACCCTTTGTTCTTTTATAACATAAAGTTACATAGATAAAATTCATAAAGAAGATTCTTCTACTTTGGATTGGATAAAGAATATGCTGCCATGAATTCTTGCTTCATCCTTCAATTCATGTGGAATGCCACATGAGATCCTCAAATAATTGCCAATGGATAAATTATTCTTCTAGGAAGACACTGTATGCAGGAGAAGGTCTTCTACATGTTAGTAATTTTTCACTCATCATATAGACCATCTATATTTTTTCGAAACACTTAAGTTTTTATTCCTCGCTTTTATAGAATTTTTCTTTCCATTTTTCCCTTGCCTTTTTTCTCTTTTTCTGTTCAACTTTTTAGTTCCTAATTTGATACTTTTAACTCATTCAAATTCATGTAGGTATCATCCCATAATTGTTTGAGTGGTAAGTAAGACAACTCTATTTTCATACAATTTGATCCCTCTAAATATGCTTTTGTCATAGTACTTTATTCAATAGCCAATTGCATATTTCTTTTTCTTTTTCAGCCATTTGTTGCTTTACTAATTCCAATTCTTCATTCTTATATGTTAGCTTGAGTTTTCAATTGTTATATAAGTATTTATCTATGCTCTAATTTGAGTTTGAGGAAGTTCAATTCCTCATCTTTCTCCCAAATTATAAGTTCTACTTTAGAAAAGAACAAAGTCTTGCTTCAACTGCTATTTTTCTTCTTTTACTGGGAGCTCCTTAGGGGATGATCATTGTTCCTCCACCAAAGGGAATTTTCCTTTTAATCTTAAAGATGTCAGTTGTTCCTCCTCATGTGATAGTATTGCCAAGTCGTCCCTTTCCTGAAAATCTTTCTGTTCCAATATTTTAGCTTCTCTCTCCAAATCCTCAGTGTGACTTTATAGAGGAGGAGAAATTACCATCCTGCTAAGAATATCAACAAATTCCTTCTCTAAATTTTGTTGTAATTCAATATTTCTTGACTGAGTTTCCCTAGGTTTTTTATGAATTCTTTTTCCTTTTAGGAGATTCAACATTTTCTAAAGTGGTTTTCTTCCTTAAACTTCTTATGATTGTTATTCCAAAGTCCATACTAGGTGAACTATCACTATCAACAACATGTAATTGGTTCTTCTAGTATTATTGAAGGGGAAGTAGTTTCTTTTAAAGAAACAACAAATTTTACATCTTCGATCATACTCTAAGATCTCCTCCTTTTTGGTATTTTAACCCCACTCATTTCCTTCTTATTCTCATCAGAGGGATTAATTTCTAAGTTACTTTTAGGATAGAAAGGGGTTGGTATTCCCCTTCTGATAATATCAGGAGTTTTTTTGAATTTTTGGAGGAATTTTTCCCATGCTTCCTCCCCATTTTTCTTAGAGAGAAAATGATGTTGACAAAATAAATGAATTAATCCATGGTGCCTAATTGTCCCTACTCCCCAAGAATATCTCTGAGCCATTGTACGGATGGAATAAAATAGGAAACCAAGAATTTTTACTATATACTCCTTGCTTTGTTGCCCCATACCTAAGATATATCAGTATTTTAAGGATTTCCCTTCCAATAGTCCCATATTGGCCATCACATGTCATGTATTTTACCACCCAAAATGCTACTCGGTCGAAGGTTTTGGGTAGGATAGCACTTTTGACCCCTTGTTATGAATTTCATAGTGGTATAAATGTACTAGGGATCTTAGGTTAACCTTCTTGTCTTAAGGTTTTTTACCAATTCTTTCATAGTTCCCTTTACAGGGTTTGGTACATTTACAATTAGTACACCAGATACATTTCTCATTATATTAAAAATAAAGGGAATTATAATGTCCCTTAACCTTGGTCCTAAGCTATTCTAAATTCACAAAACAAATTCTCTTACCAGTACATCATTGTATTTTGATAATTTCTTCAGAAACTCTAGCCAACTCTACCTGTTCAAAAATGGATCCGTTACTTCTCCATCTGCAAGGAGTTGTGTATTGTCTTCTGGTTCTGATTTCTTTTTGATACCAATGACCAAGAGGACAATTCAGAATTATTTTATTCTTTCAAACCCTTTCTCTACTAGGATATAGCTATGGAACTACTAAGACTTAGCCACGAAACTCCAAATATGACTTTATTATTACCTCCTTTAATTTCTTATGCAATTATTCTCAATTTTATTTTATTCTGCCTGAAACTGACAGTTTCATTATTAATATGGCTCCACTTTCATTTATTTAGTTCAGCATCACCTCATGATTATTTCCCTTTAATCAGGATGTGAAATAAATAACTCATTATACAACTGACTTAAATTATGTCTAATCACACATGCAAACTTTTAATTTAACCCTTAATAAGATCAAGACATAATTACCATCCTTGCTAATGTAATCCAGCCACCTTGTTAACTCATCATTCCTAAAAAAGTGAAAAAATGGTTAGAAAAGACAACTAAAATTCCAAAGAACATTTTTTAATTTGAATAAGCCAATTATTGATAAGACCAGCCGCCATTTCTATGTTTTCAATTTGCCTTTTGAGAGAAATTGTTTTTGGGGAAGAGAACACCATTTACTAGTTTTCATTCCCTTCCCTTTTTATTTTTTTTCTTTTTTTCTTTTCTTTTGGGGGGAAGAGATACATGGCATTTTCTAGTTTCCATTCCATTTCCTTTATTTATATCCTTCATCTGATTACTTGATCACCTTGGAAGAACTTGATTCTTCCATATGACCAAATTCCTTGTATGCTTCAATTTTCTTAAATAATTCATCCCTGGTAAGAGGCTTCCTATAGAATTTTAACCCATGTCTATTGACCAGAAAGTGTCCTTCCACTACCATCAATGGGAAGTAGCTCAATAGAGCCATTGTCATTATATATGCTCAGTCTAATAAGGTCTTAGCCACCTGGTCCTCAACTTTCATTTGAATTGTTGGTACTTGGAATTAAATAGTAATGCCCAATATCCTATCTTGAATTGTCCTTTCCTTGATATGTGTATCATGCCACTGCTTCCTTTGGTCTAGGATTATCTCTATTTGTTGAAGCTCTTCCAGTCTTAACTCATCCAATTCATTGAGTTTTAGAATTATTTCCTTTTGTGATGTATCCAATTCAATACTAAACTTAGTTATTTTCCTCAATGTGTCTAGTTCAAATTCAATGGGTAATAAGGGATTATTCCCATAGACTCAACTCATATGGTGAGAATCCTTGTTGTAGTCTTCCAAGTTGTGTTATAAGCTCTAGATACAGCCACAGGTATCCCTTTCACCCAATCTCTTCTACTTGCTTCAACTATTTTAGTGAGAATATTTTTTAATTCCATGTTTGTCACTTATTACTTGTCCACTGGGATTGTGGGTGACAGGGAGATGACTTCCTATGATTTATTTGATAGTACATTGTAAAGGATCCTAGATCATATTAGACATGAACTATGGGCCTTGATTTGAAACTATACTTCTTGGTGAACCAAACTTCATCATAATTATATGCCAAAGGAAATCAGCAACTACATCTTCATTAGCATGTGTTAAAGCTTACACCTCTTCCCACTTTGTTACATAATCAGTACATACAATCATGTGCTCCTTTCTTTGTGAAGGAGGTCTAGAATGAACAATAAAATCTAACCCCCACCTTTAAAATGGTTCAATCACCACTTGATGTTGCAGAGGCATTTCAATAGTAACAAGTTGGTTGTCCCATCATTTGATAGGGATCACACTGTTTGATCTATTTCTTCACATATTTATACAAAGATGACCAATAATAGCTAAGTGCCAATTATTTTGTGGGATGTTATTTTTACTAAAAATTGTCCCTCCACTTGGTTTATCGTGACATGCCCTAAGTATGTCAGATACGTTCATCCTCTCTCACACACCTGCATAAAACCAAATCAGGACCACATTTAAACAACATTCCATTTAACCATTTAAATTATGCACTTATTTTGATTAATCTTTTCATTTGCTTCTTAGTAAAAGAAGGAGGAAACTTACCTTGTTGCAAGATAAATTGTCCATGTCAACAAACCATGGTGTATCAGTTCAAATAGAAAATAATTGTTCATCTAGAAAGTTGTCCTTAACTGGATGTTGTTCCCCTATAGTGGTTAATCTTGACAAGAAATCATCTACCACATAATATTTTCCTATGGATTATCCACAATAACAATATAAAATTCTTGTAAAATTAATAACCATCTGATTATCCTACATACAACCACTGGTTTGTTCATTAATTATCTAATTGCTGAATGATTCTGTATGTACAAATATTTTGTACCTTGTAATATAATGTCTAAAATTATTAATTGAATAGATCACAACAAGAAATTATTTTTCAGTGGTGGTGTAATTTCTTTCAGTAAGAGTAAGATTTTTACTAAGATGGTAGAATAATATTGTACATTTTGTTCCTCTTCATCTTTCTATCCCAAAAATGTTTCTAATTGAGTTATTTGAGGCATATTTTTGGATGTGAAAAGATTTCTCCCGATTAGGTCCTTTTAATATTGAAGCAGTGATTAGTTTTTCTTTAATATCTTCAAAAGCATGTTGACATTTTTAATCCCAGAGAAATTCACAATCCTTGGTAAGAAAACAAAACATGGGGGTAACAATTTTACTAAAATCTTTGATAAAATGCCTATAGTACCCAACATGTCCTATGAATGACTTGATATCTATGGGGGTTTGAGGAATAGGTTAGTCTGAAATAACCTTAATTTTGTCTTGGTCAAATTGAATTCCTCTTTCTAAATATGATGTCCTAAAACAATCCCCTCATCAACCATCATCAAACATTTCTCATGACTAAAAAACAAATGGTGTTTCTCACATCTTTTTAATACTCTATTCAAAATTTTCAAGGCATCATCAAATGTGTATCCATGCACAGTAAAATCGTCCATGTATATCTCTACAAAATCATTAGTTACATCTGTAAAAATTGTTAGTACAACCCTTTGGAAGGTTGCTCGAGCATTACATAGTCCAAATGGAAATACCTTGTAGGCAAAGGTACCCCGTGGAAAAGTAAAGGTAGTTTTTTTCCTGATCCTTAGCAGCCACCCTGATTTGGGTATATCCACTAAATCCATCTAGGAAGTAAAAATATTGTTTGCCTGAGAGGTTTTCCATAACTTGATCTATGAATGGTAAAGGAAACTAATCTCTAAGTGTAGCCTTGTTCAATTCCCTATAATCAACACAAATTCTCCATTTTCCATTCTTTTTAGGCACAGTTACAAGAGGAGACACCCACTTACTATCTGAGATGGGGTAGATAAAGCCTACTTTTAATAGCTTTTCAATTTCCTGCTTGACTATGTCCCTTAAGGTTAGATTTGTAGTGCCCACTCCTCTTCAACACTATCTTATCTTGATATTTATGCTATTGGAATAATGTTTAGATATTTGATTATGATACATTGATCATTAGTTGATACATTATACCGGTATTTGGATTATTGACTTTATGATGCTTATGTTTTATTATAATGCACTTAATAGTGATGTTAGATAGTTAGATGCATGTTGATTTTTAGGATATGGATTTTACACTGACATGTTATGTTTTTGAGATGTTGGAATATAATTCTAATCTCATGGATGTTAGGTTTAGAATTTGGCATATTGATGGATAATAGAATTGTTAAATGTTGAATGATGAATTTGGAGTGTGCGTATATACATATATATGATTTCTCGATGTTTTTAATACATCTGAAAGGACAGGGAAGTATTTTTTATGTGTAGGAATTTTATCACAAACATCAAAGGGGATAGGGGACCAACCACGGAAGGACGTCGAACATTGAGCAACAAGGCAAAAATTGACAACTTGTGTATTATTGTTTAGTGTGTGTTTTGCATGTCTTGTTTGGAAGTCTCCCATGGGGAGGTGATTTCACATATGTGGCCATGGGGTGAATTGTGTCCATTTCTTTAATTTTGTATGTGTTTATTTTTGTTTTGTGTATTTAAATTTGGAAAAATTGTCACTTTATTAACATGTATAATTGTGTGTTTATTAGACTTAAACCTTATTGTTTAGTTTAACCAAAGTAGAGATGTGACTAATAGTGATGATGAGATCTTGTAGTCCTTGTGTGAGTAGAATTTTTGTTTATTTTGGAGTGTTTTACTCCACCCCAACTTTAAAATTCGGATTTTGACTTGAGGGCACTTTTGGAGACTTGTGGGACAAGCAAGAATTGTCTCATGCCTCTTAATTTGACCCAACAACCTTACCTATGGGTTGGGAAGATTAATTTTGACTTCTTTGTCCATTTTTGAGTGTAGGAGAAGGAAAATAATTACACTTTCTTTCTAATCCAATTTATTTTTGTCCCTTGAAAGCATGGTGTGCAAGTTTTGAGCCATGTGGGTTTTCATAGTCCTTGCTTAGGCATTGATGTTTCTTGGTCTTGGTGTATTTGAATTGAGTTCTAGGATGGGGGATGATGAAGTGGCATCCTACATGGAGCCACCTCATCCTCCTCACTTCCTAATTCTATTTATTTGTGATTTTTTGTTGGAATGGGGGTTACTTTCTCTTTTTTCTTCTTGTGCACTTTTGGAGTTTGGAGCTTTTGGAGTGCTTGGAAATTGTTTGACTTGGATTTGAAGGGGCTTGTGAAGGTTTTTCTTGGATCTTGATGGAGAGGTAGGCTCTCCACCATTTTATTATTATGATATTTTGTTTGTTGTAATCAATTTTGTGTATGTTAAAATTATGTTTGTCTTGTCATGATGTTTGTGTGGGTTGGTTGAGTAGTTGGCCTTAGTTGGGTGTGTGAGAAGGGATTCTTGGACAATTGGGGAGGGAAAGGGGATTTTATGTGAGGCTTGAAAATTGGTGGGAGTTTGAATGAGAGTCTTGCCTATGGGGAGAGAAAAGGGATTCATGGATTTTTTGCTTGCTGCAAGGGAGAGATAAGGAATTGTGTGTTTATTTTTGTGCACTTGGAAGCTTAGGGTAAGACTCCCACTTCACTTGGGAGGAATAAGGAGGTGGTCTCCCATAACCCTTTCTCTACTTGGTTTGATCCTCAAACCTTTGTTTTGTTGTGTGTGTGTAAACTTGTTGGTTATGTGATCTTGGTGAAGTTGCATGTCTTGCATGATTGTTTTGTTGAAAATCCTCTTTGTGATAGTTTTCATTTTTTCTCAATGCTCGTCATGGTTCCTTGGTTGGGGCTCGGGGGCCATTGAGGGAATGGATTATTTCCTTAATGGATTTAAGGTTGGGTGGAGAGCGCTGGCTACTCTCCCTTCCTCGTTTTCTAATTCCATTGTGAAGTTGAAGAAAGCCAAGTTGGAGCTACTATTGAAGTTAAGACATGTATTTTAAAAACTTGTAATTTTTCCATGTGTCGTGCCCTTTTGTTGTATATATTTCAAATTGTTACTCCCCACTTGAGTGGATGTATTGTAAAATTGTAAGTTGTGATAAAGTTAATTTTTACTCTTGGAAAATCCTTTCATATTGTAAAGTCCCTTTATGAATGCTTACTTAAGAGATTTAAAATTTCAAATGTGTTAGCTTTATAAAAAAACATTATCAAATTTTAGATTGTCTTGGTGAAAGGAAGATTTGAATGTAGTTGGAATGAATATGCATTTATTTAATATAAGTTATTCAATGTTTCTAAATGGATATGCCTTCTTTAAGAAAAAAAAATATATGTATATTGTGAAGTTGTCAAATCTATTGTTGTTAACGATAGTTATCACTTATACCTTATTAAGGAAATGAAATACTTTCATTTATAGCAATGTAGGAAAAAAGGAGTAATTGTTGGAATTTCTTAATAAGAACAATAATCTATCCCTCTTTAGTTGTGGAATGTAGAATGATATTTTAGTAGTTTTCACTAAATTTTGTAGCAATGGAATAGAAAGGAGACTACCAAAATACTTGTCTTGTTTTTCACTTATGCTATAAATTAATTTTATTTTCCCTCCTAATACACCAAATAAAACAAAAACAAAAGGAACTAAAATAAAGTAAAATCTTCATTTGTTATTGTAAGGGAATGATAGTGCAATTATCTTAATACTACTAATGTATTAATCTTAGTAATGTATTAACATTATTAATATATTAATAAAACTCCAATTTAATAATAATAATAAGATTTAAATATTATATTATATTATAGTATATATATATATATATATATATATATATATATAATATATATATATATAATATATATATATATATATATATATATATATATATAGTATTAAATTTAACATTATTAGTAATAAGAATTTATATCACATAAATCTTATTAAAAAAAACATGTCATAAAATTTTTGGGCCATGCTTAACCCAAGCGGTTGTGCCACATTTTCTTTTCAATTAGAAGTGGGGTGGGGAGGGGTCGCTTATCCCACCCCCCACCCCATGGCTTTATGGGATGTTGGGTGGGGTCGGCGAGCCCTCCCCCTCCCTTTTATTAAACCAACAAACGGCGAGTCGGGGAGGGGCGAGCCCCCACCAAAATCGTAATCATGTTTTGTTTTGGTTATTCAATCACACTTTTTTTTATAGTTCGATCTTGTTACCGCGGATTATCAACATTTTATATAAATATACATAGACATATATATATATATATATAATCTTTTAAACCAATCTATTTTCGGGTTTTATTAAAATTAAGAGATTTTTTTTCTTATTTACATATATGTCTTTATATATATAGAAGTATATACACATGTCTATTATTTCAAGGGAAAGAATGAGTATATTTTCTAAAGGAAAGATGTAGATCTTTTGACAAATGAAAATACCCAATTAGGCAATCTAATAAATCAATCTTACAACAATAAAATAAATTTTTGTTAACTCAAATCCTAGAACAGGGTAGAATAGATTAAATTGTAAAAAAATAAAAAAATATATGAATTTGGGATGTGTATATCCATTCGCCAAGCTTGCAACCTCCTCATCCATGGATTCTTCCTCTCCCATACCTCCCCTTAACCTACAAAACCAAGAAATGAGAGAGCAATGAGCAAAGGAGAAGAATAAAAGACTTCCTTAAGGATTTTTCAGGTGGCTTTGAAATCCCCTAATCCAATGGTCCATATTGTTTCATCCAAGGGCCAAGATTGTCCCCTACAGTAGTTAGGTGGGGGTAGGTGGGGTGATCATTTGATCACATGGGTATCCTTTTTGAAAGGGGCCACTAGTGTGTGTTGAAAGTAATTAATTTTATTGTCTTTTTATCCTTGAATTTAATTAAATAAACTCTACCATTATTAGTTTAGTTTAATTTTGCAATGGAGGATTAATTAATTATCTTAGTATAGATGGAAGAGCTATTTTGACTTGAAATTTAATTATTCATTTTTTCTTGAGCTTAAAAACCTAGGTATTAAATTTATTTAGGATTAATGGAATGAAATATTTTTAAACTCAACTAGAAATTTAATCAATTATTTTATCTAACATTATGATTTAATTAATTCTATGATGATCATTTATTAACATAAGGATTAGCTTAACATTACATTCATTTTTTAACAAAAAAAAATTATTCCATAGTTTTTCTATTATAATATTTGTTTGGCTTCAGGTTTCATGTGTGAAATTTTTTGGGCATTACAGGATTGATCCTTCTCTGAGGTTGCCTAATTGGTTTAACATTTTCATTATAAATGTGATGGGTAAAAATACTTGGATGGATTCCTTTCATGTCTTTATAGTCCCAAGCAAAATCTATAGCATGACACTTCAAAACATCAAACAGTTTAGCTTCTTGATCATTTTCCAACCAGTTGTTAGTGTTAAAAATCCTACCTAGTTAAATCTCATTTTGATTGGTTTCAGTGTGTAATGAATTGATTCATTGAAAAGGTTCCATTAGGGTGTTTATTGGACATGAATGAGGTAACAACATATGATATGCAGTAATTTCTCTAAAGTTCCCTTGAGAAAGAATACTAGATAAAGGACAATAAGCAGAGTTATGATACTTATCTTGATGTTGGTCAAGATCCTCATCACTGATGTTTTACAAATATTCCTTATTGTTCCTTGATAACTCCAAGACTAATGATATTGACTTTGGAGTTATTTCCACCCCTCCTGAAGAGAATTCATGTTCTTCTAGAGAGAAATTATTTACATCTGCATCGGATTGCGATGGTTCCAGAGACAAATTTTAATGTTCCAAAACTAAGTCTGAAGGTTCTGAAACTAAGTCTGACAGTTTTGGAACTAAGTCTGACAGTTCTGGAACTAAGTATGATTTTTCCAAAGACAATTTGTGATCATTCTATGGATGATTAATGGTATTATCCACCTCCCATACATGATCCTACAATGTTATCATAGCCAAAGAAGACAAGTTTTGTTTATTAGTATCGAGATCATCAACCCATAATTATACATGATTATCAATAAAAGGTCTTGTAGAAGGATATAGGGATATTTGTTTAGAACTCTTACCATTAGAGATGGTCATATCACATGATCTGTAATCAATTAAGGCAGTAAGTGTAGCTAACCATGGTCTTCACAAAATGATGGGATAACCAAGTGTTTTACCTTTTTTCCGTAAGATAAGAAAGTCCACTAGATACTCCCATGACTCCACCATGACTGCAACATCTTCAATGATCCCTTCTAGTTTAGCTACTAACTGATCTGCCATCTGTAATATGGTGTTAGTAGATTTTATACCTACCAATGGTAATGTTTTCAAAATGTCTAATGTCATAACATTTGTAGCTGCTCCCAAATCAACCAAAACATTATGTATATGTTGGTTTCCTATGGTAATAGAAATAATAGGGCTTCCCATATTTGGGAAGTGAGAGTTTTATTGCTAATAAATCAGAAAGTTTCTCATCTATCTTAATAGTCCTAGGGTATTGTTTCTTCCTTCCAGGCCTTTTCAAGTATAAAAATTTAATTAATTTGTTTAATTCAGGAATGTCATTGATTGCTTGCAATAATGGTATTTCAATATTTAATTTCCTTAACTCCTGTACCAATTTAGATTCCTTGGTCTTAATATCTTCTTTAAGTCTTTTTGGAAAAGGGGTTTCTAAAGAATTGTTATCTAATTGTTTCTCTTTTTCTCTTTCATTAACCTTAGGGATGACTGAACTAGGTGTTTCAGTTTCATCTGGCATCTTAGTAATTATAATAGGCAGACTATTAATTATTTTTCCAGATCTGGTTTGAATATCTTTATAGTCCATGATGTTAAGATCAATCAGTTTTTCTTACTCTGCTCCATAGACAGGGGTTATTTGTTTGTTTTTGGGATTAGCCACTAGTTGTGTTGGTATTTATGTTTGAACCACATTTTTCAGTTTGTGAACCTTGTGCTAGGAAACCCATTATGGCTTGTTTTTTATGGTTGGGATATGTCCTCCCTTGATTATAGTTATGGGGGTTCCATCTAGGTTATGACCAAGCATAAGGGTTACCTTGACCAGACCAAGGTTGTTGATGTCCCTAAGCATACCAAGCTTTCCCTACCCAATCTTGTGGATTCCATGTTGGTTGAGGGTCCCAAGGGGGTTGTATCCAATTTTGGGGTACTGTCTGAGCTTCCCATGGCATCATCTAGGGATCAAAAATAGATCTTGGTATGAACTTCCCTTAGCTAGCTTGTCTCTAGACAAGGTTTACTTCTTCTATAGTGGATGAAGTGTTGGTTTGTTTAAGCTATTTTTTATGAATGGAAAAATAGAACAAGCATTAACTTCATGTTCCCTAGATTTACAAATAAGACATTTTTTTATCCAGAGGACAATCACTTATTGCATTCTTCTTTCTACATCTAGGATAGTACATAGCTAATGGTTAAGTATTAGCATTCACTTTGTATTGCAATCTATCCATGGTGGAAATTAACTGAACTAGGATATTTGTTTTGAAGTTTTCCAGTTCATCCATAAGTTTTTTCATTTCTAGAATTGTACCTTTCACAGTTTTTCCTTTCCTAGGTCCACCCCTCGTTCTTGAATAATTTATACAGAGGTCTTTAATCTCGTCCATTCTCAATTTATTGATGTCTCCACATCCCATTAAATTAAGGGCTTCCCTAGATTCACCATCTAGACCTTTGAGAAAAATGGTTTTTCATAGATCCTCTTGAAGCAAAACTCCACACCTTTTACCTATGAAGAGGAATCTATCTAAATAATATTCCAAATTTTCATCCTCTTCTTATTTAATCCTTAAAAAATCTTCATTCCTATTTCTCCCTCTACAGTAGTCTTGGTACTTATCTGAGAAGGTAGTTTCCATTTGTAGCCAAGAGGTAATGGAATTGGATGTTAATCCCATGAACCATCTCATTGTTGCATCTTTAAGAGTAGATGGAAATAACTTGAGTTTTTTATTATATGTTTTGTAGTCATAGGTTTGACACAATACTTTGAATTCAAACAAGAATTGGTCAGGGTCCTCAAACGACATATCTCTAAATGTGGATAAGCATGTAGGTGAAATTTTCTTCATAGGTGTTTCATCATCCTCAAACTTGATTGGGTAATTGAAATTCCTATCAAGTTCTCACTCTAGTTCCCCAGCCATATCTGCAATATATCCTAAATATTTTTCC
Source organism: Taxus chinensis (assembly GCA_019776745.2). Taxonomy (NCBI): domain Eukaryota; kingdom Viridiplantae; phylum Streptophyta; class Pinopsida; order Cupressales; family Taxaceae; genus Taxus; species Taxus chinensis. The sequence continues at coordinate 560,565,022 of CM034153.1, read as the reverse complement.
CAATCAACGTGGTATGTGATATGCTTTGGAAAAGGTGAGAAATTAGGAGTGAGAGGTTTAATTCTCAACTAAGAATCAAAACTTGTTTTTAACGGGTCTTGGGATATAATCCTTCTTCTAAATTTTCTACCTCCTTCTGGTGAATGATCCAGAAATTCCAAAGGTGGAAGTTCTACTTATTTTGTAACAGGGGACAATGGTGCTTCTATTTCTTTTTCAACTTCCCTAGTTAAAATAGAGGATGCTAATAATTCTTGTTGAGATATTTCTTGGAGAAATATACCCTTTGAGTCTCTTGGTCTACTCATAAATTTTATGATAACCTAGGGGAGATTTTCAATTACTAGATGTGTGATTGTTTTTCTTTTTGAAATCGAATTGGACAATTCCATCTAGTTGTCCCCATAAATGGTGCCAAAAATGATGGGTTTCGTTATTCCCTTAATTTTATCAACTTATGGTTGATGTCATATTAAACCAAGGGTGTGTCTGAAGCTATATGCAACAAGTGAAGTCTCAGGTGAACTAGTAATTGATTTTAGTTACTATTATTTTTATTTTTCTTTCGGGGGGTTTTGTAGTATCTTAAGATCTCCTTGGAAAAACACTATTGAGGTTAAACTACAAGAAACTTACTGAAATAAACACACATTGCTGAAATAAACAAACTTTTCATAATTAAACACATTGCTTGAATTAAACAAACTTTACAAAATTGAACACACTGCTAGAAATAAACACACTATACAGAATTGAACACACTATTGGAAATGTTTTTTAAAATGCCTGTAAAGAAATAAGAATGTAAACTATAACACCTGCAGGGATACTAGATAACTCCACGTAACAGAATTTAATTGATGAATCAAAAGTACTACAAAATTTGCAAATAACAAAACTATATGAATTACTTGAAAATATAAATACCAATGAAAGAGAATATCCTTTTTCTTTGAGGAGTGGGCCCTTTCTCCACCTTGAATCAGGATTTAACATAATATGTTTCTCTCAAAATTAAATTTCTATTCTTATTATTGAATTATTCAATCTTACAAAACTAACTAGAGGATCCCCCCACATATATCTTCAGTTCTCTATATATATTTTTTCATCCGAAGATGCCTTTTCAATCATTTTTGTTCCATAGCTATCCTTCCACCTATAAATTCTAGTTAAACCAAATAGTTCCCAGGGTAGATATGAAATTTAGAAAACTAGATGGATATATAGATATTGGTCTTACATATATATATTTGGAGTGTGAAGAACCGGAAAATTGTTGGTCTATTTTTTATTAGAAGGCCCATTCTTTTATCCATAACTGTATTTTAATAGAGTAAGAAGATCCCCATTGGTTCTGGAACTTTGGAGAAGTTCTGGAACCTAAGGGAAACCTTCCAGAACTAAGTGCTAAAGTTCTGGAGCTAATTGCTGGAGTTCCAAAGCTAAGCTACATTTTAGCCAACTTCCTCAAAAAGATGTTAGTTACTTCACAATTCACTTATCCTGACCAAAAATGTCCTGTTTATTCCAAAAACTGAATTTCCACACAATTTCTTAGGAATTATAGAGTTATTAGACATTTGAAATAAATCCAACAAAATATGGAAAATTACATCCTAAATTTATATTTAGATCAAACAAAATTTATGAAATGTAGACAAACTTGATTACAAGGGTAGTAAAATGAGAGTATTCATTGCATATTGATGAGACATATTTTAGCCTCATCACATACCTTGCACAAAGTATCTTCTTGTAACATGAGTGTAGGAATGTTTCTCACAAAATTGTTAGAACTAATTTTAACAAGATTATAAAATTTCACATGGCCTATCCTCCTATGCCATAACCAAAAATCATCCATCTTACTTATAAGAAATCTTTCATTATTACTTTATTTAATAACAAACATGTTACCATTAGTCTTTTTTCCTTTTGCAACTAGTCTACCAGACTCTCCTTTCCTTATCTTACAACCTTTCACCTCAAAAATAAAGACATAACCTTGTTTGACCATTTGACTTACACTAAGTAGATTATGTTTCAAACCTTTTACATATAGAACATATTTGGTGATGGCATTTACATTGATATAACTCTAAGTGCCTGTACCTAGAATGTTTATGGAAGAGTTGTCTCCAAATATCACTGATCCTGAAGCATGCTTTTGAAGAGACATAAATTTACTTGTATCACCTATCATATGAGCTGAACAACCACTATAAATTTACCAAATCATATTTTCATCCTAACTATGAAAGGAAATTTGAGAAATATTGCATACTTCATTATGTTGGAAAGAGGATGAACAAGTCCCATAGATTTTATACCAAATATCAAGGCCTAAAGGCTTAAAATAAGATATCATATTTATTAATGAAAACATATCACCTTGATTATTAGAACACTCCATAGGTGGGATTTAGAAGATCTCCTTCAAGTTTTCAAACTCCAAAAAGGAATTATCTGATATCAATTGCTAAAATCACAATGGACTGAGAGGGGGGTAAGTCAGTCCTTATAAAATTTCAAATTATACTTCAGATATGAAACTCATAAAACCATAAGCATATAAACACAATAACCACTTATTCAAATCTTAATGTTTGCACACCATAACCATCAATAAAGCATGTAGTCATGAAAGAAAAGAAACACAATAAAAACATAGATATATAAGTGGGAAATTTGAGAAATATTGCATACTTCATTATGTTGGAAAGAGGATGAACAAGTCCCATAGATGTCATACCAAATATCAAGGCCTAAAGGCTTAAAATAAGATATCATATTTATTAATGAAAACATATCACCTTGATTATTAGAACACTCCACAAGGAGAACCAACCCCTAATTTTTGTGAAGCACCTACTCCACAAGGAGGCTACAACCCCCCAAGATGATCAAGCACCCATTAAACCACATTATTATGTGTATATCTCTAATGTTTTTTTTTCCACAACTGATGGAGATCTAATATTCAGATTGCACTTCTTCACTCAAAACCTAGGTGATCACACTTCACAAAACAATCTCATCAAACCCTCTAAAAATCATCAAACTCTTGCTCTCATGTCCTCTAATTTTTCTTCACCTTAAAAAAACTTGAATCAACTCAAAATCATGCTCAAAAACTTGCAATCACACTTCACCTAGGTCGCATCATATGCACACACTCAACTAGTTCCAAAAAGCACCAAAAAACATGATTTTATATGCTTCTTGTTGTCATGCAAATGTGCAACAGGGAAATTGACAATTTCCAAGCACAAAAACTATACCCCTCTTCCAAGATTTTTCATGTTTTATCATTCCTAGGCACCCCATGTCAAATATTTCAGAATGATCACCCCCTATTTGATGTAAAATTCTTCCCCTAGGTGATTTAGGAAATTCAATTTAATCCCCCAAGTGATTTTAGGAAATTCTGAAAAGATGCTATCTTCTGGCAGTATTGGGAAGGGCTATTGTTTTCCTTCCAAGGACTGAATCAACCCCCATGGAGAGGAATGGAAGGAAAAAATTTAACCTGGAGATGAATTGAAGTACCTTATAACATCATGGAAATTATTTTTTAAGGTTTGGGGAAGTTTTGAAATACTTGGAGTGTTCTGAATAAAAAGAAGGGTTCATAAGCCAAGGCAGTACACAAGCCTAAAACAACTATTGAGCTTCAGAAGAAGATTCCAAGAGCTCTAGATGGAGTTAGGAGTAAAAAAAACAACTCAAGAAAGATAGGATTCTAATCCCTTTATGATGGTGAAATCATATTTTTCACAACACTTTGGTGCATTAGGTCTGCAGGAAGCTTTTCTCAGGAAAAAGTGAAGTACCAAATCAAAATTCCTATTTTTCAGGGATCAAATTGATGAATAAAGTCATGAGACCAACACCATTGGATTTAAATGTAAATTTACAGTCAGTATCATATAAAATTTCACCTAATAAATTGCACCGAGAGCTCAAGTTATCATCGTTTCAAGTTACCCTCTTGGAGACAGTTCAAGAGTTAGTTATTTTTCGGGAGGACACGTGTCAGCACTATGAGCTTGGCAGGATTTTATGTCCCCAAAATCCATGAGGTAAAGTACACAAACATTGGAAATATGTTCCCATCCCCCATCCAACCTCTGGGACACTCGTGTGACCTTTAGACTTGACAGTTTAACCTCAAGGTGCATTTTTGGAGCTCAAATTCCCTGTCGTCGGATCGAAGACATGTGTCAGCTCCAGGAAAACCATGTGGAATTTGATGTCCCTCACATACTTGAGGTTAGGTACAAAAGACATGGAAAAATTCACCCAGGCCCTATGGGGATTCCTTTGGTCATCCATGTGACTGGCTTTCATCCCCCAGTGCTTCTAGTGCTTTTTTTCAATCAAATCCCCTGTCATCGGATCGAGGACCCATTTTGTCCTCTTGACTCACCATGGAAATCTATGTCCCTCACATTTATAAGGTGAGGGATTAGTCAAGGAAAAAAAATTCACCCAACCCCTCCATGATGCATTTTTTTTAATATTTAAATCCAGCACTTATTCGTTTTCTTCCTCTCATTTCTCCTCCACAACTCCTCACCATGCCATGGCTTTGCTCAAGCTTGTCTAGACACCTAGTCCACCATTGCTGATCCAAAAAAGAGAAGACTCCACCATGGCCACATAAACACACAAGATCCATGAAAATACGTGGATTTTAGGGGAATTATTTGAATGATCAAAATTTCATTGAATGGAAATGAAGAACGGGAAGAAAAATGATGATTTTTTGTCAGATAATTATGAAGTCACCCGATCAAGAAATCTTCATATCTCACAAGATAGAATTTGGATTGAGGTTACATAAAAAATCTTCATATACTTCCAAATTTTTCTAGATGATCATGATGGTAAAAACTAGAGGTCAAATGGTGGCCATAATTATTTGTTCTAACAAAATCCTCACTTCGTGCATTGGCTCACATTCATGTCGGATTTCCCATCATTCCGAAAATGAAAACGAGCTAAAAAACTTGCACATGAGCTCCAAATGAAAAATATATCACAATGGAGTTGTTTTAATATAAAATAGAGACAAAAAATAATAGACCTATAAATTTCGAGCTCCATTAATGGCCTCCATGGCAGCTCCATGCTCGAAGCCACTACCAGGTGAAAATTTTAAATTTTATTTCTCTAGCATTCTAGTGGGAAAAATTATGTGAAATTCAGAGGATGTGACCATGACAAAGAGATGAATCCAGAAAAATAGAATCCATCAAAAACTAAGCACCAAAATATCCAATTTCTAAAAATAGTAAGCCTTTCCTACACATGCTTGCTATTTTTGGTAAGTCTTCATCAAAAGCAGTTGTGGCGAAAGCACTATGTACACTGAAGACCTCCAAGAAGCCAGGATGATTATCCAGAGATAGAAAATAGTGAAAATGATCACTTACTAAAAATATTAAGTCCCTTATATAGTTTCTTACTAAATATAGTAAGTCCCCCTAAAAAGTGGTCAAAGAAAAAGTAGTGTGCATAAGATCGAATGAGGGAATTCATCACATCACGATGGTTAAGAAGAGGCAAAAAATCACCTCTCACTAAAAATAGTAAGCCTTCCATCTGGTTACTTACTATTAAGAGTAATTTGTTCTCAAAGTGAAATGTTTGACACAATGAGACATAGAGGGGTGATCATCTCAAGGGAACTAGACAAGGTTTTTTGAAACTCACTACATAGTTCGGGTCATAGCTATATCATATGCAAGCTAGGAGTTGCAATCATCAGAAAACATAGTTCACTCAACTTAGTGATCATTCGTGAGCTAATTTCAAGGAGTTTCATAGTGTACAAGGAGTTTGAAGATTCAAATTTTCCCTGCATTTGGATATTTCCATCAATGAGGATCAAAAAACTACATTGGGAATGACATCTCCTCTTCTTATTCTCTCTCTTTCTCTCTCCTCTTCTCCCTAATTTTCTCTCACTTTCCAATGTTATAATTCTTCGTTGGGGTTTGCACTTTTTGATATGCCTTTAAGTCACCTAAAAGTTTCTTTAGAAATATAATGTAAATTAAGTCACCTTGATTTTATAAAAGGGACTTAAATATTTTGTAGGAATATGAATAGTCTAAAGTTGGAAATAAGGCATATGGAGGGTCATGAGGAGGATGAGGAGTTGAGTATACTCTATAAATTGTAAATCCACTCCCATTTTAAATGGTTGGTCATTAATTTTGTAAGCTCAAGAGTGCATTCTACCTTGAGAGAACAAAGGAGATAGCCAAATTCTTCGTTTCCCCCACTCTCTATTTTTCCTCTATTCCCACACTATGTACAGCTTGGTTTAAGTAATCAATACAATAAGAAGAGTTTCTAGCTTTCTTTGACTAAGGGATTTCTTGATACTTTGTGATCATAAATTCCATTTGGTATTTTTGTTATGCGTAAAGTTGTTTCCTCATAATTTTAATGCATGTGATAAAAATTCTAATTGATGTATATAGGAATCTGATTTTCTACCTGCAACATTAGTTCTCCTATCGAATTTCTTACTCTGCTTTCCCTCTCTACAGATGAAGTCCTCTCTTACAGGTATTTACAAGATTTGTCCACAGAATCAGTGGAGTGTTCCTTATTGAATCCCCAGTCGAAAGGCCACCATAGAAATCCTCCTTTTCATGTGCATGCATATACGGTAGCTATACTAGCTAAGTAGAGGGACTTAGATTCCCAAAAGCATTGACAAGAAATCCATGAGTTTTTCCACCCGACAAATTGTCTAGCCAATATTTTTTGGTGCACCCACCATGGGGCAGATTTAGTAACATCTACACCCAAAATAGGACCGCAACGTCAGAAAATTTCAAAAAAAAAAATATTGAAAAAAGAGTTCATGAAAATCCATTGCTGAAAGAGGCACTGTCAATTCCTCATTGACCTTTCATATTCCACAGTGTCTTTTCATATTCCCACTTTTTTCCACAAGTTGGCTGAAGGAAGATACACCAAGTTGAACATGTTGAGAGGTGTTGTTGTTTTTACAATTTTGAGGCTTTGCAAAATCAGTATTTAGAGATAATCCATACTTCTTCTCTCAAGCCTGCTCTCCATCTGAATCTTGAAGAGTTCACCGGGATCCTATCAAAACTCTTGTTGATAGTCCCCCTTCAAATTCTCTCATTTTTCAACCACCATTGAGCATTGAAATAAGAAGAATTTGAAGAAGAATAAAGCAATGAAAAAGTAGAAGAACAAATTGGCAGAAAGAAGAAATACCTCAGCACATTGTTCCATGGGGAAGGAATACAAGTCCACTTGTTCTTAAACCCCCTCTTCATGATCTACCAATGGGTTCCCATAAGAAATTTCCAAATTTCAAAGGTGACAAAACACAACATCAAACACATCATTGCTTTCACAACATCATGTGGAATCCTTTGTGTCCAACATGAAGACGTTGTTGTGAGACTTTTTTTGGATTCCCTCCTAGAAAAAGTAGCTGAATGGTTTTACCACCTTACCTGCCCGATCCTTCACTGGTTGGAATGACATCAAGACTAACCTTCGAGGAAATATTTAAATAAACTAAAGACTGTTAGGACCTCTTGGTGTAGTTGGCTCAAATGAGGAAAGGATAAAGTGAAACTATTTGAGACTTCATGGCTCATTTCAAATGGTTACTTCACATGGATACCTGAAGAGGATTCGCCATCTAAAAAAAATGTCAAGATATTCTTCATCAATGCTCAATCATCTGGAATTAGTATTTTCTCTACGAAGATCCCAAGAAAGGAACATTGTAGCAAGCACAAAGGTTGTCCATTGAACTTGATGACGATCTCATCCTCTCGGGAAAGATCAAGAATTCATCAAAGGGCAAGGCCAAACATCTTGGAGATGAGAGAACCAATCCATTGCTGCAAAAATTGGCAAATGAGATGGCATCATTGAAGAGGGAATTATTTGAACGAGTATCTTCCCAAAGAAGCAAATTGTCACACCCCAAAGGCTCACCTTGGAGGCCCCACCCATGTGAACGTAAATTATAGATTTCAAGAAAGTGAAGAAGAGCTTGAATAAGAAAGTGAAGGTGGAAACTTACTATAGATCGATGAACTTGAGAACAATAGAAAAATCAGATTTTGTGAGTATTCCAAAGGTGATGAAGAAGATGAATAAGATTCACCCATTTTGTCATGTACGGTATTCACTCATTCTCAGTCCAAGAAAAGAGAATCTCCATCCATTGTTGTAAAAGAAAATAAGTTTGATGATCCTCTTGTGGTGACACTGAAAAACAAAATAATCAACCAAGGATTCCCACTTCCATCTTCCATGAAGTCTGCATTGTTGAATCCTGATCCTGTAGCAAGTAAGAAGGCTCTCAAAATCCCAAGTAAGTCTTCTGATGTCTCTTCCAATTCTAAATCTAAATCTGATCTTGTAAAATCTAGTACTTTGAAAGCTCCTAGTGTACCTTTCAAAATACCCTCCATTCCCTAAAAATCAAATCCTAATCCCAAGCCTATCCAGACTCCAAAAGTCAGTCCCTTCATCCCCTTTGTCCACATCTTCTCCCTTTGACTTCATAGAATATGCAAACAAAGCCAAAGTGTAGATTACCGAAATCGAATATTTGCGGACTCATCCTGAACAATTTGAGAGGTTAGTTTGATATATCAGGAGTGGTAGTCTAACACCCAATTTTGTAACTTCTAGTTCCATGTTGCCAAACCCACCTACACCTCCCTCACAGAACATGCTTTGTTTGAGTGCATCAAAGACTGATAAGGTTGAACCTTTTTATGTCTCCTTTCTTATTGGAGAATATGTATTGAACAATTGCATAATAGATTTGGGTGCCTTGGATAATGATCATGCTCGTGAAGGTTTCCAAAGCTCTAAAACTTACCATGACTACACCTGGTGCCTCTTGTTACTCCGTGGAGTCAAAATAATTACCACTTGTAGGGAAGATCAAAGACGCACAGGTGGATCTTTCCATATTTCTAGACAAGAAAGTTTGAGCAACGATTTTGGTAACAAACGTCTCATCCTCATTTGGAATGTTGTTCAGTAGAATTTTCTACTAAGACTTGAGAGGGAAAATTCATATGAATTTTTCATCTATAACCATACCATTGAAGGGAGACATGGAGAAATTACTTCCTAGAGAAGAAGATGAGGTACACGATGCAAAATTCTAGAAGCCTATAAGCCAACATATTTTATCAAGACAATAGGAAAATGAATCACTTTGTTGAAACCAAGGAGGAAGAGGATATCCCCATCTTGATAGGTCCATACATGCCTTCTCAGAGAGATTTGGAATTTGAAGAAGCATTGAGGAGATTCAAGTTACAAGAGGGCAGCCCTGAATTACCAGACGATGAAAACTATGACAAAGAGGAGATGGTTCTTGATTATTTTCAAGAAGAAAAATAATCTTATATGCTTATCCAATATGACAAGTTATTCTCATTCCCATTTGAGGGATGAAGATGATCTCAGTTAGGCCATATATGTAAAGACAAAATCAAGCTTGTGATGAGACTGTGAAAGGTTTGAAAGAAATTTTTGTACAATAACTAATGAAAGCCACAGAAGAAACTGAGGACACTGAGCTCAGTCTCGAACTCCTAATGCAAGCCATGAATATACAAGACATAGCGTGAAGATGATTTGGAAGCCTTAACCAATGTGAAGGTTGGCCATATTGAGATAAGGCAAGATGAAAAATATGATGCCACTCTTGAGCTAATGGTTGATGAATGCAATAATGAAATGGAAATATTTGCTTTCCCATTTGAAAATGAAGACTCTTTCCATGATGAATAAATTGAAGCAAGGAGTTTCAAGATCTCTGAAGATGAATCTATTTTTGATGAAGGATTGGTAGAGTGTAGTGATTCCCAAGATGATGAGGCAATCCCTCCAGATAGTTTCCTTGATCTAAAAAATAAAGATTCTTCAAAAGTGTACAAAGAGGAGCTGTAGGAAATGATGAAGCATAATTCCATGCAAGAAATCTTGAATGTAGTATAAGTTTGCAGAGGACCCCGAGTTGTTTCTTGATCTCTTCACTTGTGCCATGGACATACAAGAAAATTATGAGGTCTGCCTCCTAATTATTCTGCCAGTACTCAAGAACCTCATAGTGGAGTAAAGGAAAATGATAAGCCTAAGGTTTCTCATGGAAAAAAGTTCAACAAGCATAGACCTCTTAAAGAAAAGTAACTCCATAATTTTCAAGTCATTTGAATGAAAATCAGTGCTGGGGTAGAAATAGCGTGCTCATTGAAGAATATATATGTGGATAAACACGGGATGCAACTGGAACTATGAAACCGATTTCAAAGAGGATGAAGGAAATGGAATTTTTAAGTGAATGCCTAACCATTAAGAAGCTCATGTATACTCATTCCTACCAAGTACACAGACAATTGTGAAAGCACCTAGATTTCATAAATATCCGAGGAGAGGAAGGCTACTTTTTGGAACCAGTCAATGGATTCACAGAATAACATCACTCAGTGTTTCCCACTCAGGGGTAACTTTTAAGGAATGAAAAAATATTCAGTTAAAGAGGGTTGTCCCTTGCCTTGTACCATAGGTGATTTCTAGGTGTGTTTCCATTTCTTGTTGCATGTGTTTCCCTTCTTGTTGTGTTTTTCATTTCCTTTTCATGTACGTGTGTGTTTCCTTTTTCTATATTTCTCTCTTCTTGTAAGTTGTATATGACTCAACAGGTCCTAATGGATAAAGCACTGGTCAATGAACTATATGGTCTAAAATTGAGATTTTGGATTCCCATGTCATGTCTTCACTATGCTCAGTCCATGCCATGTCCCCAAGCTAGACCCAGTTGTTGTCGTGTAAATGTGAAATAGGAAAATTGAAAAATTTTGAGCACAAAAACTATACCCATGTGCCAATTTTTTCATGTTTTATCATTCCTAGGCACCCCAGGTCAAATCTATCAATCTGGTCACCCCATATTTGATGTCAAATTTGTCCCCTAGGTGATTTAGGAAAGTCAATTTGATCCCCCAAGTGATTTTAGGAAGTTTTGAAAAGATGTTATCTTCTAACATAATATTGGGAAGGGAAATCATTGGCCTTCACAATAATAGATTGACCCCCCTAGAGCAGAACAGAAGGGACAAAATCAAATATGGAGGTGAATTTAATACCTTATAACATCATGGAAATGATTTTGGAAGGTTTGGGGAAGTTTTGAAATACTTGGAGCAGTTTGAATGAAAATCAAGGTTCACAAGCCTAGGCAGTACATAGGCCTAAAACAACTGTTGCTGAGCTTCAAAAGAAGATTCTGGGAGCTTCAATGGAGTTAGGAGTAAAAAAAACATTTCTGGAAAAAGGATTCCAATCCCTAAATGATGGTGAAATCATATTTTTCACAACACTTTGGTGCATCAGGTCTGAAGGTTATTTTTCTTAGGCACAAGTGGAGTACCAAATCATAATTCCAATTTTTCAGGGATCAAATGGATGAATCAATACATTACACCCACACCATTGGATTCAAAAGGAAATTTCTAATTAGGATCATATAAAATTTCACCAATAAATTCCACCATGAGCTCAAGTTATCATCGTTCCAAGTTACCCTCTTGGAGACAGTTCAGGAGTTAGTCAATTTTCAGGAGGACATGTGTCAGCACTAGGATACCTGGCGAGATTTTATGTCCCCAAAATCCTTGAGGTTAGGTACACAAACCTTGGAAAAATTTTCCCAACCCCCATGTGACCTCGGGGACCCTCATGTGACCTTCAGACTTGACAGTTCAACCCCTAGGTGCATTTTTGGAGCTCAAATTCCCTACTGTCGGATCAAAGACACGTGTCAGCTCCAAGACCACCATGGAATTTTATGTCCCTCATGTCCCTGAGGTTAGGGAAACCAAACATGGAAAAATTCTCCCTAGCCCCTATGGGGAGTCCTTTGGTCATCCACGTGACCGAATTTCAGCCCCCCAGTGCTTCTAGTGTTTTTTCAAGCAAATCCCCTGCCGTCGGATCGAGGACATGTCGTCCTCTTGACCATCATGGAAATTTATGTCACTTAGGTCCCTAAGGTCAGGGATGTCAATGAAAAAATGTGCACCCCATCCTTGCATGAGAATTTTTGAATATTCAAATCCGACACTTAGTTGTTTCTTCCCCCTCATTTCTCCTTCACAGCTTCTCACCATGTCATGGCATTGTTCTTGCTTGTCCAAACACCCAGTCTGCCATCATTGATCCAAACCAGCTCTAACATGGCCACATAAACACCCAGTCCATGAAAATACATAGTTTTTAGGGGAAAGAATGATCAAAAGTGCTGAAGAAATGAAGAACGGGAAGAAAATGAAGGTTTTTTGCCAGATAACCGTGAAGTCACCCGATCGAGAAATCTTCATATCTCACAAGATACAAGTCGGATCAAGGTGTCGTCTTCTACAGACTTCCACATTTTTCAAGATGATCACAATGTAACAAAACAGAGGTCAAATGGTGCCCATGAATTATTTGTTCCAACAAAATCCTCACTTCATGTGCACTGGCTCACATTCGTCAGATTTCCCATCATTCCGGCAATGGAAATGAGCTAAAAACTTGCACACGAGCTCCAAATGAAAAACCTATCACAATGGAGTTTTTTTCATCACAAAGGGATAGACAAAAACTAGACCTATAAATTTTGAGCTCCATTAATGGCCGCCATGGCAGCTCCGTGCTCAAAGCCACTATCAGGTGAAAATTTTTAATTTTATTTCTTGCATTCTAGTGGACAAAATTATGTGAAATTCAGAGGATGTGGTCATGATGACGAGATGAGTCTACAAAAATATGTTTCCATCATAAACCAAGCACTGGAAACACACTTTCTAAAAATAGTAAGCTTTCCTATACACACTTAGTATGTTTGGAAAGTCATCATCAAAAGTAGTTGTGGTGAAAGCAGTGTGTACCTGAAGGTCACCAGGAAGCCAGAATGATTATCTGGAGCAGAAAATAGTTAAAATGACCACTTACTAAAAATAGTAAGTTCCCTTACATATGGGTGCTTACTAAAAATAGTAGGTCAACTCCAAAAGTGGTCAAAGCAAGGGTAATGTGCACAAGATCTAATGAGGGAGTTCATCACATCACGATGGTCGAGAAGAGGCAAAAATCACCTCTCACTAAAAATAGTAAGCCTTCCATCTAGACACTTACTATTAATAGCAGGTTGTTCTCAAAGGGAAAGTTTGGCACAATGAGACATAGAGGGATGATCATCTCAGGGAACTGGACAATGTTTTTCGACACTCACTACATAGTTTGGGTCACAGGTATATCATACACAGGCTAGGAGTTGCGGTCATCAGTAGAACAGTTCACTCAACTTGGCGAGCGTTCATGAGCTAATTTGAAGGAGTTTCATAGTGTGCAAGGAGTTTGAAGATTTAAATTTTCACTACATTTGGAGCTTTCCATCAATGAGGATCAATGGATATTCATCGGGAATGACATCTCCTCTCTTTCTTCTTCTCTCTCTTTCTCTCTCCTCTTCCCCCTCTCTCTTTCTCTCACTTTCTCTCTCTCTCTCTCTCTCTCTCTCTCCTCTTCCCCCCAATTTTCTAATTCTAATTCATTGGGGTTTGCACTTTTTGATATGCCTTTAATTCACCTAATAGTGACTTTAGAAACATAATGTAAATCAAGTCACCTTGATTTTATAAAAGGGACTTAAATATTTTGTAGGAATATGAATAGTCCTAAGTTGGAAATAAGGCATATGGAGGGTCATGAGGAAGATGAGGAATCGAGTCTACTCTATAAATTTTAAAGCCATTCCCATTTCAAAGGGTTGGTCATTAATTTTGTAAGCTCAAGAGTGCATTCTACCTTGAGAGAACAAAGGAGATAGCCAAATTCTTCCTTTCCCCTACTCTTTATTTTTCCTCTATTCCCATACTATGTACAACTTAGTTTAAACAATCAATACAAGAAAGGAGTTTCTAGCTTTCTTTGACTAAGGGATTTCTTGATACTTTGTGATCATAAATTCCATTTGGTCTTGTTGTTACATGTAGAGTTGTTTCCTCCTAATTTTAATGCATGTGATAAAACTTCTAATTGATGTATGTAGGAATCTGATTTTCTACCTGCAACATTAGTTCTCCTATCTAATTTCTCACTCCCCTTTCCCTCTCTACAGACAAACTCCTCTCTTGCAAGTATCTGCAAGCTTTACCACAAGGTCAGTGGAGTGTCCCTGTTGGATCCCTAGTCTAAAGACCACCATAGAAATCCACATTTTTATGTGCATGCATACATGATAGTTGCATCAGTTAAGTAGAGGGACTTAGATTCCCATAGCATTGGCAAGAAATCCACAAGTTTATCCACTGGACAAATTTTCTCGCCAACACTTATCCACCTTTCAAAATTAGGCACAACATTTTCCCTCCATTTAGTTCAACTCATAAATCAAGGAAACATTTAAAATTTTGAATACAACAGTCGCAAGTGACCCAATTAGGTTGGCCTAGCCAAAAATCTTATTACATGTGCCAAAAATGGCTCAAAACCCCATATGCACATTATTAAAAATGCCCTAACATTAGTTCCATACTTTTTCATGACCCAAAACCCCTTACATATGAATAAAATATTATTAAACATTCATATATGGTCGCAGTTAATATCAACCAATCAAATTATTTCATTTACTCAGCCCAGTTCCCTTTGTAATTCTCAAAACAATTGTTTCCTACACCCTTGAAACTTAATATGATCACCATATCACTTATACGATGAAAAAACATGTCATGTGATAACTAAAAAGAAATGGAATAACCTGTGGAACACTTATAATCAATCCATAAACCATGAAACATCCTTCACTCCGAACCACAACAACATTTTCCTTCACCAAATCAACCTGCCAAATATTATGTTTCCAAAGATTAACTCATAAAAACATTTATAAGTGTTGTAGACACCTATTTTCGATATAGCGCCCCTTCGTCATCTCACATTCATCAAATTTTCTATTATCGCATCTCTTTCTCTTAAATTAAATAAAATGCTATCTATTTGTTCACATTATTTTATTGGTTATCAATGGAGTCCATATGGATCCATTTGATAATTCAATTTTTGGCATCATCCCCCATCTCTCACAAATTATTTAATTCATAATGCATATCTCCAACACTCTTTTTTTTAAAGATTTATTTCTCTTAAATTGAATTATCAAGTGGCTCCATATAGACCCATTTGATAATTCAATTTTTGGCATCATCCCCCATCTCTCACAAATTATATAATTCATAATGCATATCTCCAACACTCTTTTTTTTTAAAAGAGTTATTTCTCTTAATTGAATTATCAATGGGCTCCATATGGACCCATTTGATAATTCAATTTTTGGCATCATCCCCCATCTCTCACAAATTATTTAATTCATAATGCATATCTCCGACACTCTTTTTTTTTAAAAAGAGTTATTTCTCTTAAATTGAATTATCAAAGGGCTCCATGTGGACCCATTTGATAATTCAATTTTTGGCATCATCCCCCATCTCTCACAAATTATTTAATTCATAATGCATATCTCGGACACTCTTTTTTTAAAATGAAATCTTTATCTCACCCTTCATTCAAATCATGTCCCCCACTTTGCCTAATAAGTCAAAATATGGGACCCACATGATCACATCACATCCCTAACTCAGGTTACTTTACTACACCATGGGTATCATCTAACCTACAGTTTAGCCTCACATATAAACTATAAATATGGGGTTTTCCCCCATATTTAGGGAGAGGGAGATTATTTCAAAAGGATATATATTTTTAAGGATATATATTTTTAAGGAGAATATTTTTTAAAAAAGAGAGAGAAAGGATCGAAGACTTGGAGAGATCTAGGCCTACAGAAGAGAAGGAAGAGCTTAACCGAGTTCTGTCCATTTGAAGGAGAAATCTTTACCTTAATTCGTCATTTTACCATCTTGATGCCCTGTTCATCTCTATAGCAGAGCATAAGCTAAGTATTCTTGTTATTTAAGTTGCTTATCATTTTTAACAACTGTTCACAATCTATTATTGTCTTATCTGACACGGGGGTTGACATCCTCCAAGGGAGTTAAAATCCTCTTGGAACCGGCACTGCCTGGGCAACCCCTCCATATTGTGTTCTAATCTTATCTGGTTTAGTTTTGTAGATCTAGCTTCTTGATATCATGCATCTAATTTCTTTACGCCTGTATCATCCATCTCCATCTCCAAGTTACTAAGCCCTTGTATACTCGATGTGGTCTCGTGTTTCTTGATTACTCGTACACTCACCTGGACAGGAAGCAAGAAACGTAGATCTAAAAACTCATTAGATACCTATAAATGGATTCATTGGATGCCAAATTAATCCCTACTCACATTCTAGGTGATGTGAATAATCACACAATCACTATCATTCTGTAAAAAACACAAAACTTTCAGTGGAACACATGTTGTCTTGAACTGCCAAAAATATTATTTCTCAAATAATGCCCTAGAAACCCAGTCAAATGACCTCATCATGAGTAAAAAAATATTTTAATGGAAATATATCTTAATCCTATTTTCAACACAACTTTAATCACTTCAAAAATCCACCTGTAGCTCAAGTTATTCTCATTTTACTAGACATTGCTATTTGAGATCCCAAAACTACCCTTTGACCAGTCAACCTTTTTGGACCTCAAAACATCATGAAACTGCATGAACATGTCCTAAAACCTCCATGGACATCAATAAAAAATCTCAATCATCATGCACCATTAGTTTTTCATGCTACTCCATTGGACCATCTTATCCTAAAATATTCTTTCTCAGAAACTACTATTTTCAAGTGGGGCCCACTCATCACCATGACCTCAACCATACATTTCTATAAATATTTAGGATTCCTCTACAACATACAATCATTAATTTTTAATAATCAATCAAAACTGGGTCACAACACTTCATTTTCTGCCAAATGCTCCTAGCTAGGGTTTAATTAGGGTTTTATACCTCTTTACCTTCTTAACATTTGTTCATAAAAATGTGATAATAAAATGACCTGAATATTTTTTTGAAAACTTCTAAACTCACCTTATAATCATCCATAAAATCCACAATGTCCCATGCAAATCACACTATTCACAACAAGCATCTGAAGTTGCACTTTGAGCTAGAAATGCACTAGATTTTGACCATGTCTTACAAAACCAATCATATCTTACAAAATTCACATCATGGGAACCTGAATTTTTTTTTATAGAACTACAACTCATCACTCTAACATCTCTAATCATCATAATATCAATTCCATGGCTCAAACTCTCCAGTAACTAAGACTTACCTAAGCTTGCATGCTAGATCCTCACTGTAGAAGCTAGAGTCAACTGAAATAATACAATAACTGAACATAAAACCTATAAAAATGACCCAAACATACCTTATATTCCATTATATACCTGAATGCATTCTTCCATGATCTCATATGGCTCCAAACCACATTGTTACACCTCTTAGGAACTATACATGCTCCCAATGAGCACCTGTAACATAGCAAGTCACCTGTATCTACACTATTCCACTATTGTGAGTTCAAAATGACCCTCAAAAAATGGTATCCATCGTGTCATCATATTTTCCAAGCATCTAAGAGGCTCATAATGTCATGTTGCATCTCCTAGGCACCTGTATAGGCTTGCAAAGAGCAAGAACACCTCACTTAATCCCACTAAGCAGTTTATATACATCTGAAAAAGTATGTTAGCATCATATACAACATCATGACATCATCATAAAAATTTCACTTTTTCATTAATGTGTTTTTTATCAATGACAACACCTATTAGGCCTACATGCCTACACAGCGTTGCACCCCTGTGGATGTGCATGAAATGAGGTTCATTTATAAATTCCCCCTCAACAATCAAGAATGAACCATAGAACAAGAGTGCATCAATAGGAAATGAGCGTCTTGTATTTTATTAAAGAGTATATGTTAGAAAGATATATTATGAAGCACATTGCGTGAAGCATAGATGATGTGAGGTTCATTGATGAAGTGTGCCCTCAAGATTCAAGTGTGTACCGTAGTAGGAGAATTCGTCATCATGAAATGGGTGTGTTACATGCGAGTAGATGCTATAAAAATAAGTCATGAATTATAGAACATGAAGTGTGTAATGTGAGGTTAATGGATGTATTGTTCCCTCAAAAGTCGATTGTTAACCGTAGCACAAGACTGCATCATAGGGTAATGAGGGTACAATGTGTGTACTGTCAAATTGAGTAAGATAGAAAATATGGACATGGAGCATGGAGCGTGAAGTGTGAGAGTAGATACTAGAGACAATTGATAGTGCTAGAAGGGCGAAGAAATTGTGATGCCCCCCAATGTATGAGGGTTGCAGAATTAGGTAAACTCGTCAATAAGATTGTCAGTGTCAGGTTCATAACCGATAGGATTTGGATTAGAGACAAGGTAGGTGATAATATGAGGGTGATCATAGAGGGTGCCAGTGGGGCCTAAATTATACATTTCCATAGCATATTATTCATCAGTTAAAAAAAATTTGGAAAATCATGTCAAAAATATAAAACCTTCTTATGTATCTAGGATCAATCCAACATGGCATTACTAAAACAAAACAATCATTTCACACACAGAAAGACTAATTTTATTATCTGAAAGAAAACTCACACATGCTATGTAGCATTACAAGAATGCCTATTAAATAGGCTTTACAATAGTAACGTTCAAACAAAAGTTGTTTGAACAACCTCTACGGGAGACCAAATTTGTTAAAAACAAAATAACAAATTTGGTTAAATAATAACTCCCTAATTATAATAAACAAAACATAAAACAACTCCCTAAAATGAGTTTACACGGATGTAAATTATTATTTACTAACGTAAATAATAATTACACTAACTACCCTCCCTTAAATGAATATTAGAGAGGAAAAAATATGAGTCCTGACTACTAGCATGATAAGGTACTCATGTACAAACATTCAGAAAAACACTGAAAGTCATAAAATATCTGCAGTATATGCACACACACCCCCATAATGTTGAAATGGGTGGAGTGATTTTATAGAATCTGTATGAGAGGAAAAACCAAATTGCTTGGAACAAGGATTAGATGACATTGGAATTCACTAGAATAGCTACTCTTCAGAAGGAGGACAACCTCAAAACATGTTGAAGGAGACTTTCACTTGCCAAAAACAAGTCTATCGTCAGACAAGGACAAGCTAACACTAGAATTCACCAAAATAGATACTCTTCATAAGGAGAGGAAACCTCTAAAACATGTTAAAGGAGACTATCACCTACCAAAAACAAGTTCAAAAATATAGATACAAAATCTCTCAAGAAGATGGCTTTGGTGGTGATGGAGTAATCCAACAACTGAAATAGTGAAATAGTGCCCAAAGAACTAGAACACAAACACATGAAGGTGAACAAGGCTAAAGTAGAAAAACCCCCCATGGCACTTTATAACTCAGTGCGATTACAAAATAATCCCATCAAAAAACACACCAAATGATGCATAGAACCAAAATGCAATCAATCTAGTAGAAGATGCCATCTAAAAAACATGAGAGTTACTTCCAATAAAACACTGCTCAAGAACCCAAAGCTCAAACACAAGAGAGATAAAAGGGTAGGAGGAGATATGCACGGATGAACAAGCTTAATAGTGGAGGAGCCACTGCCAGTAGAGCCCTCACAAAGAATGTTGTCGACACCGCAAAAAAAGATCAAATATCCACCCATATGAAAGAAAATGGTGAATGTGTTTAGTGGCTCCATTGAAAATGTAGAACAAGTAGGAAAACAATATTGTTTTCTTGTGAGGGGTATAACCACCTACCAAACCGGACCTCACCCTCCAGTCTTCGACACACGAAAGGAAATATGCTTCCACAAAGTGAATGTGCTCCCAAATATATTGCTAAAGGATGCTCCAAAAAATGAGTAAAAATTAACCTCTCCAAATTTTAAGAAAAATATGGAACCAATAGATTGGGAATAAAAAAATAGGCACTTTTGCAAAAAATAGTGCTTGATTTCAAGCTAATGTGCAAAAGTTATAAGTGTTTTAATTTTCCCGCAAATAGGCTCTATTTAATTAAAAACTGCTCCCAGATTAAAAAACTGGATCAAAACAGAGGTCATGGTGGTCAGTGTGACCACTCGTTAGAACCAGAGAGGAAATGAGGATTTCAAATATGGTCTCATTTTACAAACAACCCGCCCAAAACATATTAATAGGCCAGAAAACAGTTTATTACCCCCAGAAAATTCAAATATTTTGGCAATACTATAGTGCAGATTTAATAAATTAAAAAACAGTAGCTATAGTTTTATTTTTTTAATTGGCCAATGAGAGAGGGTTGTGTAACAACAAATAAAAAAAAGTATAGTATTTTGCAAATAATTAAAAATCAGCCAATCAGGAATGGTTGTTCATTTTGCAAATTCAACAAAAAAAAGACTCACCGGACAAGAAAATTCATGCATAGCAATCTTCACAGAAATATTTATCTCCTCCCTTCACACAGCTTGGAAACCCTGATAGGTGTAATGCTACAAAAAAACAAACCAATTTGCAGCCTTTTCTAGAATATACAGGCTGCATAAGGCAGAGAATAAAGCCAAAAAATAAACTTTTAATAAAAAAATCCTTATGGTTGCTGTGAGAGGCAGCTGTAGGGAGAAGACTTTAGAGGGTTGGCCATGGGAGAATGGAGCCACATACCAGTGCAAAGGAGGCTGCAAAAAATAGTAGGTCGTGGCAAATCCAGATGCCTTAATAAATCAGGCCAAAAAAGAACCTCCTTGCTACGTGACTCAGACAAGACTATCGCTGAAAAATGATGCTTCAGGATGAGTAATGGTTGCATGGAGCTGCTCTGATACCATATATAAAAATGGGAATCCTTCTTATTTATCCAGGATCAATCCAACAGACCATTACCATAACAATATAATCATTTCACACAGAAAAATACTAATTTTATTATCTGAAAGAAAACTCACACTCATGTTATGTAGCATTACAAGAATGCCTATTAAATAGGCTTTACAATAGTAACGTTCAAACAAAAGTTGTTTGAACAACCTCTACAGGAGACCAAATTTTTTAAAAACAAAATAACAAATTTGGTTAAATAATAACTCCCTAACTATAATAAACAAAGCAAAAACAACTCCCTAAAATGAGTTTACAAATGTAAATTATTATTTACTAACGTAAATAATAATTACACTAACAAATCATGTGCGTACCAATGAGAGAGATTTTGTGTATATCCAAGGAAAGAATCATTTCATATAGAAACATGTCCAAAATGCATTGGAAATGAGATATCGGTGTGATTGGAATCAATATTTTCACAAATATAGTCAAGCCAAGATTCCTCAAGGTGATTAGAGAGGAACGGTGTGTATGTGTAAGAAAGACTGACAAATTGAAGACATGGAGGCCATATGCAGTAGTTTGAGAACATATCCATGGTATAGATGGGTTGAGTGAGATGAAGGAAGGAGATCATCGAATTTGAATCCTAAGCAGGCAGTGGGATCAAATGGAATATGGGGTCAATAAGAGTCATGTATGAATAAGGTACAAGTGAATGGATCAAATGGAGGAGGAGGTATGAGATCTAGCTCATGAAGAGAAACCCAGAAAGGTATCATAGTTGTAGTAGAAGGAGGAAGTTTTTTGAATTGATATTCACCTGGACCAGTAGAAATAGAAGTGTCTTGGAAGTAGGATTCATCTGTTTCTAGGGAAGTAAAGTTGAGATTCTGCAGGTTTTCATCGTTAAACTCAACAACATCAACCTCATAATTATAATCATCAATGTTGACATTATCATGTGGGATAGCATTATCAAGGATATTAAGAGGATTGGAGCTAGATGTAGGACAGGGAGTAGATGTAATAGATGGGTTAGTAGTAGTGTTGAAAGTAGATGAGGTAGGTGATATAAGATCAGAAGTATGTGTAGGAACGGAAGGAAGGGGTGTGGAGGTAGAAGAAGTGGTGGGATGATTAAAATGACCAACATCATATGTACTGACATTCTTATATGAAATAGGATTCAGCGGAGGGACAGGCATGGTAGTGATGAGATCTATGCAAAAAAACTTGATTGGGTTAGGATCAGTAGAAATAGTATGCTCATAGTCATCATGCAAGAATTTAACACGTCGATGAAATGTAGAAGGGACAACATGTATAGCATATATCCATGAACTTCCAAGTAAAAAATTGAACTAAAATGATGCATTAAGGACATGGAATGCAATGGGAAGAGTTTTAAGTCTAACTCGTAGGGGTAAGGTGATGTGTTGATGCATATATGAGTGGTGAAATCATATCCATATAAAAGGGTAGGGGATATAATGATCAAGATTTATGAATATTTAATTGCTTGAGTAATGAAAGAGCACATATATTTATAGCAGGACTATCATCAATTATTACATGTTTTATACATATGGAACCGACAGTAGCGGTGATGAGAAAAGGTGCAGGAAGATTGCTATTGGCAGTAGGAATATCCTCATCACTGAAATATATAGCATGCGGTATATTTTTGAGGGATTGAATGAGATGATTAAAGGAAACAAATGAAGTATCACTTTCAATATGGATGGAGCGTAAAGCAGCTTCTAAGGTATGGAAACAATTTGGTTCACTACGCACGATATCGTAAAGAGATATTTTGGCATGTGTATTATTAAGTTGGTCAATGATATCATATATTTTGGAGGTTATAGGAGGAAACGTAGAGGTAATAGATGGAGGGATAGAAATGGGTGTAGTTGTATAACTCCGTGTGTGATGAGTAGTGACTACATTGATAGTGGGATCAGTAATTGGAGTAATGAAGCAGAGAGGGTGTTGAGTACAGACTTGCATGAAATCAATAGCAATGGTAATTTTGCCATAAACCTTGGTTGGATTATAAGATGGATAAGAATATTGATCCATGAATTTAGAATAAGGAGATAGAATCTGATGCATTCTCAGAAGGTGTGGTTTGAGCAATGGGTTTGACCAAATTATTTAACGTAAATTAAATTAAATCTTATTTTGAAAGTAAATATTGTAATAAATTATGTATAAATGTTAATATATAGTAAGACACGAGAAATAAAGCATGTGCAATATAAAACCCTAAGCAAGAAGGAGAGATAGGGGGACTTATCTGATTTTCGAGCAAACAAGAAGTGATCTAAGAAGATGAAATATTGAAATAAACAATAAATAAATTTTTCACTATAAATTGGAGGTTTTGATATCTGGAACTATGTCAAACAAGAGCGCTTAGGCGCTACTGTCCTTTTTGGTCATTATTGTCGATGTAGGTGCTCTAGATCTAATCTTCTCTATGTGGGATAACATTTTTTTTTGGTCTCTATTTGTCCCTTTCTAATATGTAAATGTTCATGTAACCTGCAAGAAAGAAGTTCACCTACACATACCCACAAACCACATCAAACCTAAAAATGAAAATACATAATGGGGAATCAAACTGACCCTAATAGTCACCTGAAGAGTGAAATTACAACTGAGCATTACACTACATCTCAGATTCCATGTAGTTCTTGTGTGTGTGTAGAAATTATGCCCTAGGTTTCCCTTGTGCAAGTTGCACAGTGATAGCAGGCTAGATATAGAATGTAGAAAATGTATAGAATGTGTAGAATGAAATAGAATAGACTTACCCTCCTATGTTTTGTATACAGAAGTAATGCAACCCTTGTCCCTTAAATGAGTGATAAATGGATGCCTTTGGTGATCTTTGTGCCTTTGAATGCAAGCTTAGGTGATGATATGTAATGCTTAGTGCTTGGTCCTTTATTTTGAAACATAACCATGTATTTATATGATCCCCTTGTTTGAATTTTTTAATTGACAATTGAAAGGCCAACCCAAACTGATAAAAAATAGTTAAGAAGTGAAAGGGGTCCAAAAGAATAAGAAAGAGGTAAAGAAGGACAAAATCACCTAGCATTAGTGTCCCAACTAGGTGTTATTGTCTGGGGCCATAAAAAGATAAAATAGTCAAGTTTCGGCAAGAGAGAAATATGTATAAAGCAAATAAAAGTGAAAAAGACAAAGAAAAATGGCTAAAATGATTATAAAGGGATCAACTTATCCCTTACTACCATTGTATCCTAATCCTATAACTCGAGGCATCTCCTCAATTTATATGGGATCTATAAAAGGAGTTGTCAATTACTAGTTTTTTTTCTTAAGAATAATATAAATGCTAGCATGCTTTTAGGGCCTAGAAATGTACCCAAGTGCATGGATTTTGTGTCTAAATATACTAAATTTAACAAATAATTTATTTCATAATCTTGAATCGGGATATGGGTTATTTGAAATTTCAATTCCAATGAAGTCTCAATTAAGAGCACAAATTTATACTATTTGATACATAATTGCCAATGAATTAAAGATTAGAAAATATTCCTTCAATTTATTTTCATACTTTTAATCTTTTCTTTATATTATTGTTTAGCTAGTTATTTTTCAAACTTGGCACTCTTTGATGTGTCTATGTTTTAGGCTCAAGGTTTTACGAATGAGCAACAAGTTGCGAAAATTTTTGCTTTCATAAATGAAAATGAAGTCATGAATATTACCCTTCAAAAATACAAAAGAGTGTTATTTATACACTACTAATGTAATATATAAAAGTTTAATTTGTATTTATTTACTTTTTTTGAATATATACTTATACATTTTATATATAAATCAATATAAAAAATGACATACATATTTTAAATATCTATGACATAAAAATTACAAGTATTCAACAATAAAATCATGAAAAAGGTGAAATATTTCATCAAATCTAACCCCAAATCATGATCAGAAATGAATATCTTTCTCTCAAAGACATTAGAAGTCAAGAAAAAATTGTGAATATGCTTAAGGGTGTTGGTTTACAAGATTGAAACATGTGTTGATAGTTTATATCTCTAGATGAAAATAAAGTGGTCAACATGAAAGGTTAAAGTTCAGAGATATCTTTGGAATAAAATTTCACATATGGAAGACATCTACTACAATGTCTTGTCTCTAAGAACTTTTTAATATATAGGGATAATGTATGTAAGCATCGAATTTGAATCACTATCTTGTATAGTGGGAGTATGAGGTAGTATTGTATCGTATAAGCCACCTGCAGAACCAACAAATGGTTACCCAACATTGTGGACTATAAAACCAACCATTATTATGGTTATTTTTAATTAAAACTAAGAGAATCTTACTCCAAAATAAAATTGCATGAAGGAGTGACACGTATCCTCATTTCGTTAGACCATAACATGAAGTCCAATTATTAATTTTTCTAACTTATTATGATTTATTGACGTGTACAATTTCATCAACATCTCCAAGGCTAGCATCATCTCTAAGTCTAACGGGTTTTAAATCTTAGTACAACATATACTCATGTATTTTTTGATCTCTTTATCAGTGTTATGATTAATAAAATGATTTATTTCATGGAATCTTCATGAAACATAGAATACTTTGGCAAATGGAACAATGAAATAAAAAATTTAGTATGCTAACCTTTCCTAGAAAAGTTGTAGAGATGGAATTTGATAAATTGTGAAATTGGAATCCAATAATATCAATAATGAAATCCAATAATCGGATATTAGAATCTAAATAGCAATAATGGAATCCAATAATTATGATATTATAATCCTATAATAGAAATAACAAAATCCAATAGTAGTTATAATAGAATCTAATCAAGACACTAAAAATCTAGAATTTCACCCAAATTTGCAACAATGGTTATCCAAATTCAGTCTGAAATATTTCTAGATATAATGAAGTGATTGTTTAACTTATGTATAGGGCCTCACAGATAGGATTGCAATAATTATAATAAGGAAGAGTTTCAAGGTGTTGTTCACTCCCTTGGAATAATTAAGAAATATCTTTAATAAAGAAAAAGATCCACAAGATCCCAAATTATGTGGTGGAGTTTACTCGGCCCCATACTCATGTGGAAAAACAATATGTTGGAGAAATATGAAGACTATTAAACACATGATCAAAGGAACAATTTGAAAAACTTATACATGAAAAATTTCCTAATCAACATTGTAAGAATACTCCTCCAAATTCAAACATCATATATGCATAAAAGAATCTAGATTGATAGAAAAAGTGGACCATTTTATAGAGCACGAATATGCAAGGCAATTGAAATGGAAAATTTCCCAACAATTTCAATAAAGATGATAAACCAGTTTTTCGAAACCATTATTGTATTTAATGAAAATTTTAAATGATCAAAATAATTTTTGGAATATGGAAGGTCATGCATCAAAAATGATCTTAGATATTGTGAACTTTTATTTATGGAGATTAAAATATTTCTCTTAATGATGGGTCCCACAGACGGACTTGATGTAGGAGCATCACTGCGAAAGCAACAAATTTGGTATTTTTATAGAGTTAAATGTCCTCGCACCCGACCTCCCGAGGTCATGCCAAGACAGCCAGTGGGGATGGAATACACGTGGGATGCATAGACAAGATAGTTAGGCAATCTTATGTCTTCGACGCGCACTAATGGAATTTGTGAATCTAAGGCAAAGAAGGCCCTCCTAACCTGAACTGGCGTGATAGATCAGTCGGCGAGGATGACTAATCGAAGGATCCAATCAATATCGAGCTCTGGCGTGATCCGATCTATAGGTTGTGGGATACGGGGAAAATGACCTGGAATTGTTTCGTGTATATCTCCAGATAGGGTCATAGGATGGATGATGGATATAGTGGATTCTATGGTCGATTCTCTGGTCTAGTCCAAAAATCTTTAGCTTTGTTAGCTACTATGTCTAACAAGGATAACTGTGTGATAATGATAGGTGGAAGTGGAGTGGATCTAAATACTAATGTGCGTAAGCCAACATCTACGTCAGATTGCCCCGTGGGTCCGTTGGGTTGTGGGATTTGTGGATCACAACCGTAGATTCATGGTTGTTGTGGACCTTCAATGGTCATATGTAGAATCAATCTCTAATCCCTAATATCCAGTAGTCGTATGCTTTTTCGGCCTCTATATTTAGAACTGCAAGTTGTGCAATCTTCTCAGAGTACCTTACAGGCGTTCTGGCAACCTGAATTCTTAAGCTAGTGTCTATGTCAGTGAGAATGTCTCCTGCATCTGGCTGTGGGACCAAAGGGTCACAGCCGAATATTTGCTCTCTTTCAAGCCCTTCTACAGTCATGCAGATATTTGTCTAGGGTAATTTGTAGTTTGGCTAGTTTGACCAAAATGTGTGTGCTTGGTCGTCTTCTATGTTTAACCCTCTTAACTGTGAGATGATCTGTTGTAAGTCTACTGTTGTTCAGAAGACTTGGATTCTAAGATTCTGATCTATATCAGTTATTGCCGTAACGAGATTGGGCTGAGGCACTATTGGCTCGAACACGTATTCTCTGGGATCCCTAGGTCCCGTGATTGTCATGCAAAAGGAAATGATGTAAATCTAACTAATGACAGAAGTAAAATTAACTATGTAAAGTATATCTATGTATATATCTTCTCTATTTTTGTGTTTTTCTGATGAACTATTTGAACAAATGTGAAAGAGCAACTATTTAAGATATCTAGAAATTGACAACTAAACTAATAACAAAATTAAAACAAACAAAGCAGCCGAGTATAGCTACTTGCCTGTGTAGTTGTAAATCTATTCTAAATAACCAGATAACTGATCTAATCTATTTGAAAGACTCTCGATCCTACCTCAGAAGTGAGGAGTGAATCATAGTTTCTCAGAAACTATCAATCCCCACAGCTTCCCCGGCAATATCGAAAGTGAGATTAACTTAAATGAAATGATTGAATACTCTATTTGATATGTTTTAACTAGAACTTTGAAAGCTTGAACCTGGATTTTGCAGAACAGTGGCGAATCCGATTGTGTGTGGCTTTGTCCCCTCAGTGTGATCTCCTCATTCCTTCGTGCTCACGTGAATCCAAGAAAAGTGTGTGATGTTAGCATCAACAGAAGTTGGTATCAAAATAATGGTAGCTTAGGATGCAGACTGAATACAATGCGAGTAGGAGAGGGATAGCACGCAAGAGAACAGAGCTTGGCTTATGCAATTCCTAGCGGGATTTATTGCGAGTCATACAACATAAAATGTCCAGAACCTAAAACTATCTTGTTTGATGAACAAGACCTGCAACTTTAATGGCTTCCTACTGAAAATCAAACTATCCTATTCTAATGAATTGCATGAAATAGTAACAACACTAGCACAAGAAGATTATGTGGCTTCCTAACAGCTAAACAACACTAACCATGCATGCAACAAATAAAACTATGAATCCTAAGCAAAATTGAAAGACTAAGCTATTGAAATGAGAAATTGAGAGGCAAAATTTGAGGGGCCATTTGCTTGAGCACAAGCTAGCTATTTATAGAATTCCCATTTACCCAAAGGTGAAAACCAAATTGAACTCTTTAACCATAAACAATGCCAAAACACTATTCCAGGGAACCAGAATCATAAATACAAGCAAAGGCGGTGAAAAAAGCTGGTAAACGTTGAAATTTTACGTGAGTCGCGTTAAAAAGAACATTCTAGAAAATGTGTGAAGGACCGCCGCCCTGCCTGGGCAGGGTCGGCCACCTCCCAGGCATTTCGTCACTGAAGACCAAAAAGCAAAGAAAAGGAGGGGAGAAGAGAAAAAGCAAAGCACGCAGGGGCTAAACGGGGCATGCGGGATGTTAACGCATACTTGGAGAGCTTTTCTAGATCCCAAACACCTTGTAAGGAGACCTGTATCATCATTGGGGCACGTGTAACTGTGTTCTGGCGGTGCAGTACCCTACAATTTTGGGTACGTACATATTGCCCCCTCGGAGAAGCGTTTTAGCCATGAAGAGGCGTAAAACGGTGGGTCTGAGTATGGTGGTCCCGAAATGGGAAGTTAGAATTTATACCTAACATGTCCGTGTGTCGAAATGATGCCCTCCGAGATTCCCGCTACCTATAAAATGAAAAGAGGACTCAAGTGCAGATAGACAAAATAGATCGAAAAATAAAACTAAAATAATATGAAATGAGGACGTACCATTTGTGCGGGGATAAGAACTTACCTCCGTCGGCGCTCCAAACCTACGAAAAGGGGCATTCAAAACAAGTCAGGATGCTATATATATAAAAGTGGGCCCATTTTCCTATTCATTTGCGCGTGTGTCGATTTGATTGATTTTGAGCTCTGGGACCCACGGTGATGGTTTCTGATGAGAGTATAGTCAAAATGTTCGGGACGAGATTGTGATCATGCCTCCGCGAGCAGAACACTAACCTATGAGATCACAGGTTAGTTTTTCTCGATTTACCATTTTTATCCCCAAAATGTTAAAATGGTGAAATCTTTGTCATGGGGGGATTATTTTTGAAAATGTCAGTTTTAATAGGGTCACTTAGGGGGGGCGCCTAATGGGTAGGCTTTGTTTTGGTCAAAATAGTTGTTTTTTGTGTTTTTAGGTGTCATTTAGGGCACATGACCCACATGGAAATTCGGACACCGACCCCCGAGCAGGGCGGCAGTTACATGACCGTCGCCTTACTCAGGGTGGCGGTTACAAGACCACCACCTTTAAGGCGGAACTACGGAACCGCCCCTGCTCAGGGTGGCAGTTCTTCACAGAATGCTAAAAGAGTACTTGTTTGAAATTGTTTTTACGTTTTTAGCATTCTTATATGTCTTAATGATTTTTCTAATGTCATTTTGAATACTAACTTACTCCTTTTTGTATGTTTTTGGGTGTATGCAGGTGAAGGAGGAGTATATCAGATGGAGTCGAGAGAGAGAGAGTGTGATTGGCTTCCAGCAGTATTGGATGCACTTTCTCAAGATGAGCAGGACACTCTTCAGAGGGCCGGTATATTGCATATATCACGGGTCCCGCATGTTGCACCTTCTAGTCACATACTTTGTGACTTGTTTTCATATTGGGATGCTGATCAGAACACTTTCCAATTTCCAGGAGTCAGGGGTGAGTGGACCATTACTTTGGAGGATGTTTACCGCATCTTGGGGGTCCTGATCATCGGGAGATGGCTCACACTTGAGACAGCAGGGTCATGGGCTCAGATAGCATAGTGGGCTTCATATATGGGAGACGTAGTTATCTCCACTGGTTCGAAGAAGGGGGTGAGGGTCCGATCTATTCCTAGCTTGCCTATCCCCTTGATTCACCAGGCCATTATGGGGATCCTTGCCTCGAGATTGATCGGGGACAAGGGAGGAGACACTTTACTTTATTGCTGGTCCCCCATCATTACACAGATTGAGGGACATGGCCGGATTTATGCCTGGGGAGCCAACATTCTTGGGACCACTTATCATGATTTGTACCAGGTGGTTCGTTTACAGGGGCAATCATTGAGCCATCTCGACCCTAGTTATGAGCTGGGTCTATAAGTGTTTCATCCCTTATGGGAGAGGTGTAGAGGTGGCAGATCCCGGAGCCATGAGGGCAGCCAGATGGACAGATATGTCGGTGCTTAGAGCACCCCACCAGCCAGTCACCTCCTTGACTACTGATGATATGGAGGCCACACCCTATCAGGCCATGGCAGGGTTATGGGGTGAGGAGGCCCTTACTTTGATCTCTTGCTCTACCACAGGCAGCTTGTGGACAGGACGGGGAAGGTGGAGACACATCCTTTTTCTCAAGTGCCTCAGCAGTTTGGCCTTCCTTACATCGATATGCTTCCCCCAGTGGTGCCAGTGTTTAGATCGGTCCAGGAGGCTAGAGGAGGTCCTAGAGGCCGGGGTTGGACAGTTGTTACTCCTGGCATCCCTATTGTAGCCAGATAGGTGGTACGTGCTCGAGGGAGAGTCGGTGCTCCTCAGGCACCCTTACTTTAGATTGCTACCGGTCCCACCCACAGTAGTGACAACCCCATTGATATAGACTCTGAGTCCGAGGAGTTCACAGGGGGGAGAGATAGAGGAGGAGACCAAGGCTGAGGTCAGTGAGTCGGTGGAGAGGAGGATAGTTATCCTAAGTGGCATGACACTCAAGATATCTTACAGGCGGAGAGGGCGGAGCAGAGTGCGGAGAGGGTGACCCTAGCTTCAGAGGAGCCACTTTCTCAGGGCTTGGGTGGAGAGGATGAGTCCGTAGTAGGATGTTATGTGGCCCCAGGAACAGGAGGAGCGCATCAGTCAGCGGTGACATCTGTGGTAGGTGCTGACCCTAGAGATCCATCTTGGAGGCCCGGAGATCCAGTGAGTTATCATCCTTCTCTTTAATGTTTGTTTTTAGCTATGATTTTATTAGTTGCTATCTCTCCTTTTGTTTACTTTTGTTTCTATCTTTTGATTATTTCTAATTTGTTTTCTCCTTTGCTTGCAAAGACTGCTGATGAGTGGCGAGACCTGATTCGCCGGGTATGCACTGATACCCTGATGATCCCCATGGAGAAGACCCGTGCGGAGTTATCCGTGGATGAAGGGGAGCCCTCAGCAGCTGGTAGGCATACCGACATTTTTTCCCCTATCTGGCATGTGGCCAGGATGGTGACTACCCTTCGTACCGAGTTGGCAAGATACAGGACAGCAGAGCACCTGATGAGGAGTCACTCTCATGGCGAGGCCACAGCTGCTCCTCAGGATCATGAGCCCTCTGTGCACTCAGAGCGCCGGTGTAGCCGGAGTCCTAGACATGGGCGTGCACCTTTGGAGGGATCTCATAGGGGTTGAGAGGCCACTTGGCTCTCTTAGATTATTTGTATGATGTATTTTGTATTTCCCAGGCTCTTTGAGCATTTTGACCATGCTTAGCGCATGATGGCATTGTACAGGAAATGTTGATTATATATATATATATATATTCTTTTTGGATCAGACTCTTGGTATCTATGTTTTTGTGATTCATTTCCACATGTAAACTATAATGTTGTTTTTATATGCTTTTCAGAATGTATGCAAATGGAGAACAAATGATACAAATGCTTTCTTTCTTTTTGTATTTCGTGATGCTGATATATGATAATGTAGACACAATGTGATCTTGAACTTTAGTTTCTATAAGCAATTTTTCGGTACTTCATATTTGTTTTGACAAAATGAGATGATAAACTGGTATGATGAGCAGATGAACTTGCCCCATTCCTAACTCCACGTAACTAGTAAGATGCGAGGGCTCATCACCGAGAGCTAGAAAGGGCACAAGCTATGAAATTTGTTGAATGGTAGTGATGAGAGATAGACAAAGATTTGGTGGAACCAAATTAGGATGCTACAAACCTACTCTACTCGAGTGACTCCATAGTTTAGAATGCTACTTGCTTTGTGGTTTATCTAGACTTAGATCCGTAGATGGCCACATGGTAGACAAAATCTGGTTTTTGAGGTTTTGAGCTCTCTTGGAATTTTGGACATCTGATTCATTTGTTTTTGACTCAAGATTTCAAAGGTTCATTTGAATTGTTTTCTTATGACCTTCAACATTTATTTTTCAAGAGGACCCCCTACACCTTGCCCCATGCTACTAGTAAGAAGCGTGGGCTTATCACCATGGACAAGGTACATGTGAGTAAGGGCATTCCCATCCTTTCCCAACCCTACGTCACTAGTAAGAGACACAAGCTCATCACCGAAGGTTGGTAGGGAAAGGAAATGTGTAAAAATAAAATTTTTTGTTTGATCTACATTTGATTTATATATTTGAGAAAAATGTCAATATGTTCTTATTTCCAAAGAGATATGCATACGGGATAGATGTGACACGATGAATCTTCTAGAACAAACCATAGGCAAGACACCTATCCTAGGAAGAGACCAAAAGTGAGAACAAGCATGCAGACCTTGGTATGGTTACCGTTAAGACTTTGTCATATCTAGCTTTATTTGATGAGATGATTCAGAAACAGGTGATGTGATTATGAAAGTGAAGAAGTATGATTTGCATGATTATGTCAATACCATCAGAAGTTTGTAATGAATTTCTTTGAGAATAAGTTCCTTGATCACAAAATTGTACGAAACAAGTGGACAAAATGAACCTAACTACATGAAGATGCAATGTAGATATAATTATACAAATAGTGCGGGTTGCTTATGCATAGAATCATTTAAGATGCAAGGAATTGACTGTTTCATTGAATTCCTCGCCTTCCAATGTACATAAGAGATATGCACCATTTCCATAGTCTTTCGTGACTCGGTATGGGCCCAACCATTTGGGCTAGAATTTCCTTCCTTCACCGGTCTTTTTGTCAATCCGGTTGTCTAGTCTTAGAACTAGATCTCCTTCATATATATCTCGTTCATAGACCTTTTTGTTATACTGTCAGCACATCCGGTCAGCATAAACTCTATGCCGCTGTTTAGCGTCTAACCTGGCCTCATCTATGCTTTCTAGTTGGGAGAGATGTGCTTCTCTATAAGCGTCTTCATCCAGAATCCCTTATAATGAGATGCGGAGACTGGGTATTTCAACCTCAAGTGGGAGAACTACTTCTGCTCCGAATACCAATGAGAAAGGAGTTTCTCCTGTGGGTGTTCTTATTGAGGCTCGGTGGGCCCACAAGGCCGGGTATAACTTTAAATGCCAATCTCATTTATTTTCTTTTACCGTTTTAAGGAGAATAGCTTTTAATGTCTTGTTTGTTGCTTTAGCCTGTCCATTGGCTTGAGGGTAATATAGGGAGGCTGTATGATGGTTTATTTTAAATTTACTACATAGCTCACGAACTTCGTCATTCTTAAAAGAAGTGCCATTATCTGAGATAATGATTTGTGGGACACCGTACCTACAAATGTTCTGGTTCAAAATGAACTTGGTGATCATGGCACCTGATACAGTGGTAAGAGGCATAGCCTCTACCCATTTAGTAAAATACTCGGTGGCTGTGATTATGAAGTTATGGCCATCTATAGACAAGGGAAAGAATTTCCTTATCAAATCTAGGCCCTATGTAGAAAAGGGCCATGAAGTTGCGATTGGTTGTAGACTTGTGCCAGCATGTGAATTTTGTGGGAAAATTCTTGGCATTTATGACACTTGCGTACAAACTCTACTGCGTCGTGCTCTAGAGTGGGTCAGAAATAGCCCATCCAATGTATTTTGTGAGCGGTGGCGTGACCACCGAAGTGGCCTCCACATATTCCACTGTGAGATTTGTGGAGAATCTTCTTGGATTCTTCTATGTCAACACACCTTAGAAGCATTCCATCGAAAGCCTTACGATAGAGAACTTGTTCTATAATAACGTATTTAGCTACAATAATGCATAACCACCTTCTTTGTTGTGATGTAGCACCTTTTGGATATGCATGGCCTATGATATAATTAATAATATTAGTATACCAAGGACATTCAGAGATGGGAGGTCTAGTTTCGACGTAATATATGCATTCATCGGGAAAATCTAGATCTACTAGATCTCCTCCTTCCAACGGGTTATCAGCCAGCCAATCTGCAATGATTTGTCCCTTAACGGACTTCTGGTTTACAAAATTTTATTCGAATTCACCCATTAAGGTTATAAAGCGTCTAGCCTTTTTAGACAAAGATCCTTGCGTGAGAAAAGTTCATAAATGGTCTATTTTTACAATGACCCTTGTTTCTTGATTGAGCATGTAATGTCTTAAGCGTTTGGTTGCGAATACTATGGCAAGGCATTCTCACTCTGCTTGCGTATAACGTGTCTCATAATCGAGTAATGTTCGGCTAATAAAATAGATCGCATGTTCTCATTTGTCATCATCTTCTTGGGCTAGCATGCAGGCTAGCGAGACATTAGTAGCTCGTGAATATAAGATTAAAGGGAGGTCTAGCTTAGGAGGCATTAGCGTAGGTGGTGACAATAAGAAACACTTAACTACTTTGAAATCCTCATTGCAGTCTTTGGTCCAATTGATACTGTACTCTTTCTTGAGTATATTGTTAATTGGATGAATGGAAAAGCTTAAATCTGGGATGAATCTTCAGATTGCACCGAGTTTCCCAAGAAACGACCTGATTCTAGATTCATTCGATGGTGGGATCATTTCAAGAAAAACCCAGATTTTAGCTGGGTCTACATCGATCCCTTGCGACGATATAATGTAACCTAGGAGCTTCCCTCCTATCACACCAAAGACACATTTTTCTTGCTTTAATGTGACTCTGTACTCTATCAAACGTGAAATAATGATGCAGAGCACTTCCGGATGATCACAACACTTCCTGGCCTTGGCCAATAAGTCATCTACATAGAATTCCATGATTTTGTGAATAAGATCATGAAATATGTATGTCATTTCCTGCTGGTATGTAGCGCCAGCGTTCTTGAGACTGAATGGCATAACAGTGTAGCAATAGGTTCCCCAAGGAGTTATAAACGTGGTTTTGGCTTGGTATTGTTCAAATATTCTGACTTGATTGTATCCTAAGAATCCATCCATGAGAGACAAATCTCAAATCTAGTTGTTGCGTCAATGATGACGTCTATGGATGGTAACGGGAAGTCGTCCTTAGGGCACGCCTTGTTAATGTCTGATGAATCCCATTGGGAGGAGTTTCATTACTTCTTCTTTCACCATGAGATCTACCTTGGGTTTCATTGGTCTCAATTTTTGTTTAATTATCTTTGCATCTGATTTGGTGATGAGGTTATGTACCGCGATGTGTGGTGTAACCCCTATCATTTCTTTATAATTAAATGCAGAAGCCTTCTGATGTTCTTTGAGGATTCGAGTGTGTATTTCTATTTCTTCTAGAGTTAACGAAGATCCTAGTTTCAAGATCTTTGGTTCTTCTTCCATTCTGATGTTAATATCAATCATTTCTTCGATTAAAGAAGTGTTACCTTCTTCAAACTCAGGTAGGGCTGGAGGTAGTTCCATATCTTCTCCATTCTCTACCCGCATATATGTCGAGTTCCTTTTGCGAGGGAAGCTCTATCATGGGATTTTTGAAGTAAGAAGATGACATGTGGGATTAAAGACAAATCTACCATGTGATGGGTGAGATGTAACGCTGCATAGGCGTTTAAGTAATCAAGAGTAGCTCTATCACTATAAACGTGGTCTAAGCTAGTAGACTTGTTCTCATCTATGTTCGTTAAAAGAGGGTTTGACATTTTCTTCACTAATGGTTCAGTGTGAAAGGATACTGTACGTACCCAAAATTGTAAGGTACTGTACTGCCAGAACAGTGTAACAAGTGCCCCAATGATGATACAGGTCTCCTCGCAAGGTGTTCGGGGTCTGGAAAATCCTTTCAGAGTATGCGTTAACATCCCGCATGCCTCGCTTTCCCCCCCGCGCCCTTTGTTTTCCCCATTTTTTCCCTCTTTCTTTGGGTTCTTCACCTTCAGTGACGAAACCGCCCGCCCTGCAGGGCGGCGGTCCTGTAACCCGCCGCCCTGCTCAAAGCGGCGGTCCTGTGCGCATTTTCTAGAACACTCTTTTGACGTGACCCGCATGAAATATCATGTTTTACCATCTTTTCTTTGCCGACTTGAGCATGCATTAATGTTTTTTGGTCCCCTGGAACAGTGTTTTTCCTTTGTTTATTGTTTAGGAGTTCAATTTGGTTTTGGTTTTTGAGTGTTGGAATTCCTATAAATGCATGGTTTGTGTACATGCAAATGGTCAGATTTTGGTGAAGAATTTGGTGAAGAATTTGGTCTGAATTTGGGCTGAGTTTTGTGAAGAATTTGAGCTGGAGTTTTGGCCACCATTTTTCCTTGTTAGAGTCTTCTGTTTTTTAGTATTTTGGGTAGCTCGTTTAGGATTGATAGCATAGTTTATTTCATACTTGGTTAGTATTGCTCAGCTGTTGGTAAGCCACAGACCCATCTTGTGCAGGAAGTGTTGTTGTTCCATTCAATCCAGTTAGAAGCTTGCCTCTAAATTCCTCTTTGCTGTAGATTTGTTTTTACTGTGACTTAGAGTTCTTAATTCAATTCATTATATCCCTGGTTAGCTTTATTTAGTTGTTAGTAAGCCACATATCCAACTTGTGCAAGCAGTGTCTTTATTTTGGAACAAAATAGCTTAGGAAGCCATTAAAGTTGCAGGTTTTGCTCTTCGTATAGGATAGTCACAGGTTCTGGTCGCTTCACATTGCATGACTCGCAGTAAAATCCCGCTAGGAATCGCATAAGCCAAGCTCTGTACTCTTGCGCTATCCCTCTCCTACTCGCATTCTCGGTGTGCATTCTGAGCTGTCCTTGTCCCAAAATCTACTCCTATCGGTGCTAGCATTACATGCTTTTCTGGATCCAAGTGAACACCAAAGAACGAGAAGATCATACTGAGGGGACGAGATCACATACACCATCGGATTCACCACTATTCTATGGAGTCCAGGTTTTAAAATTTCCAAAGTTCTAGTCAGATTTATATCAAATAGAGTAGTTAATCGCTTTATTTCATTTTCATTATATTCTCGATATTGCCAGGGAAGCTGTGGGGATTGATAGTTTCTGAGAAACTATGATTCACTCCTCACTTCTGAGGTAGGATCGAGAATCTTGGAGGTAGATTAGACAGGCTATCTTATTTATTTAGAATAATTCTACAAATCGCACAGGCAAATAACCACACTCGGTTATCTTATCTGTTTTAAATTATTGTTTAGTTATTATTTCTAGATACGCTTAAAATAGTTTGTTTTTCTTAAAATTGTTAGAATATTTCTTAGAAAGATAAAGTTATATGCAGTTAGATTTATTTCACGTAGTTAGAATTTATTTCATTACGGTTAGATTACATTTTGTTTCGTATGACAATAACGGGACCTCAAGAGCCCAGGGAATATATATTTGAGCCAATCGTGCCCTCAACCAAACCTCGCCACAACGATAGTTGACATAGACCAAAATCTCAGGATACAAGTATTCCGAACAACCATAAATCTCCAACTGATCAGTTCACAGTTAAGAGGATTAAACATAGAAGACGACCAAGCACATGCGTTTTGGTCAAGTCAGCCAAACTACAGATTACCCTAGAAAATATCCACATGACTGTAGAAGGGCTCGAAAGAGAACAAACATTCGAGTGTGATCCTCTAGTTCCACAGCCAGACGCTGGAGACATCCTAGTAGATATATATACCAGCTTAAGAATCCAGGTTGCGAGAACGCCTGTAAGGTATTCTGAGAAGATCGCACAACTATTGGTTCTAAACGTAGAAGCTGAAAAGGCTTACGATTACTGGATACTAGGAATTAGAACTTGATCTCGCGTATGACCATAACAGGACCGCAACAACCAAGAGTCTATGGTTGTGATCCACAGATCCCACAGCCCAACGAATCCACAAGTCAGTTAGATATAGACACTGGCCTACGCACACTAGTATTTTAGTCCACCCCACTTCCACCTATCATCATCGAACAACTGTCCCTTACTAGATATAGCGGCTAACGAAGCTAGGGAATTCTGGACTAGGCCAGAAAATCGTCCATAGAATCGATTGTATTTCATCATCCACTATATGACCTTAGCAGGAGAAATACACGAAACAATCCCGGGTCATTTCCCACGCATTCCACAACCCATAGATCGAATCACGCCAGAGCTCGATATTGATTGGAGCCTTCGAGCAGTCATCCTCGCTGATCGATCTATCACACCAGTCCAAGTTAGAAGGGCCTTCTTTGCCTTAGATTCGCAAATTCCACTAGTGCGTATCGAAGACATTAGACTGCCTAACTAGTTCATCTGCATATTCTACCCCCCCACCAGCTGTCTCGGCATGACCTCGAGAGGTCGGGTACGCGGAAGAGTCACTGGTAGATTCTCACGCTCGCCTGTCACTTTTCCGGCGTATAAAATTGGTGAACCCGACATGAAACAAACAACTGTTTCACCTTTTGTACCTCATTAGCCTTCACATCAGATTCACCAACAAAATTGGTGAACCCAACGTGAACCAAAAAATTGTTTCACCTTCTCTTTGAGAAGTTTCATCTTCTCTCTTTCACCTTCGCTCTTTCCCATTATTCTGCGGGTAATCATATACCCCCCCGAATATGTCGGGATTTGATGCATACGGCAGACCCCTCCTGGGTCTTGAGGCATACTACGCCTAACAGAATAGGGAATCATCACCCTCGCTCTCAGTATGGTGCGACAACTATTTAACTAATCAGTTGTCAACTCAAACCCCAAGAACCAGATATAGTTTGTCTCTTCAAACCGAGGAGTTAGATCAACTCCCTCGAACCCAACAAACAGAGCCTTCAGGTTCAAACAATATGACGTTTACCAGAGAAACTGGTTCGTCTCCTCAAATACTACTCAGACCACATATTAGTAGACAATCAGACCCATACATGGTCTTAGACGATGGACAATCAATACCTTATCCTAGGAGTGAACAACGCTCCCGGGGTATGTACCCACCTATAGGAGGTTTACAAGTACAACCCGAGACCTCTTTTCAAGAAAATACCTCTACAGGGAATATTCTTGGAGAAACTTGGAAAGATAGCAATCAGTTCATGATAGGCTATCACATGCCTATACAACACTAGGGTATACAACAAACGCCGCTCAGGCAAGGTACCGTGAATTCACCAAATGAAGTCATTTCAACGTTAGTAGAAAGAGTGAGAGGGTTAGAACTTGCTCAAGCAAATCAAAATTCTCCATTCATGCAAATGGGGAGTTCCAATCCTCCATACCACTCTGGCCAAGTAGATCTCCTCACAGGAGTAGGCACGTTAGGCATGCCTCCCCAATTTCCTCAACAAACGCCAACAAGGCCCACCATCTCTAACACTATTCCTCCAGGTCTAGTGACAAACAACCCATTCCTTGACAATACCCCGTCCTATTTAAACATGTACTCTAAATCCCCACAAGGAGATATGTTCTCCTCTCCCGGCATGTTTGCTCCAACACAGGGACCTCCCTATGCCCCTGCCAACGCATATGCTGCACCGTATCAACAACCTATCCCACCACTGCTCCCTCAGCAACCACCATCAATGGTCGAAAGCTATGCAATAGGGATGTATTCAGAATATCTAAAGGAACCCTTAGATTTCACCATACGAAGCGTCATGCTTCCAAGACCTCTCCCTGATTTGCCCAAATTCAAAGGCGAGGGAGATCCAAACGTGCATATCAAAGCTTACGTTATAGCCATATGAGAATTACTCCCTTGGGATGGGGTTGTTGCTAAAATATTTCCCAAAACCTTGGAAGGCATTGCTCTCGATTGGTATTATAGAATACCTGAAGCTTCCATACATTCATTTAAACAACTCGTGTCAGAGTTCATCAAAGCCTTTGACATGAATAAACTATTGAGAACAGGAATCAGGGAATTCTTACATATCAAACAAGAACACAATGAATCTGTCACCCACTTCATCCAGAGGTGGCGTACAGTTCTTTATTCATCAGCAAGTGCTCCAAACATGGATCAGATGGAACTATGTGATTTATTCCTTCATTCTCTCAGCAGAGAAGTGAAGGAAGAAGTCCATAAGTTCCCACTAAGGACTTATGATGAGGTACTTGAGAGTGCTCTACGAATTGATCAAGCAGCAATAGATAGTGGTCGTAAGACTTACGGAGCAAATGGGAGGTTAATCACCTCCACTCAAAATACTAAAACTACCACAAATATCAATCAAGGACCCAAAATACTTAACAAAAATCATGGGGTAACAACGGATGGGGTAACCGACCAGCCCAAGAGGGTAAATGTCGTTAATACTCCGTCACAAACAAACAACCAACGGAACAACAACTTTACCCCAGCAGTCAATACAGTGGATTTTAACCATCCACAACAACAACAACAACAACAACGGCGAAATCCCATGCAAGGGCCAAGCCAAAACTCATTTGGTTACCAAAACCAAAGTCAAAACCAAAAACAACAATTCCAAAACTTTGGTCCTAATAGGCAACAGTTTGATCGGAATTTTAGGGCACAATACACACCAAACCAACAAAACAGGAATTATAACCCCAATTCTTATTGTGGTTTCCATAAAATTTATGGTCACGACACTAGAACGTGCCATGACTACAATAAATTTATGCAACGTTTGCCAGAAGAATAAAGACAGTTCTTCACAGACCTGTTCTTGGCAGATCCCATCTCATCACAACCAAATACGCTCGCAGGGGTAGTTTCCCCTCAGAATGCTCCCCTCAGGATCTTTAACGATCCGCTCCCAAATCATGATGGCAATAGGCTGAATCCAACCGGAACAAACAAAGGTGCAATAACGGGAAACAATGATCATGAAGCTTCGACTTCATTAAATCCGTCAGTTGCGCCACAGTTGGGAGCTCAACCAAGACCTAAGATAGTTAGTTTGGTAGAATTAGACGCTGAACTACCTATCGAAGCTATAACAAGAACACGAGAGTATTTCTCTCAACCGAGCCCAAGTCATCTGCCAGAGACAGATAGGAGTCAGCAAATAATTGAAAAACCCATCGGTGCCTATGATTTAATTAGTGACCTAACAAAGACCTTTTCACACATTTCATTTTTGGACTTGCTAAAGAACTCTCCCCCTCACAGAGCTGCTCTTTTAGGTCTAGGCCATCTAATTAACATCACTCCACCTCCTGAAACACAAGTAAATCACGTAGATTTTGACATCCACCCTCAGGGGCAGCAGGACAAGGATGTCGAATTCATCTTCGAAATAAGTAAAATGCCCACAGATGCTGAGATTGCACGCCGAGGTGACCCAGCCTTACACTTACAGGTGTGGGTTTATAATAACTATGTAAAA
Organism: Taxus chinensis; assembly: GCA_019776745.2. Taxonomy (NCBI): domain Eukaryota; kingdom Viridiplantae; phylum Streptophyta; class Pinopsida; order Cupressales; family Taxaceae; genus Taxus; species Taxus chinensis. The sequence goes on along the minus strand of CM034153.1, from coordinate 560,523,182 downwards.
CGGGCAATGGTTGACGATGGGGCCGCAGTTAACATAGTCCCTTTCTCTTTCCTCCAAAAACTTGGATATGGAGAAACGAACTGTTCCACTACACGAAACACCTTGAGAGGCTATGATAGCCTTAAAGCCACTTCGATAGGAACTATAATACTGCCGGTCACCTTAGGGCCCAAAACCATCTTGACTGAATTTTATATTATAGATCGGGAAACTAACTATAATATGATCCTCGGCCGACCTTGGATACATCGAATGAAGGCAATCCCTTCCACGCTATTTCAGGAAGTAAGATTCTTGCATCTGGGAAAGGTATTTGTAGCCAAAGGCGACCCAAAACCTTTCGATTTGCACCTAGCTGATTTAAAGAAAAGACCAGGGGTGCACTCAGAATTCGAACTGCCAACAAACCAACTTAATAAACCCTCTGACCCAAAGCCAGAGGAAAATTTGATACCTACGACAGATCTTGAAACTACCAGCATAGCCAAAACAACTCCAACCCCTTAAGGTAAAACTAAAGAAACAGTATCATTAGGGACTACTGTGAAAATCGTTGAATTGATAGAACAAGATTCACCAATGTTCTTACCATTCGATTCAGTAGGCATGGGATTTTCCCTAGGTGTTGGTTCCTTGCCAACAGAAGCTCTCTGTATGGTAGAAGTAGAGTGTGCAAACGCAGCAGATACCCCAACATCTATACTCCTGGCTAAGTATTGGACTCTCCATTTCGATGGAGCTAAATGCCGTTATGGAGTGGGGGCAGGTATAATTCTTACCTCACCCGAGGAGAAGGTCCTCCCATTCTCTTTTAAGTTAAACTTTGAAGTAACAAACAAAACGCTGAAAGACATTCTCCTTAAAACGGTGAAAGAAAACAAGCGAGATTGGAATTTGAAGTTATATCCGGCCTTGTGGGCCCACCGAACCTCAATAAGAACACCAACAGGAGAAACTCCTTTCTCGCTAGTATTTGGGGCAGAAGCAGTTCTCCCGCTTGAGGTCGAAATACCCAGTCTCCGTATTTCACTACAAGGGATTCTGGATGAAGACGCTTACAGAGAAGCACGTCTCTTCCAACTAGAAAGCCTAGATGAAACTAGGTTAGATGCTGAGCAGCGGCATAGAGCTTATGCTGACCGAATGTGCCGGCAGTATAACAAGAAGGTTTATGAACGCGATATATACGAAGGTGATCTAGTTCTAAGACTAGACAGCTGAATCGACAAGAAGACCGGCGAAGGAAGGAAATTCCGGCCCAAATGGTTGGGCCCATACCGAGTCACGAAGGACTATGGAAATGGTGCATACCTCTTATGCACGCTAGAAGGTGAGGAATTTGGCGAAACAGTCAATTCCCTGCACCTCAAGCGTTTCTATGCATAAGCAGCTAGCACTACTTATATAACTATCTACATTGCATCTTCATATAGATTTAGATCATTTTGTCCACTTGTTCTTACACAAATTGTGATCAAGGAATCTATTCTCAAAGTAATTCATTACAAAGTCATGATGTTGTTGGCACAAAACTTTCTAATCATATCTCTCCATTTTCGCGATATCATCAATCACTTCAGAATCTTTTATAAAATAAAATCAAACATGACGAAGTCTTAACGGTAACCATACCAAGATCTGCAAGTTTTTTCTCGCTTTGATTTCTTCTTAGGATTGGTGTCTTGCCTATGGTCTGTTCTAGAAGCTTCATGGTGTCACATCTATCCCATATATACATCTCTTTGGAAACAAGCATATGCTGACATTTTACTCAAAAAGACAAGTCAAAAAGTGATTAAACAGAAAATTTTATTTTTACACATTTCCTTGCCCTACCAACCTTCGGTGATGAGCTTGCGTCTCTTACTAGTGACGTAGGGTTGGGAAAGGATGGAAATTCCCTTACTCGCCTATGCCTTTCCCACGGTGATAAACCCACGCTTCTTACTAGTAGCATGGGGCAAAGTGTAGGGGGTCCTCTAGACAATGCAAACGTTAAAAGGTCATAAACAAACAATTCAAACTTTGAGTCAAAAACGAATGAATCAGATGTTCAAAATTCCAAGAGAGTTAAAAATCCTAAAAACCAGATTTTGTCTACTATGTGGCCATCTACAGGTCTAAGTCTAGATAAACCGCAAAGCAAGTTGCACCCAAAACTATGAAGTCATTCGGGTGGAGTAAGCTTGTAGTTTTCAATTTGGTTCCACCAAAGCTTTGTCTGTCTTTCATCACTACCATTTCACCATATTTCATACACTTGCGCCCTTCTTGGCTCTTGGTGATGAGCCCTCGCATCCTACTAGTTGCGTGGAGTTAGGAGTGGGGCAAGTTAATCTGTTCATCATACTGGTTATTTTCATCGCTTTGCCAAAATAATCATGAGGTATCCAAATTGCTCATAGAAGCTAAGATTTAAGATCACAGTATATCTACAATATCATGCATCAGCATCATAAAACACAAAAAGAAAGCAAGCATTTGCATCATCTGTTCTCCATTGCATACATCCTAGAAAGCATATAAAACATACATCGTAGTATACACGAGAAAGCTGGAAACAGAAAGGGAAAACACGAGTGACAAGTTTTGATCCAAAAACGAATGCATATATATAAATAATCAATGTTTATATACAATGCCATCATGCTCTAGGCATGGTCAAAATGCTCAAAGATCCCGTGATATACAAAAGAATCTATACTACAAAGCATACAAGGGCCAAGTCGCCTCTCAACCCCTACGTGACCCCTCTGAGGGTGCGCACCCTCACCTAGGACTCCGGCTACGCTGGCGCTCTGAATGCACGGAGGGCTCAGGGTCTCGAGGAGCAACCGCGGTCTCGCCACGAGAATGGCTCCTCATAAGACACTCGGCTGTCCTATAGCCTGCCAACTCTGTACGGAGAGTCGACACCATCCTAGCCACATGCCAAACGGGAGCGAAGACGTCGGTATGCCTGCCGGCTACTGAGGACTCCTCGGCATCTACAGATAGCTCCGCACGGGTCCTATCTATAGGGATCATCAGGGAATCAGTGCATACCCTGCAGATTAGATCCCGCCACTCGTCAACAGTCTCTGCAAAACAAAGAAGAAAAATGAATTAGAAGCTAGGAAAGAGACTAAAATATACAAGATACAAGCACAAGGAGAGACAGTAGTTGAAACAAATCTTAAATTAGACAAACATTGAAAGGAGAATAGGATAACTTACTCAGATCACCGGACCTCCAAGATGGGTCACTAGGGCCAGCGCCCGCTGCAGATGCCGCTGCCGACTGAGGGGCTGCTCCTGTAGTAGGGGCAACATGACGTCCCGCAACTGACTCATCCTCTCCACCATGGCCCTGGGAGAGTGGCTCCTCTAAAGCTAGATTCTCTCTCTCTGCACTCTGCTCGGCCCTCTCTACCTGCAAAATATCCTGAGTGTCATGCCACTTAGGATCGCTATCATCTGTCTGCTCCTCCGACCCTCCCTCTGTAAGCTCCTCAGAATCGGAGTCGATATCTATAGGGTCATCGCTGCTATGAGCAGGACCCGTGGCAATCTGAAGCAAAGGTGCCCGAGGCACACCGGCTCTCCCTCTAGCCCGAACTACCCTCCTGGCTGCAATAGGAGTGCCAAGAGTGATTATTGTCCAACCACGGCCTCTAGGCCCCCCTCTGGCCTCTCGGACTGATCTATAAACTGGTGCCGCTGGGGGAAGCATGCCCGCATATGGAAGGCCGAACTGCTGAGGAACTCTGCCAAAAGGGTGTACCTCCACCCGCCCCACACGGTCGATAAGCTGCCACCTCCACGCCTCTGCCATAGGGAATGAAGCGCTCATACACCCAACTCATAACTAGAGTAGGGTGGCTCAAAGACTGTCCCTGTAAACGGACCACCCTGTATAAGTCGTGATAAGTGGTCCCCAAAATATCTGCGCCCCAGGCATATATCCGACCATGCCCCTCTATCTGTGCAATGATGGAGGCCCAGCAGTATAGTAAGGTATCCCCTCCCTTGTCCCCGATCAGCCTCGAGGCAAGGATCCCCATGATAGCCTATCAAAATACGGGGATGGGAAAAGAAGGAATGGATCTAACTCTCACTCCCTTCTTCGGCCCTGTGGAGATGGCTGCATCCCCCATGTAACCTACCCACTGTGTAATCTGTGCTCAGGACCTTGCTATCTCCAGTGTGAGTCTCCTCCCGATGATCGAGACCCCCAGGATACGGTAAACATCCTCCAAAGTGATGGTCCACTCACCGCGGACCCCTGGAAGTCGGAAAGTGTTCCGATCTGCATCCCAATATGAGAACAAGTCACAAAGAATGTGACTAGACGGTGTGACATGGGGCACGCGCGATATACACAATATACCGGCCCTCTGTAATGTATCCTCCTCATCCTGAGAAAGGGCATCTAATACCCCTGAAAGCCAATCACACTCCCTCTCTCGAATCCATCTGATGTACTCCTCTCTCGCCTGCATACACCCAAAAACACACAAAATAGGGCAAGTTAGTATCTAATCAATGCCGAGAGAGTCGTAAAAGCATATAGAAATGATAAAAATACAAGTGCAATCTCAAAAGTTAAGTTCTTTTGCATTCTATGCAAAACCACCACCCTGAGCAGGGGGGTGGTTTTGTAACCGCCGCCTTAAAGGCGGCGGTCGTGGTCCGAAAACCCGCGCGGGTTTTTAAACCTAAAAAGCCCAAAAAATGCAAAAATTGACCATTTTGACTAAAAACAAAGCCTACCCAGTAGGCGCCCCCCCTAGATGGACCTTTTGAACCTAACATTTTCAAAAATAACCCCCCCATTACAAAGAATTTGCCATTTCAAATTTGAAGGGGGGAAAATGCAAAATTAAAGAAAACCGACCTGTGATCTCGCAGGGTGGCGTTCCACACGTGGGGGCATGATCGCTATCTCGCTCCGGACGTTTTGACTCTATTCACGTAAGAAACCGTCACCGTGGGTCCCAGAGCTCAAAATCAATCGAATCGACTCGCGCAAATGAATAGGAAAATGGGCCCACTTTCATATATATATCAATCTGTTTCGTTTTAAAATGGCTTTTTCGCAGGTTCGGAGCGATGTTGGAGGTAAGTTTCTATCCCCGCACAAATGGTACATTCTCTTTCCCTGTTATTTTAGCGTTTATCTTCCAAGTTATTGCATCTATCTGCACTTGAGTTCTCTTTTCATTTTGCAGGTAGCGGGAATTTTAGAATGGCGTCATTTCAACACACGGACGTGTAAGGTATAACTTCTAACTCCCCATTTTGGGACAACCATACTCGGACCCACCGTTTTATGCCTCTTCATGGCTAAAACGCTTCTCCGAGGGGGCAATATGTACATACCCAAAATCGTAAGGTACTGTACTGCCACAACAGTGTAACAAGTGCCCCAATGATGATACAGGTCTCCTCGCAAGGTGTTCGGGGTCCGGAAAAGCCTTCGAAGTATGCGTTAACATCCCACATGCCTCGCTTTGCCCCCGCGCCCTTTGTTTTCCCCTTTTTTCCCTCTTTCTTTGGGTTCTTGACCTTCAGTGACGAAACCGCCGCCCTGCAGGGCGGCGGTCTCGTGACCGCCACCCTGAATAGGGTGGCGGTCCTGTAACCGCCACCCTGCTCAGAGCAGCGGTCCTGTGCATGTTTTCCAGAACACTCTTTTGACGTGACCCGCATGAAATATCACGTTTTACCAGCTTTTCTTTACCGACTTGAGCATGCATTAATGTTTTTGGTCCCCTGGAATAGTGTTTTTCCTTTGTTTATTGTTTAGGAGTTCAATTTGATTTTCGTTTTTGAGTGTTGGAATTCCTATAAATGCATGGTTTGTGTACATGAAAATGGTCAAATTTTGGTGAAGAATTTGGTGAAGAATTTGGTCTGAATTTGGGCTGAGTTTTGTGAAGAATTTGAGCTGGAGTTTTGGCCACCATTTTTCCTTGTTAGAGTCTTCTGGTTTTTAGTATTTTGGGTAGCTCACTTAGGATTGATAGCATAGTTTATTTCATACTTGGTTAGTATTGCTCAGCTGTTGGTAAGCCACAGACCCATCTTGTGCAGGCAGTTCTGTTGTTCCATTCAATCCGGTTAGAAGCTTGCCTCTAAATTCCTCTTTGTTGTAGATTTGTTTTTACTGTGACTTAGAGTTATTAGTTCAATTCATTATATACCTGTTTAGCTTTATTCAGTTATTAGTAAGCCACATATCCAACTTGTGCAAGAAGTGTCTTTATTTTGGAACAAAATAGCTTAGGAAGCCATTAAAGTTGCAGGTTTTGCTCTTCGTATAGGATAGTCACAGGTTCTGGTCGCTTCACGTTGTATGACTCGCAGTAAAATCCCGCTAGGAATCGCATAAGCCAAGCTCTGTACTCTTGCGCTATCCCTCTCCTACTCGCATTCTCGGTTTGCATTCTGAGCTGTCCTTGTCCCAAAATCTACTCCTATCGGTGCTAGCATTACACGCTTTTCTGGATCCAAGTGAACACCAAAGAACGAGAAGATCATACTGAGGGGACGAGATCACATACACCATCGGATTCACCACTGTTCTACGGAGTCCAGGTTTTAAAATTTCAAAGTTCTAGTCAGATTTATATCAAATAGAGTAGTTAATCGCTTTATTTCATTTTCATTATATTCTCGATATTGCCAGGGAAGCTGTGGGGATTGATAGTTTCTGAGAAACTATGATTCACTCCTCACTTCTGAGGTAGGATCGAGAATCTTGTAGGTAGATTAGACAGGCTATCTTATTTATTTAGAATAATTCTACAAATCGCACAGGCAAATAACCACACTCGGTTATCTTATCTGTTTTTAAATTATTGTTTAGTTATTATTTCTAGATACGCTTAAAATAGTTTGTTTTTCTTAAAATTGTTAGAATATTTCTTAGAAAGATAAAGTTATATGCAGTTAGATTTATTTCACGTAGTTAGAATTTATTTCATTACGGTTAGATTACATTTTGTTTCGTATGACAATAACGGGACCTCAGGAGCCCAGGGAATATATATTTGAGCCAATCGTGCCTCAACCAAACCTCGCCACAACGATAGTTGACATAGACCAAAATCTCAGGATACAAGTATTCCGAACAACCATAAATCTCCAACTGATTAGTTCACAGTTAAGAGGATTAAACATAGAAGACGACCAAGCACATGCGTTTTGGTCAAGTCAGCCAAACTACAGATTACCCTAGAAAATATCCACATGACTATAGAAGGGCTCGAAAGAGAACAAACATTCGAGTGTGATCCTCTAGTTCCACAGCCAGACGCTGGAGACATCCTAGTAGATATAGATACCAGCTTAAGAATCCAGGTTGCGAGAATGCCTGTAAGGTATTCTGAGAAGATCGCACAACTATTGGTTCTAAACGTAGAAGCTGAAAAGGCTTACGATTAATGGATACTAGGAATTAGAACTTGATCTCGCGTATGACCATAACAGGACCGCAACAACCAAGAGTCTATGGTTGTGATCCACAGATCCCACAGCCCAACGAATCCACAAGTCAGTTAGATATAGACACTGGCCTACGCACACTAGTATTTCAGTCCACCCCACTTCCACCTATCATCATCGAACAACTGTCCTTACTAGATATAGCGGCTAACGAAGCTAGGGAATTCTGGACTAGGCCAGAAAATCATCCATAGAATCGATTGTATTTCATCATCCACTATATGACCTTAGCAGGAGAAATACACGAAACAATCCCGGGTCATTTCCCACGCATTCCACAACCCATAGATCGAATCACGCCAGAGCTCGATATTGATTGGAGCCTTCGAGCAGTCATCCTCGCTGATCGATCTATCACACCAGTCCAAGTTAGAAGGGCCTTCTTTGCCTTAGATTCGCAAATTCCACTAGTGCGTATCGAAGACATTAGACTGCCTAACTAGTTCATCTGCATATTCTACCCCCCACCAGCTGTCTCGGCATGACCTCGAGAGGTCGGGTACGCGGAAGAGTCACTGGTAGATTCTCACGCTCGCCTGTCACTTTTCCGGCATACAGATACCATAAAACAGGTGTCCTCCAACTCACTGCTTGGAGTGAAACGTGAAGCTGAGGTTGCTATCGAATCTGCGAGAAGATATTGTTCTCGCAGGATTGCTTCAATTGATATGAAGTCAAACTCTTTGCTCAAATCTAATACTGTTGTTTTGTAGAGCTGTAAGTTTTCAGCTGTGGTCTCATGCACCTCAAAGACTTGGTTTGTTATTAATTGAGAGTCTCCTAACACCCTGATGTCATTAACACTGAGCCTTTTTAGCTAGGATGAGGCCAAGGAGGGAGGGCTTCGTACTCAGTGTTGTTGTTTGTACATTCGAAATTTAGTTTAAAGGCGAATGGTAGGATTTTTCCTTCGGGTGAAGTAAAGATCACACCTGCCCCAGCCCCATAATGACATCTAGCTCCATCGAAATGAAGAGTCCAATATTTAATTGGGAAGATGGACGTTGGGACATTTGTTCTATCTATTTCATCTGCTTCGGTTACTTCTACCATGCAAAGTTCTTCTGCTGGAAGAGAACCAACTCCTAAGGTATATCCCATGCCTACATAATCAAATGACAGGAAAATTGGTAGATCTGGTTCTAGCAATTCGATAATTTTTGCCATAGTTCCTAATGATATTGTTTCTACAGTGTTAGCCTCTTCTTTGAGGGCTGGGATATTCTTGATTAGGTTCGTAAGTTCTAACTCCGTTGTAGGTACCAACTTTCCTTCTGGTTTCGAATCGATTGGCTTGTTAAGTTGGTTTATTGGGAGTTCAAACTCAAAGTGAATGCTTGGTCTTTTCTTCAGGTCTACTAGGTGTATATTAAATGGTTTTGGATCACCTTTTGCTACGAATACATTTCCTAAGTGTAAGAATCTTACTTCTTGGAATAACATAGAAGGGATTGCCTTCATACGGTGTATCCACGGTTGGCCGAGGATCATATTATAGTTGGTTTTCCAATCTATAATTTAAAACTCAGTTAGAATTGTTTTGGGTCCTAAGGTGACTAGTAGTATTATAGTTCCAGATCAAATTGGCCTTAAGGCTATCATAGCCTCTTAGCATATTCCGTGTCGTGGAATAATTTATTTCTTCATACCCTAGCTTTTGAAGGAAAGAGAAGGGGACTATGTTGATTGCTGCCCCATTGTCAACCATTGTGCGTTTAATGTAATTTTTATAAACCCACACTTGCAAATGTAAGGCTGGATCACCTTTGCATGCAATTTCAGCGTCCTATTGGCATTTTGTTTATGTCAAATATAAACTCAGTATCCCTATCCGGCTGCCCAGGAGGGTGGATATCAAAATCTATATGGTTTACCTATGTTTCGGGAGGTAGAGTGATGTTAAATAAATGACCTAAACCTAATTCTTCTAAAAGAGCAGCCCTGTGGGCAGGGGATTTTTTTAATAAGTCCAAAAAGGAGATGTGAGAGAAGGTCTTCATTAAGTCATTAATTAAATCATAAGCACCTACGGGTTTTACTAATGGTTGTTGGATGCTGTCCATCTCTAGTGGGTAGCTTAGACTTGGTTGAGAGGAATACTCTCATGTCCTTTTTATAGCTTTCACGGGTAGCTCAGTGTCTAACTCCACCAAATTGACTATCTTGGGTTGTAAACTGTTTTCCTAATTATGGTGTGACAGGTGGATTTAGCGAAGTTGAGGCTTCATGATCATTTTTTCTTGTCATTACACTCTTGTTCGTCCCATTTGGATTTAATTTTTTGTTATCGTCATTTGGGAGTGGATTTTTGAAGATCTTAACGGGTGAATTTTGAGGGGAAACTGCTCCCTGTAAAAGTATTTGGCGCTGGTGTTGCAGGATCTGCCAAGAACATATCTATGAAAAGTTGTCTTTTTTCCTATAGCAAATGTTGCATGAACTTATTGTAATCATGTGGCATGTTCTAGTGTCATGGCCTCAAATTTTGTGGAAACCACAATACGAAGTTGGGATCATAATTCCTAGGTTGCTGGTCTGGCACATATTGTGGTCCAAAACCCTGATTAAATCGTTGACCATTAGGATTTTTACATTTTTTGTCTTTGGTCTTTGGTTTTGGTTTTGATATCCAATTGCGTTTTTTCTTGGACTGTGAGTTTGGACCTGCCGTTGTTGTTTGTTTTCGTGGATGATTAAAATCCACAAAATTGATTATAGGGGTAAATTTGTTGCTTCATTGATTATTAACCATCAGTGGTGGAGTATTTACAACATTGGCCTTTTTAGCTTTGGTTGGTTACTCCATCTATTGTCACGCCGTGAATTTTGTTAAGTATTTTAGGTCCTTGATTGGTGTTTTTGGTAGTAAGATAAGTTGTAATCTTCTGGCTAGGGGTTATTAACCTCCCATTTTTTTCCATACGTCTTGCGCCCACTATCTATTACCACTTGATCTATTTGTAGGGAACTCTCAAGTACTTCATCGTAAGTCCTTAGTGGTAACTTTTAGACTTCTTCCTTTACGTCTCTGTTGAGATAATGAAGGAATAAATCACATAGTTCCATTTGGTCCGTGTTTGGATCACTGGCCAAAGAATAAAGGACTGTACGCCATCTTTGGATGAAGTGAGCAACATATTCATTGTGATTCTTGTTTGATGTGTAAGAATTCCCTGATTCTTGTTCTCAACAGTTTGTTGATGTTAAATGCCTTAATGAACTCTGAAATGAGTTATTTAAATGAATGGATGGAAGCTTCAGGTATTCTATAATACCAGTCGATGGAAATGCCCTCTAACATTTTGGGGAATATTTTAGCAACAACCCCATCCCAAGGGGGTAGTTCTTGAATAGATGTGGCATAGGCATTAATGTGTGCATTCAGGTCTCCTTCCCCTTTATATTTGGGTAAATCAGGAAGAGGTCTTGGAAGCATGACACTTTGTATAGTGAAGTATAAGGGCTCTTTCAAATATTTTGAATAAGTCCCTATCGCATAGGTTTCGACCATCGATGGCGTCTACTGAGGAGGTGGAGGTGGAATGGGTTGTTGCTATGGCATGTAGCATATGCATTTATAGGGACATAAGGCAATCCCTTGTGGTTGAGTGAACATGCCGGGAGAAGAGAACATATCTTCTTGTGGTGATTTGGAATACATGTTCAAGTATGGAGGAGTATTGCCCAGGAATGGATTATTTTGTATTAGACCAGGAGGTGTCATGTTTTCCACCGGAATAATGTTAGAAAGTGCATGGTTCCATTTAGGGTTTGTTGCGAATACTGAGGAGTCATGTCTAACATGCCTATTCCTATGAGGATGTCTACTTGGTCGGGATGATGTAGGAGGATTGGAATTTCCTACCTGCATGAATTGAAAATTTTGACTTGCTTGAGAAAGCTCTAATCCTTTAACTTTTTCTACTAAAGTTGAGATGACTTCATTTGGCAAAGTCATAGTATTTTTCCTTAATGGCATTTGTCGTATATCTTGAGGTTGTATAGGTATGTGGTACGCTGCTATGAATTGATCGTTGCCCTACCAAGTTTCACCGAGGGTATTTCCTATAAGTAGCGGCACAGAGGTGTTTTTTTGAAACGAGACCTTGGGGTGTGTTTGTAAACTTCCTATACGTGGGTACATACTCTGAGAGCATTGTTCATTCTTAGCATAACATACTGAATGTTCATCATCTAAAAATATATATGGATCTCGATTGTCTACTAATTTGTGGTCTAAGCAATACCTAAGGAGATGAACTAGATTCTCCTGTAAACGTCATGGTGTTCGAGCTTGAAGGGCTTTGGGTGCTGCATTTGAGCAAGTTGATCCAACTCTTCTATTGTGAAATAAGAATTATATCTAGCCCTTGGGGGCGGAGTTTGTGTTGAAAATTGGTTAATTGAATAATTGTCACCCCATGTTGGGAGCGAGGGTGATGGCTATCTATTCAGTTGATCGTAATATGCTTTAAGACCTAGGAGAGGTCTGTCGTATGTGTCGAAATCTTGACATTTTCAGGGGGTATATGAATACCCACAGGATAATGGGAAAGAGCGAAGGTGGATGGAAGAAATATGAAAAATACAATAGAGGAAGAATTGTGTCTCGTTCATGTCAGGTTCACCAATTTTGTACGATGAAAAAGTGACAAGCGAGCATGGGAATCTACAAGTAACTCTTCCTTGCACACACGACCTCTCCTGAGGTCGTTCCAAGAACTCTTCCTCGCACAACCAATGGGGATGGAATATACATGGGATACAAAAAAGCTAGTTAGGTGATCTTATGTCTTTGACACGCACTAATGGAATCTGTGAATCTAAGGTAAAGAAGGCCCTCTTACCCTTGAACTAGCGCATGATAGATTAGGTTGACAAGGATGAATGCTTGAAGGCTCTAATCAATATCGAGCTCTAGCATGATCCGATCTATAGGTTGTTGTATATGGGGGAAAATGACCCGGGATTGTTTCGTGTATATCTCTAGACAGGGTCATAAGATGGATGATGGGTACAGTGGATTCTATGGTCAATTTTCTAGTCTAGTCCAAAAATCCTTAACTTCGTTAGTTACTATGTATAACAAGGATAAATGTGCGATAATGGTTGGTGGAAGTGGAATGGATCTGAATACTGATGTGCGTAAACTGGCGTCAATGTCTGATTGACCTCGTGGGTGCATTTGGGTTTTTGGATCCGTGAATCATAACCATAGGTTCATGGTTGTTGTGGACCTTCAATTGTCATATGTGGAATCAATCTCTAATCCCTAATATCCAATAGTTGTATGCCTTTTCGGCCTCTATATTTAGAATTGTAAGTTGTGCAATCTTCTTAGAGTACCTTATAGGTGTTCTGGTAACCTGAATGCTTAAGCTAGCGTATACGTCAGTGAAAATATCTCTTACATATGGCTTTGGGACCAAAGGATCACAACCAAACGTTTTCTCTTTTTCAATCCCTTCTACAGTCATGTGGATATTTATCTAGGGTAGTTTGTAGTTTGGCTTGTTTAACCAAAACATGTGTTCTTGCTCGTCTTTTATATTTAACTCTCTTAATTGTGAACTGATCTTTTATAAGTCTGTTGTTGTTTGGAAGACTTAGATTCTAAGATTACTGTTCTATGTCAATTATTGCTGCAACAAGATTGGGTTAAGGCACGATTGTCTTGAATACATATTCTCTAGGCTTCCTAGGTCCCGTAACTATCATGCAAAAGGAAATGATATAATTCCAACCACATGAAAGAAGTAAACTTAACTACGTACAAGATATGTTTACAACATATATAATTCCTTTATTTTTGTATTTTTCTGATAAAATATTTGAATGAAATTGAAAGAGTAACTATTTAAAATATCCATAAATTAACAACTAAACTAATAACGAAACTAAAACAAATAAAGCAACTGAGTATAGCTACTTGCATATGTAGTTGTAAATCTATTCTAAAGAACTAGAGAACTGATATAATCTATTTGAAATACCCTCGATCCTACCTCAGAAGTGAGGAATGAATCATAGTTTATCAGAAACTATCAATATCCACAGCTTCCCTGACAATATCAAAAGTAAGATTAACTGAAATGAAATGATTGACTACTCTATTTGATATATTTTAACTAGAACTTTGAAATCTTGAACCTAGATTTTGTAACTGAGTAAAGCTACTTACATATGGCGAATGTGGTTGTGTGTGGTTTTTTCCCCTCAGTATGATCTCCTCGTTACTTCGTGCTCATGTGGATCTAAAAAAGCATTGTAATGCTAGCATCAACAAAATTAGGTATTGGGACAATGGCAGTTTAGGATGTTAGACTGAATACAATACAAGTAGGAAAGGGATAGCGCAAGAGAATAGAGCTTGGCTTATGTAATTCCTAGCAAGATTTATTGCGAGTCATACAACATAAAATGTCCAAAACCTGAAACTATCCTGTTTGATGAAAAAAAATTGCAACCTTAATGGCTTCCTACTGAAAATCAAAACTATCCTATTCCAATGAATTGCATGGAACAATGAACAGAAACTAGCACAAGAAGATTATTTAGCTTCCTAACAGCTAAAACAACACTAACCATGCATGCAACAAATAAAATTATGAATCCTAAGAAAAATTGAAAGACTAAGCTATTGAAATGAGAAATTGAGAGGAAAATTTGAGGGGCCATTTAGCTTAAGCACAAGCCAGCTATTTATATAATTCCCATTTACCCAAAGGTGAAAACCAAATTGAACTCTTTAACCATAAACAATGCCAAAACACTATTCAAGGGAACCAAAATCATAAATACAAGGAAAGGTGGTGAAAAAAAAGTTGGTAAACATTGAAATTTACGTGAGTCACATTTTGGAAGAACAATCGTGAAGGACTGCTGCCCTAAGCAGGGTGGTGGTTACAGGACCACCGTCCTGCTTGGGTGGCGGTCACGAGACTGCCGCCTAGGCAGTGCGGTGGTTTCATCACTGAAGACCAAAACACAAAGAAAAGGAGGGGAGAAGAGAAAACAAAGCACACAGGGGCTAAATGGGGCATGTGAGATGTTAATGCATACTTGGAGAGATTTTCCAGATCCTGAAAAACCTTGCGAGGAGACTTGTATCATCATTGGGGCGCATGTAACTGTGTTCTGGTGGTGTAGTACCCTACAATTTTTGGTACATACAGTTACCACCTTGAGTCAAGATCATATAACTTGAAATTTGAATTGGAGGAAGTAGTTATGAATTGTAGAAGATAAGTTTGAGAGGGAAGTACGTTTGGAATCTTCCTAATAGGTTAAAGGTGTTTTTAAATGTGCTTGAAAGATATTTTCACATATTTCATTGTTGAAGAATCCATGAATTGTATGTATCTTTCTTGATTATGGAGTACGAGTTAAGTTTTTATACCTTTTTATATTTGATTAATTATAAATTACATAGAATTGATGCTTATTAGAATGTACAAGTTAGTTTCAGAGATGATGAAGTTGTATGAGGAAAAGTTGTTACAATAAGTTTCTTTATGCAAAGGTTTTGAACTAAGAACCCAGAAAACTGACTGATAAAACAAGGATTGCAAGATTTTTTGAAAGATTCAGGAATTGAAATTTTGTATTGATGTTATCAGGGTTATTACAAACATTCAATAAAAATTGAGTCATAAAATTCAGACCCGTAAAAGTTATAGCAATCATATTTCTCGTCACCAAGACTGCAACATGACAATGGCCAAGTTTCTAAAATGATAATAAATGGAGATAGGGTCCATTCCAGGGGTTAAAAAATTACATGAACATTTAGAATGAGGTAATAAAATATAATATTTAGATGTTTTATGAGATGAATATGAGTGTAATTATGAAAACCATGCACTGACCATGGAAAGGGTTTGAGAAGGCCTAGTAGAAGAAATTAGTACAAGGAGCATGGTGATAGAAAAGATATTTGCATTGTGAGTTGAGAAATTAAATTAAGTAAACATCTTAAGGAGGATAAAGGGTACTCAAAAATACTTCCATATTTTTATGGGTCCTAGATATCTCCCAACACCAACTCACCATTGGAATAGGCCTGAGAAGCATAATAGGACAATTTTTGAGATTTTGAGGAAAGGTGGTTTTTAATTTTGGTTCCACAAAATTTGTTTGTTGATTTGGCATGAATACACTTAGTAAAAAATGTAGAAGATTAATGAACCACTTAAAAACCAATTAATGCATGTTTAAGAGTGCGAGAAGGCAAGTCTTAAGGATTCAAAACACGGCAATTTAAGGAGTTTGGATAAAAAGTGTTGTTTTATATTATTTCTAGCTAATTTTTTTGTTTTAATTACATATCCTAAGAATAAGTACAAGCTATATCAATCTAACTATCATAGTTTCATATAAATCAGATTTACATGCTTTGTCTTAAGTAAAACTTACAGATCAAGAAGTTATTTTAGTAACTCAAGGTGAAGGAAGAATATAAAATGAGATAGGAATGGAAAGAAGGATAAGAAGTTTCAAGACAATGATTACATTTTGAGAAAATTATAATAAATTCAAGGTCAGAGGAAGAATTAAAATAGGTTATTGAATATTTTGAGTGCAACAACAACAAGAGAGCATACTAAGAAGGCAAAACAAGAAAAATGACTTGAATGAAGTTAGGAAGGTGGATGATTGTGGTTAAAGGCATGAAAAAGATAAATTTTAGTGGGGAAATTTGTTTCAAGTGTGGAGAAATAGAGGTAAGCCTTAAAACCCTAACAAGCTACTTCAAACCCTAAATAGACCTAGTTATCTAATGAAGGAAAAGGTGAATGAGTGAGCTAGGGAGAATAAGTAAAGAGTTGAGAAATAAAACTTTTCATAAAGTTGTGAGGTCCAAATTTGTGCTTAAAAAGGTAAACATATTGTCTTGAAATTTTATAGATTGTCCAAAACACTAAGACTTGTCCATTTGGAGGGATAATTGCAAGAATTAGACTAAAATGGTATTTTGATAGTAAAATAAAATTGGTGAAGGATGGAACTTTGAAATTTTTTAAACACCTAAATTGACATAATGGGTATCCAAATATATTACCAATAAAATTTAACTCCTTGTTTTGTGTGATTTACATCAGAATTTTTCTAAAAGGAGGGTTATAAGCCTAGGTGAAGATCAAAAAGGAGAAGTAAGAAAATTAAAGGGTTGATACTTTGAAAAGTGTATTATCATGTTTACCTAATGTGTTTAAGCATGTTTGAAGTAAATATAGCCTTAGGTGCATTATTTTGGTTCATTTTTTGGATTTTGAGAAATTTTAAGGCTTCTTGAGAAATAAATTCTTGGATTGATAAAGAAGACTGCTCTTGGTTCTTGAATGTTGAGATATTGAAGATCCTTCTCTGCATCAGGACTCAAAATGTCAAGAAATCTTATTTCATGGGTAGCGTCCCTAGAATTCTGCTTGTTAATAAAAATTACTATCAACACAAAAGGAAAGTCATTTTGAGAATAAATTCTAAATAGCCTATATAAATACATATTAAGATGAAGGAAAAGTAGAAGAGTGAGTTAAGTCCCTCCCCTTTTATATCAATGTTATTAAGAAAAATACATATTTTCATGATCAATAGTGGTACCAATAACATGTTGGTGTTATTTTATGTTTATTTGTTAGGAATTTAACAAGAATATGTTATATTATTTTCTAACAGATGGATATTTATGTGACATGTATCACTTATACCCATGTGGAAAAGGGAGAAACATTCATATTTGGTACATCATTTGAGATAATCCATATGATTAAATACTTTCCTCTAGTCATTTAAGCTTGTCTAGACATTATTATATTATAATAGAATGTTATGATATATCTTATGTATCTATTAAAAATAAAATTTCACTCTATAGGAATCCATTTGATCCACAATCCAATACATTTAATAACACATGGGTGATTTAAAAGAATCAAAATATTATTAGAGGAATAAGATCGAATAGATATAACAGTAATAAGAAATATCTACTAAGGAATGATAAGCAAGTGTGAACAATAGAGAGATAAGAGTGACTCAACATGTATCTGAGTTCATGGACTGATTCTAGATTAGAAACAATGTATAACATGATAGATTTATGTTGGGTATGATTCTTATGGAATACTAATACATGCAAGGCTTCCATATAGAACTGCCAAAAGGGGGACAAGACTGCCTGAGGCACCAATTTCCTAACTAGGTGCTAGTGGCCTGGAAACAGGTCCATATCTGATCTTTTCAAGGTTTGGACTTGTTTTCTTCCTTCACTATTTTTCACTCTAGCTCTTCTATATGGTTTCACTTTCACACTTGAACCTATAAAATAAACCCTAGTTACCTATATAAGGATCAAACACACATTAGATTCAATAAATAATGCATATGTTTGAGTTGGAATGACCTTGGCTGTCACCCCAATGTGATTTTCACTGAGATTTGCACTATATTTCAAACTCATTAAAGTTAGTGTGTGTGTGTGTGTGTGTGTGTGTGTGTGCTAGAATAATCTCCCTTGAAGCTAGGTTTCCTATGTGTTAGTTGCATGAAGATAGCAGGATACAACTACTTTTCCACCAAGATGAATGTGTGAGATGGAATATAGAAATTTCCTTTCTTATGTAGTGAATGATGTAGCCCAAATGCAATCCTTGAATATTGCTCTTTTCCCAAGTAGTAGATAGGAATTAATAACCCAATTTTCCCACCATTAATAATAGTGAGTAAGTCGTGTGTGTGTGTGTGTGTGTGTGTGTGTGTGTGTGTGTGTGTGTGTGTGTGTGTGTGTGTGTGTGTGTGTGTGTGTGTGTGTGTGTGTGTGTGTGTGTGTGTGTGTGTGTGTGTGTGATTCCCTTATTTGAATTTTTAACAACTAAAAAGGCTGACCAAAAGTGAGATGTAGTAATTTAGAAAATATAATAGTCAATGTGTCATTTCAAACTTGAGAAAGGGAGGGAAAAGGAAAAAAGTGCTCAAAGGGGGCAATAGCGTCTAGACACACATGACCCTAATGGGAAGTATTGTCTAGGATGCTTGGAATATAAAACATGAAATACTGAGATGGGTCACATGTTTTCCAATGTCCAAAAGTAAATTATTCATTCCAGAAAAGAAAATAATAGAATTATAAAAAGGGTAAAGCAATGTAAAAGGAAAAATAAGTGTTTTTAACATGTAGTTTCCTTTCTTAGGAATCATCCATATAATGACATACTTATATGCATGATATAATTTTTACTAAAATTACTGTGAATTTTAAGTCTACATTTATCCCCCACTTTATTCAGATGAATGATTATTTGGTAGCATAAAGTAGCATAATAAGAGTATACCTTATGGAGATCCAAAGGAGGTTGTAACCAATAGCACACCGAATGAAGATTGTAAATTAATAATCATGTCGAATGGAGATTTGTATACATGTGTAACACGGAATATAATATGGTGATGAGAACACTACGAGTGACCTTGTGTTACGTAATCAGAAATGATGCATGTGTTTGTAACTTGGATATTACCTTTTACTGAGTGCTTTTTGCGCTTGAGGTTGCTCCTTATTCCATTTATGTTGCCTTTTTCAAGATAATTATAGACCTAAAAAAGAACAATAAGTGTAATCAATGCTCATGGTATATGAAATTTAAATTTAAATTAGAAAAAACAACAGAGAAGTGTAAGTATGAAAACATAAGTGAATCAAGGATAGAATACACCTAAATGTCACGAGATAAAAGATAGAATTGTTCTTGTGTTTTTGTTTCCTATGGATATGGTTGGAAGAGTCCTGAGGAGTTAGGTATCCTCTTCTCATACTGATGATTTATGTGAATATATGTGACCGTATTTAGGCATTCATGGGTCCTTCCACTAAGGGAAGAGTGTTAGTGAGATCTATAGATATTTTCTCTCTACCCATTGATGCTTCCCCACAGATAAGTGCCACTACAGATGGTCAAAAACCCAATATAAACTATCCATATGAATGACATGTTGTTCCAAACATATTGTTTATCCTTCATATTCCCTAGGTGTCACTCCTTATTTGATTCCAGTAAAGAAAATATGTAAAATACAGAAATAAGAGAAACTAGTTACCCTTGCTCAAAGTATGAAATTTTCCACTAATTTTGTTTCATGTTGCATCTATATAGTAACTTGTAACTAAGTATTTACTTCTAGATTTTAATAAAAACCCATCACTGAGAAACTTGTTTAACATGTAAGGTACCTATTATTTCTTCCCCCGGGACATAACCTCCCAGGTGGGACACTAGCTCACCTGTCATTCCTATTTGTATTGGGTGCTTCTTGTCCCCTATGATTGTTTTGATCGAACTCTGATTATGAACCATCTTCTTATCCCCTGTTTATTAGTTAAATCTATGTTGTATGTACCATTTTTTGTCTAAGTTTCATGGACTGCTGAGATGGTGAAATAATCACCTGATGATTGTCCCCAATCATTTGAGGGTGCATGAGATGAACCAACATGAGTGAGTTCATCCTAAATGAGGACAAGTTGAAGCTAATGTACACATCTGAAATAGTAGATCCTACAAGGGGAATATGGAATGTGCATGGTAAAAACTATTACACTTGTAAAACTATGGGAAGAATCTAGCATAAGGTGTTCAATAAAAAACAAGAATGGTATAATGTAATAAAAACATAGTCAAAACACATTGTAATACAACAAAAGATCAACAAGTAGGAACTAGTGGAATACATGGGAAACTACTCAAGATGTCAAAATAAAAGTGACATCTTTCAAGGATATACAAGCATCACAAGAATTATCAAGTATCACACGTATAATATCCTTATTATGATCGTAATGTACACTATCTTTGGAAGACATCAAGCAGTAGAAACACATGCATACAAGAATTTTTGAATAATGTTGGTAACATAGTCCTGACAATGAAAATATGTACTATATCATGATGGAGCACCCATTAGCAGTGTTAGGAAGAAATATGTATACTGATGTCACAATATTATACTGACTAAAAGCACTAGGAATGAGAATTATTAGATAATGCAATGATAATACCTCAATATCAGTAGAAATAGGGAAGGTCATATGCCCCCAGGATCCTTTCATATGGGACGTGTAGGAGAATAGTGTCAAGCAAGGTCATGTCCATTTAGGATCAAATATATAACCTCATAGATAGACTACATGTCACCTCAAAGTACCATGTGATCGTGACATGTCCTCATGTGTAAAAGAATAGAACCATATCTATGAATCAAATGTAACATTTATAGGAATAGAATGCAACATCACTAATAATATAAGCAAGAAATAGTATACATACAATTGGGGGTAGGAGTCCAAACATCAAGATGAGGGTTTGTAAGCTTTGTGGTGACAAAATGAAATTTTGAATTATGAAATATAGGGGTAGTATGTGACTATGCAATAGGGGAGGGGAGCAAGGTTTCCTTCTTCTTAGTGTATGTTGTACAACAAGGTTGAGAACTCATGTATTGGTAATTGTGCCATCAAATATTAGTGTTTATAACCTAGGGACAATGAGTGTTCGTCATCACGTTTTGGTAAGCCATAATGCAAGAGCTACTATAGAACAATGTCAAGGATAGTGATGGGAAACCCTATATCATAAGGTTGTGTGTTCATTTCAATAAACAGGTTCACCAAATACATTTAATCAAAATTAAATATTTATTAAAGGACCAATATAAAATAGATAGTAATCAGTAAATTCATAATATCTAATATGTGAAGGAAAATGAGCAAGTATAAAATAATAGAGAGGGTGAGAGTGACTCATCTTGTATCTAACATGTTTTAGACTAACTGTTGGATCTGGGCTGGAATGGTTATGGAATAGGATAGAAATTGGTATATAGTATGATTCATATGGAAAAAATATAGGATATGTAAGTATTCTATACATAACCAGTTCCTAGAAGGAGGACAAGGACCACTCGCTAGGCAACTAGTGTTTGTATTCAGGTGATAGTTTCCTGGAAGTAGTTCTAGCTCTGAGTCTTTTTAGGGTATGGATTATGCCCTCTTCATTTCTCTAGTTTATCACTTATGGATTTGTTGTAGGGTTTCACTAGTATCACTTGTACTTGTAAAACAACCCCTAACTACCTTCACAAGGCTCAAGCACACATTAGATGGAATAAAATATGTATATGGTTGATTCATACTAACCTCGATAGTCACCCCAATGTGATTGTCACCGAGCATTTTTTAACTACATTTCAAACTCAGTGTAGTTTTAGTGTATGTGTGTGTGATAGAATTGATGTCCTTTGAAGCTATTTTTCCCTTGTGCCAGTCACACCAAGATAGTTGGGTACAACTATATTCCCCCCAAGATCAATGTGTGAGATGGAATTCATAGAATTTTCCCTTCATATGTAGTGACCATGATGCAACTCAAATGCAGTCCTTCAGTGTTTATTTTTGTTCTAAATATTATATATGAAGTAATAGCCCAAATTTTCCCAGGCCCTAATAATAGAATGAGTAAGTAATGTCATATATATGATTCTCTTACTTTGAAAATTTGTCATTAACAACTAAAAATCCATGACCCAAAGTGATAGGTAATAAGTTATAGAAAAGATAATTTTCAATGTTGAATTTTAAAACATAAGTAAAAGGAGGGAAATGTGACATAAACACCAAAA
Source organism: Taxus chinensis (assembly GCA_019776745.2). Lineage (NCBI taxonomy): Eukaryota > Viridiplantae > Streptophyta > Pinopsida > Cupressales > Taxaceae > Taxus > Taxus chinensis. Next base: position 560,501,021 of record CM034153.1, on the reverse strand, counting down.
GGGGACACTAGTGCCTGGGCCCAATCCTATCCCTACTAGGCAAATAGTTTTCATAAGATGCTCTAAAGGATAAAATGGGAAAGACACTAAGTCAGGTCACATGTTGTGTCCAATGTCCAAAATTAAAGGGTTCAGCTCAAGAAAAGTAAAATTACAGAAACTTATAAAAATAGGGTAAATTAATTTTGATGGAAAGTAAAAACAAGAGTTGTTAATGTCTAGTCTTTCTTACTTAGGAATCATGCATATAATGACATACTTAGAGGTGTGATGTAAATAGAAAGTGTGTGATTTAATTTCTATAATTGGATTGTATCTATCAAATACATGTAATAACATATTGAATGTGGGTCAATAGGATGACCAAAACAGAAATGCACATGATCAACCATCAAGTCTATACCTAATAATTGAAAATCTTCTATCTATAATGAATGTTCAAGCTTTGGGCAGCCCATTGACTTGTAGTCAAGGGGTATTCAAATAAGGGTAATATCCTTTGATTGGAGGTCAATAATCCTCCACAAGCATGAACTTGCATGATTGATAAACAAATTTTAATTATCAATTATAGAATCAATGGTCAATCACATGTGTGCACACTTTGGGAAGTCCATTGACCCATACTTGAAATATATTACAATATGAGTAACAAAAATAAATAGAGTAGATATATTATAGAAATATATTGTAATATGATAAAATATAGAAAATAATAGATGGCCAAAGGAAATTATTTAATGATCTCAATATTTTAACTAAGTACCATCACCTCGAGTTTCTCCTTTATCTATACGGGTATAAGTCATATCTCTTGCATAAATAATTATGTGTTGAATAAAAAAAATAACATATTCATATGAATTACCTTCAAAATAAACATAATAATGTCATACTATTATAAGCACATTGATACCATTTGAATTTGGGCTAACGGGTTGCCTAGAGTGTGAACTTGCAATGTTCACACTTTAATATATCTACATGCAATGTTGAAAGATTTATCATCCAATTTTTTATTTGTAAGAAAATTGAAAATTTGGTAGCAACATGGTGAAAAATAATGCAACCACAACCATTTAAGTAGGGACAAAGGCATAAAAAATTACATATCCTCAAATTTTTAAATTTCATCACTTAATTTTTGCTTCTTTCTTTGTTTTCATTGGTCAACTTCAAAAATGTTTTCTAATTTAATGGAAAATAAATATGCATTTTCAAGAATTACAACTCTTGTGAATATAATTACACAAAAACATTTTTTTAATTATTTTTTGATTGAATTTGAATCTTGCATGGATTAAGTTCGCAAAATTCTTAGGCTTAATTTTCAATGACTAAGGGGTTTCTATTCCGCCAAATTCATCTAAGGCTTAATTACAACCTCATCCCTTATTATTTGATATTCCCTAGATTTTTACCTTGGTGGATGGTTAGGAAACACCTTTTACACCATCATACACATAGTTGTACTATTTGTACTATCAAAATTTAGTTAAAATATATCAAATCACAAATAACGAACTTTAATTGAGTCATATAAATGTAAATATTTATTACAGTGTAGAAATTTTACCCAACGTAGGAAGGATAATAAATGGCTAAAGAAATTCCTCAAAAAATAAATTTGATACTATGGGATTGATAAAAAAGCACTAGAAGTAATTAGGTCATATGGCTACGGATTCGTGACCAAAATTTCATGACATGATCTCCTCATTTGTTTAAATTCATTTATGGAATAAAATATAATTGTACACTTGTCTCGATTTGTTTACATTACTTTAGTTTAATTTTGATATTGATTTTTATAAGGGTCCAAAAATTTACTATATGACTAAAGAAGATATTGTATATACCTTATTTTTCACTCTTACTAACTTTTTCTCTCGCATGAACAATTAAAACATTAATCTCCCCTTTATGATGTCCTACAAATCATCACTGTGAGCGGTGTGGGTGAATTAGTGGAATTTGTGAAATATATTTTATGTGAAGTTCATGCCAACTTATATATCATAATATATCCTATCCTTTACATCTCCTAGTCATCCTCTTACACCCTTCTACAACATCATCTTACTACCCACTTATAGTCACTAACATACACGCTTACAACACCCATATACCTTCATCAGATCACTATTTATCAACTCCATAGTCTTCCTCCACCTCTTAAGCCTTCATTTTAGGAACTCGTGATCTATTATTACCTAAATTATATGTTATCAACCATGATTGATAACACCTTATTATTATTCTTCATCACCATCTACAATGACAATGATTGATGTTGTTAGTTATAGGGAACTTTAATATCTCATCATGTTCCCTATTTATAGGTAAAATTCAAGAGTATCTATGATAATCACATCATTCATCATTTTGTATACTTGTACTCACCAAGCTTCTCATAATGTCTTAAATTTTTAGGAGTTAGTATTTCTTATATTTAGAGGAATTTCTTTCAATTATTTAATATAGGACACTCAAAAATAAAAGTTACACCAATGAGGTACACCAAGACTTTAGAGTCCCAATTATGGTCTACGTTATTTATATCCATATTTTTTCCCCCAATAAACTATCTCATAGAGTATTTCTAACCTTAGGGAAAGTTAATGTGTCAATGGTATCTTCATAGATGTAAGTATCTCTAACTCTCCTTTTCCTTTATGTTATTTCTATCTTAATTGATTGATTAATGTATCATGTACATATATACTAGGATTAAGTAGCATATTCTTATATATATTATATTATTCTATATTTTTCTTTCCCTTATAATCTTCTATTTGGGAATTATAACCTATTGATCTCTATATAATCCATGTTTACTACCTATCTTAGATATTTAAATGTTCTTGATAATCTATTTACAATCATGATAGTAGTAAGATGATGTCTCCTAGATGCTAGACATAGGCTTTATAATCATATGCCTTTAATAAAGATTGAATTACCATCTTCTATAACCATGGATCTTACATGCCTTGATTAAATCGTATTGTGTGCTAGCCCTATAATAGTACCCTTCATATCCAATCTATATTATTCAGTAGAGAAAGAGGATATTTTATATACCTTAATCAACATAAATGTTGGTGATATTGACATAAATATATTACTTCATGTTTGATTGATTTATATTCACCTTATTTTATCTCCTTCAAAATAACCTCAAAAACAACTATTAAATTTTAATTTCATCAAATTATCTCAACTATATTCTTTCTTAAATCATTCTACCATGGAGCACCTCTACATATATAAATATAACCAAAAAACCTATGATCCAAAAACCATGCCCTTTTACATGGATTACAACATGGTTTTACTCGTACCAAGAATATCTCCCAAGGCACATGGATAATTTTTTGGAAGTGAAATTGATTGAGAGGGGGGCGTGAATAAGTCATAAAAAATCTTTATTTCATTTACCATTAGTTTCAGCAATCAATAACATTCATCCATTCTCATACATACAACGATATCATATTAAGTGTGCATAATGCATTCAAAGAACCATAATGCATCCAAGAGATCTCATAGACACAATATTTAAGAGGGAAAACCTCATGGAGAAAAATCACTTAAACAAAAACATTATAATGCCATGATTTAAATTTAGTGAGGCACCAAGCCCACAAGGAGCACCAAAACCTAGTTTAGTAGACAACCAACCCTACAAGGAGCACCAAACCCCTAATTTAGTGAAGCACCAAATCCACAAGGAGGATACAACCCCCTAGGATGACCAAGAATCAACTAAGCCACTTGAATATACTTGATCTCTGATATTTCTACTGCCACAACTGATGGAGATCACTTATTCAGCTCATAAACCCTTGCTCAAACCCTAGGTCTTCAATCTTGCACAATATTCTTCTTTCTCAACTTGTCATGGCTTTATACACATTCACACATGATATCTAATAATCCTAAACCTTTCATTCTCTTCCTCATCCTTCAAATCATGCACATATACCTGCAAAACACTTCTACATGGGTCACACTTTTCCATCAAAGAGCACTAGTTCAAAAATGAACCCAAACATCACCTTTATAGGCTTCTCTTCATCATAAACTCAACATATGTTGGGTCCTATACCTCATGCACGAAAAAATAAACTTAATTATATCCCATTTGAATCATTAAAATGGTCACATATGACCCAAGTAGGCCGGCCTAGCCAAAAACCACTTTTCATGCACCAACAGTCCTTCAGGGTTCATTTTAAGAAGCCTCCGGTAAATTAGAGGTGGAAAATCCCTAGAGAATATACCTTGAACCAATTTCATTGGAAAGGTGAATTTTCCAGGATTTTAGATTCTAATTTTCACTTGTCTTTTTTCTTAAAGGGGAGAACTCGGCATTTTTTTGGTGTCAAGCGACAACAAGGTTTGTTGTCGCACTATAACAAGCCTTGTTGTTTTGTGACAACAAGGTTTACTGTCATGTGATAACAAGGTTCGTTGTCACATGACACAAAAAAAATGCTTCATTTTTTTGACCATCTGCAACCCCCTTTTCACTCATCAACAATACTCATTTTTCACCCACCTGTAACCCTCCCTTGTCGCACGTCAACAACCCTCTTGTCACATGTCAACAACCCTCTGTTCGCACATCAACAACCCTCTAGTCATGTGTCAACAACCCTTTGGCCGCACGTCAACAACCCTATGGTCACGCATCAACAACCCTATGGTCGTGTGATAACAACCCTTTTTTTGTACATCAACAACCCTCTAGTCGCACGTCAACAACCCTTTGGTCGTGCGTCAATAACCCTTTGGTCACACGTCAGCAACACTATATTTTCACTCATCTGGGAATGAAAATCTTCCTTGTCATGCATTAGTGACACTTTTCTATTACAAGTCTATAACAACCAGTCTAAGACTCTAATCCACACTTTTTCTGCTTGTAATTTACAAGTAATTTGGATGGTACCTTAGTAAGTTACTAGTATACTACTAGGTGAATTACTTAGGTTTATATAGGAGTAGTTTTCAACAGTAGGCGAAGCCGACCCCTAAAAAAATATACTGGAAATTTTAGGCAAACAGTAAATTGACCTAATCTAAAAAATTCACCTTTTCAAATTTTCCAAAAATGGAATATTCGCCAAATTACGAATATTCACCACTAAAAATATCCATGTAGTCCTCAAAACCCTACCATTAGAATGCCAAAAATATCCTAACACAAAATATATTTTTAATCAAGATTTAAAAATCACCACACATGTTTTAAATAACATTTAAACATCATACATGGTCACAATTATCATGAACCAATCATATTATTTCATTTAATGGGTTCAGTGGCTAATTACCTTCACCAAACAATTGTTTCCAACAACTCGAATCTACCTTTGGGCCTTAATACCCCTCAAGATAAGCTCAAATATGGAATGTTACCACTTGATGGAAAGTATAGAACCTGTATAACACTTCTATGCATGATATACCACTTGAACATCCACTTGCTCAAACCATCACTACTTTTGTCTTCACCAAATAAAGTTACACAAAAACAATTTTGCAAACTTAGTTGATAAACACCATTTTAGATAATTTTAAGACCTCCAAATTGATTAATTGGATTAAAAAGTAATCCTTCTTCATATTATAGGTGATATAAAGAATCAATCAATCCATTTAATGCACTAATCAACTCAAATTTTCAACAATCATAGTTTTGTCCCTGATATCAAAAATATTCTTATCTAAACACTGACCTGGAAACCATAACAAAACTCATCATCATGAGACAAAAAATATATCACTATAAATGTTTCTAAATTATCTTTCCAAAAAAACTTGAATCGTCTCCTAACTCTTCTTGTAGCTCCTACAATGTCAATTTTACTTAAGGCTACTCCAAACTACCACAAAACTACCCTTTGATTAGTCAACACAAATAGGGAACACTTTGCACTTTTTCACCATCACCATGACCTGAAACCTTCATGGACATATATATTAACTCTAGGGCTCACATAAATGATAATTTATTCATCACCTCATTTGGATAACTTTGTCTTAAAATGTAACTCTTCATTAACTAGCATTTTCAGATGGGGCCCACATATGACTACATGCTCTATAATACCTTTCTGGAAATATGTAAGATTCCTACACAACATATATTCATCAATTTTTATTAATTAATAAAAATTGGGCTGATATACTCACTTTTTTGCAAGTTGCTCCTAGCTAGGGTTTAGTTAAGGTTTCAAACCACTTTACCTTCTTATTGATCATTCATAAAAACGTGATAATAAAACCACCTAGTTATTTTTTTGAAACCTTCATAATTGACCTAAAAATTTATTCTAAATATATCAGGTCCCCCGTGTAAATCATAAAATTCACAACGAGCATCAAAAGGTCCAACTTTTCTTGAAAAACACACTAGAACTTACCCGGTTTTGCCAAAACCTACATATCCTCAAAAATATTCAGCATATTGACCTGAATCTTGTCATGAAGCATCATGAAAAAATTATCTAAATTTCCATAATCACCACATATCCCAAATATTCCTATAACTCTCTATCCAAACTCATTTGCACCTATTAAATTGTTTGTTTCTCACCTATATCTTCCCAAAAACCTTGTAACAGCATCAACCCACTGAATAAAAACCTGGAACTCACCATACACCTTAGGTACACTATTACAACACTATTATCATGATCCACCATGACTTATTTGGTCCAAATATCATATTTCTAACTCATTCTGCATTATCCGGAGCTAGAAACAAGCCTGTAATGACCTTACTCAATCATGACAACTCATGACTTGACCATGATGACCTCATGTAGACCCATGGAAACCCATGAAACATCATGCCAACCATTTTTTACCTCAATACATCAACCAATCACCTCAAGATAGCTCATATAGTGAATCTTCTCACTAGACCATGCACCAAGACACCCTAGAACATTACCAAACTTGAAAAACTTCATGCTTGACACCTAAACAACATCATATGGAGACTTATCAATTGGGTTGACATCAATGAAAACACAACCCCACAATTTCCAACAATAATAAGGAAAAACTAGATCTCATTTCAATCAACTCCAATGAGAGGAATCATTTGAGTTGTCGGATGGGCCTATAAACAACTTCTGTACCAACTATACCCCTTTCATACAATAATTTATCAAAAAAATCCCCAAATTTTCCATTAAACCTATTGATTTTATCCAAAAATGTATGAAGGAATACAAATATTCTTGGGGTGGCCCTATAATTGATGAGCCAAACAAAAAAAAAATATTTCCCTAACTTTACATGTCATCCCTCTTCTTCAACTATGGGAAATGGAAACACTAGTGTTCCTCCTCAATATAATCCATAAATTCTCCTAAAAATCCCAATCAAATTGACCCTTCTAATGATCCAACTAAAATAATCTTACAATTCATTAAGAAAATTATTTAACATCTAAATATTACTAACATTTAATTCCTTTAAATTCAATCCAATGTGGCAACATGAACAATAAAACACAACGAATTCAGTGGGGAGTTCCAAATCAATATCCCCCACATCCTCTTCTTTTCCCTAAAAATCCCCCTCTTCTACAACCCCCTATAGCTAATAAGGGTTTTTAATCTATTCAAAATGAACCTTTGACTCCTTATATAGCCACTATGTATATTAGAGATGTCACTCTATCTCTCTTACAAGGGGTCAATTGTCCCCATGTGTCACATTAAATCCTTTGTAAATTTATAAAAGAACATGATTAAATATAATTCCTATTCTACTACTAATTTTTAGATAAGACCCTTGTAGATGATGTTTTAGACTAGTTATATACCCTTCCCACTAACTTCATTTTCAAACTTGATTGATTAATCAATGCTTTATTTTAGGAATTTCACTCTCAAGAATTTCCCAAAGATAAAATAATATTATCATCAATTCTATCAAAAATTTGAGAATGAAACAACTTAATCCTTCATCATATGATGGAAATACTATGTAATAAAGTCGACCACACTTTATCTAATGATAGTCTCTATTATATTTTCCTCACAGATTTTGATCCTCACTTTTAATACAAGGTTATGTCATTCTCTCCAACCAATTTGGTGGAAGCAATCAATAAAGTTAAGAGAAAATACTATCTGGTTTAACTTAATTTAAACTAAATCTATATTTCGAAGTAACTACTGTAATAAATGATGTAAAAATTCTAAAATACAGTAATGACACAAGAAAACAAGCATATAAATGTGAAACCCTAAGCAAGAAGGAGAGATAGGAGGGCTTAGCTGATTTTGAATCAAGTTGGAGGTGATTTGGTACTGAATAGGCTGTGTTATCCAAAATTCACCCCCAAGGTAAATTTTGATAACATGCATCAAATTCTTTAGTCCCAAGCAATTATATTGATTCAGGGTAAAAAGTCATGTTTCTAGGGTCCCCTCAGATTTTTTCTAACTCCCCTGTCCAAGAAGAAGAGAGCAAGTTCTGAGGAAATGTGAAAAATTTGAAAAAACAAGCTCGAGCCAGAAAAAATCATGAAAAATGGCTAAGTCCTAGTCCTCGCAACAGTCGGGACAGTTGGGACAAAAGGACGTGAACCGGCCGAAAGGCCACCAGGTGGTCTGCGCAGCATTTGGGACATTTGGAACAAAGGGACGCGCGGGACGCGGAAATCCGAACTGGCCGAAAAATGGAAAAAAATTGACTAACTGTTGAAACAGGCAGTCTGGGACATCTGGACAGTTAGTACGCGGAGGATGCAAGTCAGCCGAAAAGACTTAAGGCAACCTGGAATAGTTGGGCCAAAGGTACGTGAAGTACGCGAACCGGCCGAATCGGCCGAAATGAGAACTTTCGTACCGAAACAGATGGGACAAAAGGGCACGAACCGGCCGAACAGGGTGAATCGGGAAAATTTGTCCCAGATGGTCCGAAAGCAAATGGGACATCTGGCCGCAAGTACGCGAACCGGCCGGTTCGGCCGAAATGGGAAATTTCAGCACTGTGCCAAGTGGAGCAGAGGGACGCGTGGGACGCGGATAGCCGAAGGAGCCGAAAGCCAATCAGATCACGCCACGTGTCACCGGCAGAAAAGGGACATGGAAGCCCATTTCGGGCGGTTCGGAAGAATTTGTCCCGCGCAGCATTTGGGACAAATGGGACAAAGGGACGCGAGGGACGCGAAAAGCCGAAGCGGCCGAAGGCAGAGAAGAAAAGTCAACGTTTGACCTAAGAAACTTCAAACGGCCATAACTTTTGACTCCGAGCTCCGATTTTCACAAAATTGGACTTTCTGGAACGAGCACGACGTCCTCTACGCCACAAAAACTAGATTTCTTATTTTTAATGAGGGTATATATATTTAAATAAAAGAAACATATTCGGCTCCAGTCAGTTAATGCTCATTCCCGTCAAATGACAGAAAACGCCTGCCAGGCCCAAAATAGCTGCCCGCACTCAGAAGGCCATAACTTTTGCATTTCTCAACGAAATCACACAAAATTGGTACCATTGGAATCATGGTTCCAAGCCCAATGCATAGTAATCAAGAAATTCTAGATTTGATCAGAAATTGATTGATATTTTTAAGAAAACGTGGCCGGGTTCAGAACAGTGTTTTATTTGGTAGTTGGGAGTGCAATTAAGAGGCATGGTCATCCTTCTTTCTCTGTTGCAGCACTGGGACAGTATGGGGAGCCTTTTGCAAGTAATTTACAATCATTTCACTCAATTTAATGCCTCTTATAGGTGGTTGAAGGACAGATTTCGGGATTTCCATTTTCCCTTCTCTTCTCCTTCTCATTTTTTCTATAAATTGGAGTGTTGGGCTCATTATAAAAAAAGGGGGAGTTTTTGGGTAGAAAATCTTTGCCAAAATTTCTTTGTGAAGCCAGTGTGTTGCAGGCCCTTGTAGTGTACTCCTTGCATGGTGATCCAGGCCCTTATCTTGTAATAGACTGAACTGTGCATATCATGAAGCAATAAAATATCAGTTTGTGGATGTATCTTCCCTTGCTGTGTTTTCTTGCATTCTTCTTGCCCCTTTAATATTTCTACAAGAATATTGTGTCTATTTATTATGTTCTTGCAGGGATTCATTATCATTGTGTATGCTTGGAATATTTTTGTGAATGCATTTTGCTAGATTATGGTGAACTGTCATCACCTCTTCTAGTGTGCACTTTGCCTCTGTATTTCACACATTTGGAAACTACTCCCACACCCTCTTTTTCTGGTGTATCACCGCTTTAGTGTAGGCTTTCATCTTATGTATTCTCTCTCCCTGGTCCCTTGGAAATTTAGATTAGAATAGTTAGCTTATCCTGCATTAGAGTAGATTGTGGCAGGTAGTTTAGGAGCAAGAACCAGCTTTCTCTGGAGGTCTATCTCAAGTAGCAAGTCCCACAACTTGGAGATAGTACCCATGTTATCCAATCACACCGTGAGTTCAAGTATACGCACTTGTACAAACATAAGGGTGCTTTGATTTGGTGATAACAGGCTGGAAATAACATCATTAATGCTCACTATAAATTCTAGGATTTAGGAAGGAAGCAGGACAGGGCCACCCATGGGAGGGTGTAGACACAAAATCATGCACACGTTTACTATTTTACTATAATGCCAAGTATGTTGTTATATGCATGGATCTTGAGTAATAAAAGTATTCACGGGTGACACATTCCCTAGTACATCCACTTTTTTTGGTTATTTCTATTGTATTTATCTCTCACATCTATCACTTTTGCACCTAGTTCTAGTTATGTCACATGGATCCATGTCTGTCAGTCTTCTCACATTTGTCATCAGCTATCCCTAGACACCAATGCCTAATTTGGACACTAGCGCCCAGGTTGCTCTTATCCACCATGGGTGCTCATGTCCGCTTTGTTCTTGGTCACATTTTTAATTTGTATGGTTAGCCTTTTCATATTTTTTATTCTTATCATGAGGTCCTATTCGGCATGTCATTTCACTAGTGTCAAAATTCAAACAAGAGATCTCTATATATACACAATACACAACATGCATACCATTATATGGGTGGGAAATTATAAAGGACAAAAATATCTACATACACTCAAAGGGACTACATTTTTGGGTTGATAACTCTACATACACTGTATAGAAATGGGAAGCTCTAATCTCCATCCCACACATTTTCATTTAATATATCTTTATCCGGATATCTTGGCATCATTGATGCAAGAGTACACCTAAGGACATTATTTTACACACAAGAACATAGAACAACATGGAGTCTAGAATGTAATGTAGTGCTTCGGTCATAATTTCATCCTTTGGATGGTTGTCGAGGTCATTCTAACTTCACATATTGCATTTTTTATTCCAATTTGATGTGTTTGTGAGCTTGTGCATGTAGGTAGAGTTTGTGTTGCATATTACAGGTACCTCAGGGATCCAAGTGTGACATACAATTGATCAACAGCGAACAAGTGTGAAACCCTAATGAAACATGAAAAATTAGATCCTGAGCATTCACACAGTCACCAGCACCTAGGATAGATCTTTGGTGCCCAATCTCCCTTTCCCTATCCCAGGCGCCATTTGTCCATCTCTGTCTACAGCTTCCAGGATTTATATCAAGCGTTTCTGACATTCTGCCCAACCTGTTCATCATTTTTTTGCGAGTTCAAATTTGTTATGAGATAAGTGAAAACTAGATAAGTGTCTTATCTCTTCCATTTACTTACACAATTGCATCTTTAGAGTGTTTAGTAATTGTAATTTTTTGTATATTATCATAGTGACTATGGAATTAGATTTAATAATTCATATTTTATAAAATCATTTGGTGAACCCATCCTTAGTCGAACTCCTTGCCCTAGGATCCACAAAATCCTCATGGCTGAAAATAGATCCTCCACTCCTTAGAAAGCTATGAGTCATGTTAGTGTGAATCCTATCCTTGATGATGTTGTACAAGATGAGATTAATGACCTCTATCGACACACTCAAGTTGATGCATCCACCTTCCAAAAAAATCTTGCTTTCAAAAATTCTGCTCCTTATAACCTTCACAACTTTGGCATTTGCATCATTTCTTTAGGCCAAAACTTCACTTCATGTTTTTCATTTTTACTGTCATTAGGCACTCATGATACTACACCACCTTCTCAACCTATTATAGCATTAGATAACACTATTATAGATTATGTGATTGGTAATTACATGTGACAATTTAGGTAAAAATGATGCTACTTCCAATGTTGAAAATTTACATGTGTATGGTGATGTTTCTCATACTAGTCAAGATGAATGCATATTTGTATCTCATGTTTATTTTACTTCTAAAAATATTTCCAATGATTGCAAAGATATATCTTATGATAGTTATCCTCCTACTTATCTATATGTTGATGACTCTCTTCATGGAATACTTGCATGCAAAAAAACTCTGATAGTGATATGTTAATTATATTTCTGATCATGAACATGTTAGTGAGGATGTTTTTCTCTTAAGACTACTGAATGTGAATTTTCCCCTTTGCATTTCTTCTAGTTATGAGGTTATTTCCAATGTCATCCATGATGATTCTAGAACTCCTACTAGTTCACCTCTTATTGTTTCTTCTTATTCTACTAAATCATTTCTATTAATATTCCATGTTCTTCTCCTCCTCTTTCTTATTCTTCTTCTCTAGATGATATTCATGTTGATTCTTCGTATTCTTACTAGTATACCTCCTCCTATTTCTTATGCATCCACATCTAGCAATTACAATAGAATTTTCATCTTCTACTTATTCTTCTAAAATCCTAATGATCACTCATAATGGAAAACCTCATCCTCTTCATGAGCCTCTCACTTCTTCTATAATTCCTTCACATGATATTTTATCACTCAAGAATGATTTTGGCCATTTAAAATCTCATGTTCAATCTCTTACTCTTGAAATAAAATCCTACTATGCTTACATTGACAATAACTCTTTTCATGGAAATTATATTCTACAGAAAATTCATAATTCATCTTTTCCTAAGGATTTTTATCATGCCAACCTTTTCATGTTTTAATGGCACTGGAAATCCATATTTGCATCTTAAGCATTATTGTTTAGGTATGGAATTCTTATTCTAATGATTGATTGTTATTAAAATATTTTCGTCCATAGTCTTTTTGATGATTCTTTTTCAATGGTATAATTTTTTTCCTTATGGATCTATTAGTTAGATATTGTGAAATGGAAGATGATTTTATATACAATTTATGCTTAATAATGGTCCTAGAGTTACACATGATTGTTTACCTAGCTTTCATAAAGGAAAGAAAGAACCTCTTCTAGATTACATTTTATGCTTCAATTTTTGGATGCATCAAGTTAGTATTTCAGGTTATTGATTTAGATAAGAAATTTATCTTTTTCGTGGCTTGATTCCTACATTAAAAGAAAAATTCACAATATGATACATGTGAATCATTTATTCTTTTACTCTATAAATTCATTAATTTAGAACAAGATTTAATTTCTGCACATGTTATAGAACCCCTTGGTATTCCTTTTACTACTTCATTGTATTCTACTTCTTCTCCTCTACCATCTATTAAATATCCTCCAAGGTCTCCATATCCTTCACCTCACAAGAAAGTTCCATCCCCTCCACCATATAAGCATCCTCCATCTCCTCCACCGTACAGTCTCCACCTAAAACTTCTCCATCTCGTACTCAGGAACCATTGCATTTCTCACATGCTATTAAGCCTCATGATTTATTGTGTGCTTTGCTTGATACGTATTCAATTATCTTAACCTCTAACTAGCATCATCCTCCTCATCTCTTGAATTTTCCATCATGATCACCCTTATTGTAATTTCCACTACATCAATGACAACCAGTGACAATGACTGTTGTTCCCTTCATGAAAATTTGCAATAATTAAGAAGATAAGGGTGTCATTTACCTTTGGCTCTCACTCTTGTGAGCAGTCTCTTTCCCCCATTTTGCATAAGCATGCTTCCATCGTTGTTCACTTTTCACCTCCACAAACTTCTAATGTTTTCATTTTCCTTTCCTAAGATCATCATCCACTGCACGTCCTCCACCTAACACATCTATCGCCTAGCAAATCATCTCATCTACCTACACTAGTATCTTGGTTGATAATTTCATCATTGGTTGCCTAACACATCAAAAAATTTTGATTACCTCCTACTACATGCTTCCCATTACTAACACCATTTCATCTTTGACATTCAGTTTGGAATCTTTACACTCACACTGCTACTATTACATCACATGCTTCCACCAGTTTTATTCGTAGGCCTCTCCATTCTTTGGTACATGATTATCCATATGATACCTTGAAGATAAGTTATTACCTGATGGTGCACTATTTATCCATGGTTCATTATTGATTGTCGAGGGTTCTTATATAAATGAACCTCATTTTTCTACACACATGTTAGGGGGCATCACGTTTCTTCTCCCTCTCTTCATTAAACTTACACATGCTTACATAAAACATTTGTGACATCTCTTAAACTTAGTAATGTATCATTCTCACTCTCATTTCTCACTATACATCTATTATTATATTTATCACACAAAATAATCCATCTTCATTCATACATAGAAACAAATTTTCAAGGCATTACTACATCATTATCTTCATAAACATAATCATTTACGTAAATGTAAATAAAACATCACAAACCAACATATGAACAATAATCATCACATCACATAGTAATGAACATCAACAAAATGATAAAAACATATCCATATATATATATATATATATATATATATATATCATCAAAAATCATAGTTAACAAAAATTTAATTAATGGGGGAAGCCCTCAATCCCCCATATATGTCATACATCATCATCACTATCACTATACACAATCGTGGGAGATCTAGAGCTAGATGCTTCACTGATCAATCTACATTTCTTTTTGTGGCCCATATATCTCTCCACCTATCTACATAATATAGATACCTTGACCAACAACTCCAAATATTTCGTAAATACATCCTGAGCTAGGGCTCCTCCTCCTACTACTTGTCTATCTCATTTCATCTCCAAAAAGAGTCATCACATTCACTCAAAAATATAGTACATGTGCCTGCCGCTATCACTACTAGCTCAAAAAAATGGGCATGTTCACCCGTAATGGTATCCACTCACTCTAACATCCCACCTCCCACAAGCACATCTGGTGACACATTTCATGTCAACATGCAGATCGATGAATCATTGATCAAGTATTTACTAATATATAAAAACCACATAACAATCAACAGGTATAGATGAACAATACTTACGCTTAGCTAATTCTTCTCCTAGGCTATCTCCATCAGGGGAAGGTTCCTTCCCCTATGTTCCTCCCAACCAGCGGTCCACCCACCACATCTACGACAACTGGAAATAATAACACCCATTGGTGTGCTTCCCACCACTCATTATAGTCCTAGGTAGATCCTACATTGTCCACTTGTATTGTATTTATGGCCACATCCACCTCATCTGGACCAGGGATGCACTAGTTTTTCTCCTGTCAACATGGCCTCGTTTTGGGGCCTCCTCGGTGATCTAGTCATTCTCACCCATACATATGGCTCTAGGGGGCACATCCAGAGACATAAAAAATTTTCTAGATATAAGCTCTACATAAAAAACCTTGGTCCCTCTAGGAAACTGGTATGCTAACCATATGGTGGATCTAATGCATTACGACTCTACTCAATCCTCAATCTAACCACCATAGTCTCTATATGGCCTCCATAATGATGGCCCCTAGACCCATCCGATCAAGCATAGACCTATAGGTGGTTATGTCTAATCTCCTACTATGCATGCCTGCCCATCTCGTTGTGAATATATCAAGTCCTCACCCAATCAGCACATGGTCCACTGAGTGGCCACAATATAGCAATATGCCCATAGGGACTACACATGTAACAATGTGGTGGTTGTAATTCCACCCCCATGGTACTCCTACATGAATCCATACATATCTCTATATAAATGGACCAACATACACCTATCCCATGAAAAATTAGGTCTCATGTTCCTTTATACGCTAAAAAATTTGATTCATCTTATACAAGATTCTCACTCCGCCACCATCTACTACCACAGACGAATCAATAAAAACTAGAAAATTTTACAACTGTAGAACACCTGATCTCAATATGGATCTAGAATAATATGGGTATCTTTTTGAAACTCGTGTCCCTATACAGGTATCACATTGCTGCTCTCATATGCCTTTGACATCCACTATAGCATTCACCTAGCCTCTCTCACCCATAACTACTAGGCGTAATATATTATATACACCCTCTAGGTTCATTGTCATCTATCCATTAGGAAATGAAAAAGTACATGTATCTGCACACCACTGCTCACACAATGCATTCAACATAGGCATAATATGGGGTACCTCCCCCAATCTCGCTATGTGCTGCAAGTCGACACGATTTAGTATGTCCCACTCAGAATCATAAAAATCCTAAGTAAATAATGTGCTCAAATATAGACCTCCATGGAACTCCCTTAAGTTTATGTCTCTTTGTACACTACAAACACCCAAAAAAATATCAACATTAATACCTCATATATACAAAATCATAACCACTCATACTATAAAAAGTCATCAAAATCGGTCATATTTCACATTGTGCTATCAAAACACTCTCCTGGGTTGTCGAGCACCGAGGAGCAGGACGTGGGCACCTAGAAATAGGTTCATTAGTTCCTAGAACTGGATGCTAGCTTTATAAAAGACATCAACACCTTGATCATTCCCATCTAGTTCAGAAACCCCATAAATTTAAATTTTGTAAAAAAACAAGAAAATTTTACCAAATTTTTCAAAAATAATCATACTTACCAACTCATCCGTCTTCTATGACGCCACAACCACCACTACTCTCTCAAACCTATTCAACATCATTTCCCTAATTTTTGGCATCCTTACAAGATCAAATCTCAAATCATAACTCAATCACGGTTCAAATAAAGTTGCTTTTCACTTTTTAATATCACTATATAGAAATTTCTATGTTTTCATTTACTATAGTTACTATTCACACTCATTCTTTCAATTCATACATGACACACAGTTTTGCTCATATCTTAAGCTTTATTACTATGTTTTATTCCATGTTCATGTCGTTCGGTTCATAATTTATTCTACCATCATTTTATACACATAGCATAATGATATATTCCAATCTCACACATTTTTTCATCTTACAACTACATTTATGTACCTGTACTTTTGGATCAGTGCTCATTATCTCCACCCATTTCCCTTTCACCGAAAGGGGGCACATAATCATAATCACCTTATGATCCCTCTTAGGATACGATACGATCATTCAATACTCCTAATACATCATTATCGAAACTTTTTTTTCACACTAGTCAAAGAAAGGAACAAATTGATTTATTCAAATAATTTTCTATCTATTTCCCCCTAATGATATAATAAGGGGCCAAAAATAAAAAATCTCTTCGTGAGTAATCTATTGCACACATCCAATTTCAAAGAAATCTTTCAATAATCTAATCAAATCAATCAATTGGTACGACATAACATAATTTACACATCTCTCCTAGATGAACCTAACTTGAGAGTTACATCACTTTATTATCTTTCTAAGATGACCTAATATGGTAATAATTTTAAATCACTTCTAGATGACCTAACATGGAAGATCTAATAGTATACAAATAAAAACACACGTGGGAGTGGGGGAAATAAGGCATCATTTCCTTTCATATGCTACTCTTATATGGGTAACTTAACATGGAACTAAATTTGGTCTCTATTCATCTGCAAAGATTGGACCTTTTTGGGGATGTATTCATAGATGGAGAGTAAAACTAGACCTCTCTCACCAACATTCTTCCTCTTGCGGCAGGATGCCCAAATCCTCCCTTAATCAAAATTTAAAAAAATTGGGTTGGGAATTGATCACTTCCTACCCCTTCAAATCTCCATTGGCAATGATTCAAAAATATCCAAATTCTTCAAATCAAATCATCAATTTCTCCAAGTTATCCTTACAATAGCTTGTTGTGTCTATTTATGCCACATGGATTAACACGTTGATCCATTATTCACCACGCTATATGTTTTCATATTCTTCTCGTACTTCTGCAATAGTGCTTCTATGGACTTATCACAGGTATGTTCCTTGCTTCCTTTACACTACTTGAATTTCATTCAAATAGCATAAAGGGGAGGCAAATGTACACACAAAACCATGCACATATTACTATTTTACTATACCACCAAGTATGTTGTTATATATACGGATCTTGAGTAAGAAAATTATTCATTGGTGACACATTCCCTAGTCCATCCAATTTCTTTAGTTATTTCTATTGTCTTTATCTCTCACATATGTCACTTTTACACCCAGTTTTGGTTATCTCACAGAGATCCATGTCTGTTAATATTCTCACATTTGTCGTTATCTATTCTAGGACACCATCACCTAGTCTAAACACTAGAGCCTAGGTGCTCCTGTCCACCCTAGGTGTTCTTGTCCTCTTTTTTCTTGGTCACATTTTTGACCTTTGTGGTTGTACTTTTCATTTTTCTTACTCCCCTAAGGTACATAACATGATGACGGGCCACCCCCAAGTGATGAGATGATTAGGATAGGGGTTGGGCATAGTTTGCATGTCATGTCACCAATGTCAAAATTAAAACAAGAGCTCCCTATATATACACAACATACATACCATTATATACATGGGAAATTCTAAAGGGAAATCATATCTACATACTATCAAAGGGACTACATTTTTAGGCTGATTAATTTACATACACTACATAGGAAGGGGAATTTCTAAATTCCATCCCACACATTTGCATGTTATATATCTTTATCACGCTATCTTGACTTCATTAACATGATGTCGACCTAGGGAAACTATTTCACACACAAGAACACATAATTACTTGGATTCTAGAATGTAGATCAGCACCTGGTCATAAGTTCATCCTTGGTATGACCACCAAGATCATTCTGACTTCACATATTTCATTTTTTATTCCAATTTTATATTTTTGTGAGCTTTTGTAGGTAGCTCGGGTTTTTTTGGAGATTACCGATACCTCAGTGATATAAGTATGACATACAGGAGATCAATAACCAAAAAGTGTAAAACCCTAGTGACATAGGAAAAAATAGATCATGAGCATTCGCATAGTCAACAATACCTAGGAGTGGTCTCTGGAACCCAACCACCCATGACCTATCCTAGGCACCTGTGTCCAGCCTGTTAGTGCAAAATCACATCACCCCTGAATGGCCTTGGATCTAAGTGGGGCATTTGGTGTGATTGCACAACATTGGACCATCTCTCAAGTTGTGGGTCTTGCGGACTTGAGATGGCCCTCCAGAGAAGGTTGGTTCCTACTTCCTAAACTACCAGCCACAAGCTACTCCGGTGCAGGAAAAACTAATATAATCCTAATCTAACCATCCAAGGGACCAGGGAGAGAGAGAGAGAGAGAGAGAGACTACACTAAGCGGTGATACACCAGAAAAGGAAGTGGCAAGATACTCTGCTGAGAGAGGATGAAAAGGGGGGAAAAAGAGATGAGGGAGGTCAGACAGAAGTGACACAAACCCAAATCCAAATCCGCCATCAAAACTCCATGAAGCACGACATCCTATACCTACAAATGTGAAATACATGCACAAAAAATAGATCTGAAAGGGAGAGGCACGAAGAAACAATAAAACATGAGAGTGGGTTGAAGGACACCACAAAAACATGATTTTATTACTCTAGAAGGTGTAAAAACCATTACATTGATGCTCAAAGGCATAAAATCTGCTTGTCAAGCGTAGGAGAAGGATTACAGCTCAAGATAGAGATGGGAAATAAATTTTATAGAGTTTTCCCTCACCCAGAATTCCTCTCCCTCTCAAATGAGAAGTGTTTACAATATATAGAACGTCGAGGCGAGAGAGAATGAAGAAAACTCAAACTCTGCTCTTAAAGCTCAACCACCAACCATCAATGCCCCCTGCAAATCCAACTATAATCTATCAATTATGGTTCCCCATGTATTTTTGGCGTGTTGAAGAAGGAAGAACAATGGATCAAATCAAATCTGATCTGGTTGTTGAAGCAATCTAATCATACATTAATGGCATGAAAGACGTTTTCTTGTTTTTAACCCACCTAACCTTATCAAAATTAAAGTATCATGCTTCCATGGAGTAGACAAGGTTGAGACCTTTCCAATGGTATCAAATTGATTGAATTTTGAGCACTGGATCGAAAGATATGTCCATTTGAATATTTGAATCGAATCCATACAAAAATGGCGAAAAACTAGTTTTGCAAAATGGGTCCACGGGCCCGAAACTCACTTTGCGCCTTTTGCACAAAAATTAAAAAAGTGTAAAAAATGCCCCACAGCCCCGTAAGCCTAAAATTCACTTTTACCCAAAAGCCTCCGCAGGCCCGAAATTGAAATTGTGCCTTTTGCACAAAAGTCACAAAAGTGAAAAAGTCTCCCATAGCCCTGCCAGCCCACAACCTTCTTATTTTTCATTTATCATCCTCGGGCCCGCCAGCCCCCATTTTCCACTTGGGAAAAATTTCCTTCACAGCCCCATAAATCCGCATTTTCCACTTGGGTGAAATTTCCTCCACGGCTCCACAGACCCGCATTTACCTCAAACATGACCACGTGTAGAGCTGGCACACATTTGGGGACTGCTTTTGGATTTTTCTGTTTAAGTTGTGCTAAAGAGACATGTGGCTCCTTCCACATATTTTCTTCATTTCTTTATGTTTTGGCTAAGTCCCTTTTGTTTGGCAGGGGCATACGTCTCACCCGGGACACGTGGAGGCTCAACGTGTATTGGGAGACTGCCTCCATATTTTGCTTTTGAAGTTGTGCAAACGAGACATGTGGAGGCCTCCACTGATCTTTCTATACTTAGTTGATTTAGGCCCGCTCTTTCCCATTATTTGACTCTAACCACGTCGTGAACCCGTGCTCATTTGGGAACCCGCTCTTTATTCTTCTTTTGAATTTGCACCGAGATGACACGTGGCTCCTTCCATTGGACCATCTATACTTAACCGATTTGGGGCCAGTTCAACTTTCAGGCTCTTACCATGTGGCGGGTTGGCACTATTTTAGGGTCATTCTTTAGGTCACACCTCTTAAAGTCACACCGATGAGACACATGGAGGCTTCCACTTATTATCCTTTCCTTAGCCGATTAAATGGCCTGTTCTACCCCCTTTTCCGACCTGGGACACATGGAGGACCTATGCTTGTTTGAGACTAGCCTTTGGGCTGTGCCCTTTGAATTTGCACAGTTGAGGCACGTGGCACCCTCCATAGGTCTATGACTTTTCAATGTCTGATGAGACCTCCCTTTAGATCCTGACTACGTGGCAGACTGATGCTTGTTGGGGACCGATTTTCAAGCTTGACCTTTGGAGATACGTCATTGAGGCATGTGGCACCGTCCACTGGCCCTTCTTATACTTAGTCGATTTAAACGGTTGGCTCTGTCCCCTTTTTTACTTTTAGATACGTGGAGGGATGGAGCAAGTTTGGGGCTTCCACTCTTGATCCTTCCTTTGAAATTGCATCCTTGAGACACGTGGGGGCTTGCACTAATCCTCCTATACTTAGTTGATTTGGGCCCGCTCTACCTTTTGGCTTTTGTTGGACCCCAGGACACATGGGAGCCTCATGCTCATTCAGGGACCCACTCTTTTGATTTTACCTTGGTTTCATGCCGATGAGACATGTGGAGGATTCCACTGGCCTTAGACTTTTCAATGGCCAATTCAACCTTTTGAGGCTCTATCCACGTGGAGGGTTGGAGCTCATTTGGAGGCCCTTTTTTGGATGCGCCTTTTGGAATTTCATCGAGCTGACACATGGCACCTTCTACGAGTCTGTTTTTTAGCCCCAAGTTGACTCGTATGTAGCTAAGTCTGAAAACTTCAAACCCTTCCCATGTTTTCCTCATGTGAGCCTCTGGCCTCCTTCGACGTTGTTTGATCCTTCGCCAACCCATCTCCTCCATTGTAGAGTCCGCCTGACCCTTGATTGTTGGATTTGAATGTGATCTCATAGGACAAAGCTGACCCTTAGGTTTTCTTTTGTGTGGCGTCGTGTTTGATCAATTCTACCGGGGGGTAAAATTGGAATAACACAACCCTTTCTGTAGCTTCCAAAATTTATATCAAACATTTCCAACATTATTGCTACCCTATTCATCATTTTTTCTAGTTTAGATCTATTCCAGGATAAGAAAAAATCAGATAAATTCCCTATCTCTTCCATTTTTTTACACAATTGCATATTTAGAGGGATTAGCAATTATACTCTATTGTATATTATCATAGTGACTCTAAAATTAGATTTAATAATTCATATTTTATTAAATCAGAATGCATATATGCCTGGGCACTAGCGAAAGGATCTGGGTGCAAATGGCCTTACAAATGCTCAAGAACTGGTTTCTTCTATATCGCAAGGGATTTTCTTTTGATTTCTATATGTCTCTTGATATTCAGTCCTTGATTTCCAAAGGTTCCTATAACCTACAAAAAAAATAAATACCTTCACATGTCCACAAACCACATCAAATCTAATAAAAAGATATAAAATGTGGATTTTGACTGACCCCAATGGTCACCAAAAGACTAAAATTAGGGTCCCATGTAGTTCTTGTGTGTGTGTGTGTGTAAATGGTGCCCTAGGATGTCCTTGTGTAAGTTGCATAAATGATAGTGGGCTAGATCTAGAATGTAGCAATGTATATTATGTGTGGATGGAATATAATAAACTTCCCCTCTTATGTATTGTATGTAGAAGTATGCATCCCTTGTCCCTTGAATGGATGCTAGATGGATTCCTTTGAATGCTCTTAGTGCCTTTTGAATGCAAGCTTAGGTGATAGTATGTAATGCTTAGTGTTTGGTCCTTATTTTTGAGAAGTAACTAAGTATATATATGATTCCCTTGTTTGAATTTCATAATTGAAAACTAGAATTTCGACCCATAAGTGAAAAATATGCCCAAAAGATAAAAGAGACCCAAAAAGAGCGAGTAAAGGTAAGAAAGGGTCAGGAGCGCCAGTATGGATAGAAGCACCTAGGTGTTGTTGTCCTAAATGGGCACCTGTGTTTGATTCCATAAAGATAAATCAATTCAAGTTCCATCAGGGCTATAGGGTGTATAAGTACCAAAGAGAAAACAAGAAACAAAGAAAAGAGGCCAAAGATAGTTGTCAACCACTAGTTTTCTTGCTTAGGAATCATATATACATTAGTATGCTTTTGGACATATAAATGTACCCAAGTGTGTGATTTTGTGTCTACATTTTCTGGCCACTTTATGTTGTTATGTGAATACTTGATAACATAAAATAGATAGAATATGCGTACCTTATGATCTTAGTAGAGAAGAGTGGTGAATAGTGTGCTGAGTGGACAAGTGAAGCATGAAGTGATTGTAAAGTGAAGTGTGGAGACTAGGAAATATAAGTGAACCCTAGGGGTGAAGTGTGTGTCATTATAGCATGTTGTCTAGCCAACTTGTGTGAGTTGCTTCTTGTAAGGATGAACCTGCAAAAGAAGAGAAAGAAAGTATTCGAAGTTTTGTATATGATAGATTAGAGAAACATGTGTATAAGTATGTAAAGAATGTAAAACTCTGTAAAAAGGAAAGTGTGCACTTGATATGTATAAGAGTGAAAGATAGAAAAGTGTCCTGTTGCTTGAATTTGTTGATTTGAATGCTGAAGGTGAGGTTTTTGGGTGATCTCATGCCAAGAGTGAGTTTTTTGGGTGATCTCACGCCAAGTGTGAGTTTTTTGGGTGATCTCATGCGAAGAACGAGTTTTTTGGGTGATCTCATGCCAAAGAGAAAGTGTTGGGGAGAGAGGTTTAGCTTTACTCTCCTTCAACGACTCTACCCAATAAGCACCATTAGAGATGGTACATCCCAATTTTTTTCTGTTTGTCTCTATTTTCTCTAAATTGTTTTGAATTGTACTAAATCTGTGAGATATAATGCATTCTATGTGACTAAAGGATAATTCCTGTTACTTATATAACTTCTCTGTAAAATGTTATAGATTATGTGTTGTACTGAGAAATTGATTGTTTCTTCCCTCGGAACATTAGCGCCTAAGGGAAGACAAGAGCACCTAGACGCTGTCTAGTTCTGGGAACTATTTTCCACTCTGTATGTGAGGTCCCAAGGTCTGTTTCTAGGTTGTTTTGTGACTATGTTCCTGTGTTGTTCTGTACCATGCTGAATCTAAAATTATAGCTCTGAGCTTTTGTAGGGGTGATTTTTCACCTAATGTATGCCCCCCTCGTTTGGGGTGCATGTGACAATTGTAGGAGAATGCGGCCCAAAGGAGAGGACCTGATCTGATATGCATATCAAGTGGATACCTACAGGGGGTAGGGGATGTGTATGGTAGAAATCAAGGCACATGAAAACAAAGAGAGGCTAGTACAAGTGTTAGTAGTAAAATTAACTAGCATGCAAAAGAAGACAATGTAACAAGCAAGTGTGCAGATGAAGATAAAAAAAATGAGTTTAAACATGGGACATCACTCACAATGTCACAAGACAATCAGGGATGAAGTGGCCAAAATCATACAATGATCATACAAGGCATAGGGCATAGCCCACAAACATGAGAATATCGTAGAAAACAATATCAAGACAAAATGTATCAGATAACCATGGTTGTATATAGTCTTGCAAAGAAAATGCTACACATGAAGCACCCATTAGCATGTTAGAAATATAAATAGTATGTCAAGGCATGTATAAATCAGCAAAAAGTAGAGTAATTAGTGATGAAAAGTAGTGAATAATGTAGTAATAGAACCTGTAGTGTGTAGAATGTGATAGTAGTAAAATTAGATGCCCCAGGATCCTCTATGGGACTGGTAAAAGGTACACTGTCATTTACATCATTGCAGCATGTAAAAAAATGTAAGAGATGTGCATTCACCTCAAAATACCAAGTGAATGTTCATGTGTATTTATATAGAAAGATGATGACATACTAAGATTTCATCTAGCATGGAAAACAAAGTGTAACATGTAAATAGAATAAGCTAGCAAGAATAGATGCAACCAAGATATACAAATGTAATGTATGAGTGTGATGGTAGCGGTATGTAAAATGTGAAGATGATAGGAGCATCATGCCCCCCAAGTGGATGTGTATGAGATGAGGTTCATTTATAGGAACCCTCAACAATCAAGAATGAATCATAGAACAAGAATGTGTCATTGGGTAATGTGTTGTGTGAGAGTAGATGCTAGGAAGATGTATCGTGAAGCATATAAGCATGAAGTGTAATGGGATGTAAGGTTCATTTCTAGAATTAGACCCTCAACAGTCGAGTATGAACCATGGAACTAGAGTGTGTCATAGGGTAATGATGATATAATTTGTGTATCAAAGGGTGTGAGATTGCATAGAAAGATTAATTATGATGCATGAAGTATGTAGTGCTAGAGATAACTAATAGTACTATAAATAAGGGGAAAGTGCATTTCCCCCAAAGAAGTTCCGATGATGGAGAGCTATGTGATGATTAAAGAGAGATGTTGCAATGTGCATGGAGTTTGAAATGCATCATGAGTCATATTGTCAAATAAAAAAGAAAGGTAAAATCATGAGAATAGGTCCATGGTTGGGTTTTGGAATGTACAAGAGCAAGAATAGGGAGGTTTCATAGTTGGGTGGTTAGACGTAAAAGACAAGAGGACAGGATTTTTTGAGGAGGTGGCTGTAGTTGGAATTGGTAGTGTCATAGAAGACTTGATAGGAGGAGAGGATGGAGGAAGGATTTTGAGAGGTGGTTGCTTAGTTGGAATTGGTAATGTTGTAGAAGACTTGATAGGAGGAGGGGATGGAGGATGGATTTTTAGAGGAGGTTTCTTAGTTGTAATGGGTTGGATAGGTGGTTCTTGACTGATTGAAGAAGGAACATTAGTAATTATGGAATGATGCTCATTAGACATAGAGGGACCGGATTTGGGAGCCCATTCAAATTTAGTGATTGGATATGTAGTACAAGATGTTGTGAAGCAAATGAAATAAAACCCTGATGCTCAAGGTGCTTAATTCTTCATTTTAAATCAATAGAAATCATTTCATGATGTCCATTAATTCACTGATAATTGCAAAATGGGATACCTATGTACTTGGAAATATGATAAGGAGGATAGCAATGAGTAGTTGGAAAGTTGATCAATTGGTGATTGAGGAGCTCAGGAAGAATATCATGTTGCTTACCATTTAGATCAAACTTGAGAGGTTTGCTGGTAGTGTTAAGACTTGGGTTCACTGATATGAGGACATGTAGAGGACATAAGATTGGGATGAGGTGTAGAATAAGAACTAGCATGGGCCTTAAAGATCCTTGTATGTTCATTTTAGTATGAGAGATGTAATCATGTTTTCCATAGCTAGAATTTTATTCTTGAAATAAACAATGTAAAGCTTAAATTGATTTACAGATAGATTGATTGGTTGTGGTATCAATGATTAATAAGGTCATTAGAGAGACGATCAAAGATGGCACTTACCTGTACATATGGTGTATTGGGAGGGAGATACATAGTGTTTAGGGATTTTTGGATAACATATTTGTAAGGTGGGTGCATTTGAAGTAAGTCATACAAGGAGATTTGAGGAATTTTAGGAGCCATGAAATAGGATAAAATAGAATAGGAAAAATAAGGATCCAAGTGTTGATCATTAGTGGGGTTCACTAAATTATTTAGTTTAGTTTTAATTAAATATGTATTTCTGAGTAACTATTGTAATAAATAATGTATGAATATCAAAATACAGTAATGACACAATCAAACAAGCATGTAAATGTAAAAACCCTAAGCAAGAATGAGAGATATGAATACTTAGTTGACTTCTTAGTAGACTGGAGGTGATCAAGACATGTAAAAGTGTTGAAAAGACTGTAAATAATGTTTTTAATGCTCACTATAAATTCTATAACTCAAGAATGATAGAGGATAGGGACGCCCACAGGAGGGAAAAGGCGCCTGGGCACTGGTGACTAGATCTTGGTGTTAGTGGCCGTGTCAATGCTCAAAATAGATTTCTTCTATGTCTCAAGGGTTTTTTTGTTGGCTCTTTTCTATCACTTGATATTCACTCTTGATTTCAAATGGTACCTCTAACCTACAAAACATAATAATTACATGCACATATCCACAAACCACATCAAATATAATAAAAAAGATGGAGGATGTGGAGTCGGACTGACCCCGACGGTCACCCAAAGAGTGAACTTACTACCGAGCACTGCACTACATCTCAGACCCCATGTATTTCTTGTGTGTGTGTAGAAATGATGCCCTAGGATGCCCATTGTGTAAGTTTCATAGTGATAACGGGCTAGATCTAGAATGTAACAATGTATAGTATGTGTGGATGGAATAGAATAAACTTCCCCTCCTATGCATTGTATGCAGAAGTATTCATCATTTGTCCCTTGAATGAGATGTTAGATGGATGGATTTTGAAGTGATCTTAAGTGCCTTTTGAATGCAAGCTTAGGTGGTATTATGTAATGCTTAGTGTTTGGTCCTTATTTTTTAGAAGTAACTAAGTATATATATGATTCCCTTTTTGAATTTTTAATTGATAACTAGAAAGGATGAACCATTAAGTCAATAATATGCCCAAAAGATGAAAGAGAACAAAAAATAACAAGTAAAAGTAAGAAAGGTTATGGAGTGTCTAGTATGGACATAAGTTCCTAGGTGGTGGTGTCCTAATTGGGTGCCAATGTCTAAGGCCATAAATGATAAATTAGTCAAGTTCCATCATGGATATAGGGTGTGTAAAACCAAAAAGAAAATAAGAAACAAAGAAAAGAGGCCAAAGATAGTTGTCAACCACTAGTTTTCTTACTTAGGAATCATATATACATTTTTGTCTACACTATCTTATCCATGCATTTGATAAATCTCAACCTAAATAAAAATATAAAAACAACCTTCAAGTGCTCATATAAACCTAAAATCAAAATTTTATGGATGATAGAGTCATAGGAAATCTTAACCCTCATGATACTTTCCATAAGACCATACATAACATCTATTCTACCCCTCCTCAACTGAAAGAATGATATTTTCCCTCTCTTATCCTCCCATAAACAGTTTCTCCATCCTCTCACCATGGAATAATTATGAAGACATATACCTAGGCCATTCTTACATCTTATGGACATCTCTCGCCATCTTCCTCCATGGTATAATTTGAATCTATTTTGTTAATGGCATGCCAATAGGGGCCATCCCCATGAGAAGTGTATATCACTTAGAGCCTTTTCTTATACCTTTTTTTTCTTGAACATAAATTTGATGATGATGTCATGGATTGTGAGAGACATAATGAGGTCACCAAGTTACACAAAAAAACACAACGTAATATTCATGATTTCATATACAAAAGTAATTATCATCTCAGCATCTATAAAACCTCTTTCCTTACCATTCTAAAGCTAAGGTATCTCCTCAACCTAACTAATGAGTTAAAAATATCTACATATTAATTTTATTAACCCTATTGAAACCATATTAGCATGTAATGAATGAAACAAGGTATTTCCACTATCAATGCCACATATCCATATTACCATCCTCATACCTATGGGGTCATTCATGTTTAACATACATTACATAATTTCATGATAACTTTACAGAAACATTAAAATCTAAAAAACCTATTCAAATCAATTTCATTGGCCATCATAAACCTACAGTTCCAATGTCAAATGTTTAAGAACCTTTCATCCCTAAAAACGTCCATCATGTTCTTTTGTGGCCAATACCATTGTCTAGGATGCATGAACCATTATACATGTTCAATTCCATATAGTTAGAGAAAAAAACTCATGCCATCCAAAAATTTTAACATCTTCATACTTGATTCTAATTGAGACTCCTTAGGTTTAGTCTATTATTTTAAAATTCATCTTAGAGGAATGGGATCCAATCATGGAACTTTCCAACCTCCCATGAAAAATACCGTTCTAAAATTCACCAAAATGACACAATCATCTTATGAGATTCCTCTTCAACATGAATATTCCCTCACGACAAGATTTGGTGAAATATTCCCTCTTTCATTGTTCAAATGCAAGTATACTTCAATAATACAAATATAATTTTATCCAAAATGGTATAGCCACGTATCAAACCTTATCTCTCCACTTTCATATCAATTATGAGATTCTGGATTAATTTATCTTATAAGAAAATTATCCTCTTATTTTCATATCCATCAAGATTAGAAATGTACAAGCCATGTGAACTCTCATAGATGAGGGTTTTGGTAGATGTTTTTCTTCCTTATAATTGATCAAATCCTTAGGGATTTCAACCAATAAACAAAATTAAATCCCTAGAACATGTCATGGGTACAAGTAAATGGAAATTTTACCTCATGGAATATATTTAGCTACCTATTACCATGTTTCCTCCTACCATCAGAGTGAACTATAGGATCTTCAAATTTAGTCTTTTATATTACATGCTTCTCAACTAACCATGGATACATAGGATGCATGTCATTGCCCCGTCTTCATGTCAATGCATAAATTCCCACATTGTACAAGATTCAAAGTGACACAAATCTATGAAAAATCACACACTTTGCACAATCCCCACACTTAAGAAACTATCTTATGTTCCTTTTCGATACTATCAATGATTCAACTACCCTATCAATTTACTTTGATGATATAATGGACATCTCAAGATTTTTAGGAGCACCCCACCTAACCTCCTTGCCTTGGATGATGAAAAGCTTTATGAAATAAACATCAATATCACAACATATGATCTTTTAGATTCTATATTTTCTTTGTTTCCCCTTTCTCTATGACACCATTTTTGAAAAAATGGCTACTAAATCAATCCCTATCACCCTCTATTCTACCTTTCCTCCTCATAACTATTATTGATGTTGTTTGTATTTTCAACCAGTACCTTGTAGTTTTTCAATGGATCTAATGGGGTCTTGAAGAATATCTCACATGTCATGAGAAGGTAGGCACGTTTACATTCTTGCATAAGCATATCCTTTATGGGATATGTAACATGTTTCGCTATTTTTCCCACACTAATCCTTAAAAAACAAGGTTCCTAAATATTTCAACGTCAAAAACTTATAGGCCTTTCCAAATTAATTATAATGTCTTGTCGCTAATAAAGAGCATGTTTCCACCTTAGTGGCACCCTCATTTCCCTCCCTTTATTATCTACCTTTTTACAAACATAATTGTTTTCCAAATCTCCCCCTTCTTTATGTCAATTTCTTCATCTCTTTCAAACATGCAAGCATCGTGACAGAGACTAGGGTTTAAGGTTGTATGACCTAGAGAATCAACCCAAATTTCCCCTTTGAACTATCCTTACTTAAATATCAGTTGTATCTTTGGCTTTTCAAGATGTCCTCTTGATATTTTCTTTATCATTTTCTAATTTCAAGCTTGTTTATGTTTGGGATCCAAAGATATTTAATTTCATATTTAGTTCTCCTTTAGGTATTTTGGACCCAGGTTAGTTTCTCCTTCATAGATTATTCAAAACCCAACCTAACACTTTTATACCTCTTTGGGTCTTCCAAATTTAATTTATCCTTTCCTTTATAACTATTTGGACTCATCCTCCATAGGTATTGTGGATTCCACCATACCTATTGTGTTTTGTTGATCTATAATACTATAATTGTATTATAATTTATGATGTAATGGTGGAGAAAGTCAATGTGCTATTGATTGATTATTAACTTTGTGGTATTTTCTATTTAAAAATCATTCTCTACTTCTAGTTTTTATCTCATGAGTCATTTCTTTACGCTTCAGTTGTACTTGTTTTATAACATTTTATAGATAAATTAAATTCTTTTTACCTTTGTATGTTAACAACAACAAAAATCATCATGAAGTTGAATTTTTTTTCCTAATTACATATTTGAATTAGTGAATTAAGAAAGAATTTCTAGCCATAATTATGGTACAAAGAAATGTGGCATTCAATCTCAGTAAAATGTAGAAACATATTATCATATTTTAATAATATTGGTAATCGAGAATATGTAACTGTTATCCATATTTGTACCCCCTTACAAAAATGATTAACCTAAAGATCTGGGAATTGATAGTTAATGGGGAACAGCTTACAGGGTATCTCATGGTGAGCTGGTGAGCCACAGTGAGGGTTTGGAGCCATTTCTTCTTGATGGTCACACGTAAACCACACATCAGTCACCTTCAACATTGTTTTCACGTGTCATTGCCACTTTCTTATCAGACAACAATGTCCTCCCTGACATGCATCAACACCTTTGTTGACACATGTGCCATCTGCTTCCTCAGATGCCTGACGCATGTCAACCACTTCCTCCCTGACGCACATCAGCCATTTCTTCTTGATGCACATCATCACTTTCCTCTTGTCCTGCGAAAATGTATTTTTTCATCGTGTGATAGCTTGATTCCTTTTCACATGTCATACTACATTTCCCCATCATTATTGTCTTCTCGTTGCGCAATGCGTCATTTTTTTCATGTCATGCATCAACCACATTTTTTTGACATGTGTCAACCTCCCCTCGTTGTCACGCGACATGCAATTCTTCTTGTCATGCGACAAATCATTCCCTCGTCAGTGGTGACTCTTCCCTTTCTTGTTGGGCGTCATCTGGTGGTTTTTGTTGGGTGACAACAAGGAGTTTTAGATATGGTTAGGCATTAATGGCATCGTACAGGGGGTAGCTCAACAACCAAATTAATGAGGTATGGCACCCATGTTCGTCGTGCAAGCAAAGTACCATTGGAAAGTGAACTAGTATGGTTGCTCATACCTCCATGTGAACAATTAATGAAAGATGTCGATTGGTAGATCCTTCTCTCTATCTCTCTCCCTCTCTCTCTCTGTATATATATATATATATATATATATATAATTTTCCCTTCATTTAAAGGGGGAGAGACATTCTGGAATGTAAAGGAACTCTACCAAAATTGTTCCAACACCTTTTGTGAGCTGCAAGCCTTGAATTTATGCATTTTGTAAATGATTCTTTCCTTGTGCTTATATTGAAATGGATTGTGCATCATTTTAAGTAATAAAATTGGTGTTTTGTGGCTCTTCTATTCCCTAGCTTGAGTTGTATTGCATTTATTTCCTTCTCATTATATTTTGTAGGTATATTTTGCATAATGTATATCCTTTATGCAGGATTCAAATTTGTTGTGCTCCATGAAATTGGAGGTTTGAATGTGTTTTTTGGACTGGTGGCACTTTTTATGCCCTATTCTACCTCATTTTTCCTTTGCATTTTCACTCATTAGGAATATCTCCACCCCCTTGTTTTGGTGTTATCACCTCCCTTAGTTTAGGACTTTTATCTTATGCATCTCTTTCTTCCCTGGTCCCTTGGAAATTCTAGGTTAGTGTTAGAATAGCTGCATTTCCCTTTCTAGGAGTGGTTTTAGCATTAGAATAGGTAGAGGAACCAACCTTCTCTAGAGGTTTGTATCATTTGCGAGGGTCCCACACCTTGAGACAATCCCATGTTAGTCAAGAGTAGGGTTTTGTAATGTGCAAATCCTAGGGTGTTACTTTCCCGACATAACAGTTTTGGCATGCCCAGTGGGACAAAAGTCAATATTTTCATTTTTTTATCAAGATTGGGTGTGTGTCTTGGTGAATTTACAACCTTTAGAGGCTTTGCAACAACATACATATGGCAACTCTGTTATTCAAATCCAATGGTTTCAGCAGCCCAAGTTTATCAAGTTCATGAGAAGAGTGCAAACCCAGTCTAGAGCAAGAGAAGAAGGTATTTTTGAATACTTGCAGTTATCTCTAGGAAGAGGAAGGAGAGGAAGAAGAGTACAAAGGTATCCATCTCCACCAAATAGAACATTATCCACACCTCCACCTGGTAGATCCTTTATTCAATTGACTAGGGTTCTCAGGCCACTTAGGATGGCTCATCAACAACCACCAAATTAGCCACCTCTAAACCCTTATGCAAATTTCACAAGAAGCAGTCCACTTGCCCTTAATGCACAAAATCCAGTCCCGATAGAAGCATTAAAGAATATCCCATACTTCACTGGAGAAAATCACACAACTCCCATCGACCACATTCAAGACATTACAAATGTTTGCGTCATACATGAGATTGTATGAGATGTATGTTGCAGTCAAGTTGTTGGCTTATTATTTCAAAGGAAAAGTGTTGCAGTGGTTCAAAGGCTTGGGAGTAGGATCAATTCAAAATTGGGATCAATTGTGCATAACTCTCTGTGGCTGGTTTGGGGAGAGGGCTGACAACTTATCCCTTTTGGAGTAGATGACTACAATCAAAAGGGTGCCAGCTAAGAAAATGAAAGACTTCAATTCTAGATTCCAAAGAACATGGGAGAGGATCCCAATTGTGGTCAGACCAATAGTTGAAGGTGCATTTCTCTATTTTCTTAAAGCTCTAAATTCTGATATATCTGTTATGATACAATCTATGGGAGGAATAACCCTACCAGACACCTATGTCATAGCCATTAGAGTCTGAGAATTTCCTAATTCAAGCCAGTAAACTTGCACCTAGGACACCTATGCCTCTCTATCATGATATGGGGAATCCTAATCCTAATCAAAAAACCTACAATAGCCCCATCCCTACTCTAATAAATCAGAGTTCAAATGAAGCTACCACTTCTTCTTCTATCCCTTCAAATGAACTCTAGGAGGTTATGAAACAATTGCAAAACTTAGGAAATGAGTTGGTAACTCTTAAGAGGTAACAAGCTCAAAATTATAGACCTTATCAGCCTCAGATTCCAACCCAATAAACCTCCATATCATCCAAACAGGCCACTCAAGCTGCTAACTAGAACCAAGGAAAACCACAAGCTGTTAAGCCATTCCAGGAATATAACCCTAATGCAGTTTCAACATCTAGGGCCTTGGTTCCAACTCAAAACAACATAGCACAAGAATATGAATGGAGTTTCCCATGCAACCAACCGCATAATCAGGCAACATGCTTCAATGGTGCTTTAAATCAAGCATTTATGGTGACTTCAGCGGGTGTTCCTCAAGAACCAAACCAAGAAGAAAGTCAATAGAAGTAGGTAACTAATCAAGAAACACCTCCAAACGAGACAATACTTGTGAATTGGCAAGCTGAGGATTTCTATGGAATAAATCAGTCCCCTTCTCAAAGTGTGGCGGCCAACACGAGGTCTAAGAAGAGGAATATAGAGGAAGGGAAGTCATCCAATCCAATTACTTCTCATCCTTCTATCACACTTTGGGGTATTAGCAATCCAAGTGCAGCCCCAAACATTCAAAATCAACCCAAACTACCTTCTAAGCCAACTCAGGTACCAGTTGCAGTAGCCCATGTGCAGGATAAATTCACACCAAGTAAGGGGCAGTAGAAGGAGAATCCATCTCCTTTTAACATTATTGATCAAATGAAGAATACCAATGTAATAATTTCTATGTGGGAATCATTGAAAATTCTAGGCCAGCAAGATTTGTTACAAGCATCCATGGCAAATTGGTCAGCATCAAATGAGTTGTCCAAGAATCAAGAGAAGGTGCTCACTAATGCAGCTCCAAAAGAAGGAGTTCATGGAGGTCAGGACAAGGTAAAAACATGAAAGCCTCCTCCATTCCTATATATATCTTTGATTATTGGGAACAACCTTGTACATAATTGCATGATTGACTTAGGGGCTAGCAATTTCAGTAATGCCAAAACAAATTACAGATCAGTCGGGCCTAAAATACAACCTGGTTTCCAAAGGAGTGGTACAACTAGATGGGACAGTAGTGGGGACTATTGGGATCATAAAAGGTTTAATCCTCACATTACATGCATGTCCTAATGTCATAGTTCAACAGGATATATCAGTGATTGACTTGCCACCACTCTTTGCATTGTTCTTGTCAAGAGACTTCACCGCCAAAATTGGAGGCTACTTATCAGTTGATTGGTCACATATGCTCTTTAGAATAAGGTATGGAGCTAAGGCTATAATCTGGTCTAAACCTATTACAAATTTCCATATTGAGCCTCATGTACCAAGCCCAATCAACAAAAATTTCTCAACCTTTGATCAAGAGGATTTCCCAAACACTCAGGAAGCAGATACCAAATTTGGGGGCATCCTGTATTTGACTCTTGATGAATGGGTAAAAAAAAGATTTGGATATGATCCATACAAGGAAATATAGGATGCTGAGTTGGGAGTTTATTGTTTACATGAGGAAAACGCACCTCTTCCTAGCCTCACCAAACCAGATGATAATGGTGATAATGAAGTATGGCATCTATTCTTTGATGGATCAAGGAGTAGGAAAGGTGATCGAGGAGGAGCAATGATTTTTTCACCACAAGGTATGAAGTACTACTTCAATTTCCCCATTTTCAGTTTACTTGTTCAAACAATACAACTGAAGTATGAAGCTTTGATACATGGATTGAATTGGGCAAGAAAGAGGGGTATACAAAACTTGCAAGTGTTTGGGGATAGTGAGTTAATTGTCAACCAGGTTAGGGGAAAACATGCTTGCTAAGAATGATCTTCTCAAATCCTACGAGCATCGGGTATGGGATCAAATTGATGATTTTGAAGCATTCAATATTCAATCCATATTGAGGAAGAAGAATGAGGTTGTAGAACAGGCTTGTAGCAATTGGAGCAACATTTGATGTGGTGGACAATATTAAAAGAGATAAAGCACAGCCACATATTCATGTAATTGTGAGGCTAGCTATACTGGACAATAACATGAGCTGACAGGTATTTGAGAATGATCAAAAAATCATTAATTTCTTGCAGGAGGAGGTTGACTTCTCAGTTGAAAATTAGGAGAAATTGAAGCAACAGTACAGGGATCAAGTGGTACAGTTACAGACAAATAATTTACCAAAGGGTTTAGTGACTCTAGAGTCAATATTCAATCCCAATGATCAATTTCAGAGAGAGAAGAATAACATTCATGTAAAAATGGAAGATTCAGAATCCTATTTCAGTTGAAGAGGGTAAAATTATCCAAGTTTGCAAGGTGAGCACAAACCAAGAAAAATTTGAATTCATACAGGTTTGTCAAAATTTCTTGGATGTATTTACTTGGAGCTATGAGGATATTTGAGAGGTTTTAATCCAAAATTGGCACAACACACTATTGATCTAGATCTAGAATCCAATCCCATTAGAAAAAAGCAAAGACCGGTAAACCCTCACATTGAGCCTCTCATGAAGAAGGAACTGAACAATCTCATAGAGGCAAGCATCGTCTTCCCAATTAAGCACTCTTCATGTGGATAGCAGAATTTGGTGTCGGTTAGGAATAAAAGTGGGGAAATCAGGTTATGTGTGGATTTTTGAGACTTAAATAGGGCCTTTCTCAAAGGTTTCTTGCATTATCCACTTCTGAGACTTAAATGGATTTCCGAGACTATCCACTTCCTTCCATGGATAAAATATTGCAAGTAGTAGTTGGATCAGAAAAAAATTCACTTTTAGATGGCTACTCGGGCTACAATCAAATCATGGTGAAAGAGGAAGACCAATTCAAGACAGCCTTCACTACGAAGTGGGGTACATATGCTTATAGGAAGATGTCAATTTGGACTGTCAAATGTCAGAGCCACTTTCCAAAGGGAAATGGATATGGCATTCAAAGGGTTGATCAATAAGATAGTTCTTGTGTATCTAGATGACATTACTGTATTCCTCCAAGAACTCAGCAAGTCACCTCTTTCACCTCAGAAAAGTATTCCAAATATGCAGGAGATTTGGAGTGTCTTTGAATCTGAAAAAGTGCATATTCTTAGCTCATGAAGGTAATCTCTTAGGCCACATCGTGTCTAAGGAGGGGTTGGCAATTGATCCAGAATGAGTTGAAGTTATTCGAGCATTTCCATTTCCAAGTCATAAGAAGGATCTCCAAAGTTTTTTGGGGAAAATTAATTTTGTTAGGAGGTTTGTTCCTAACTTTTCTCATCTTGTCAATCCACTCACATTGATGTTGAAAAATAACTTGATTTTCAAATGGAATATTGAAGGAAAAGAAAGATTTAAAGCCATAAAGCAGAACATTGCGTAGGATCCAACCCTCATTATTCCAGATTTCTCAAAGGACTTAATTTTATATGCTTTTGGAGGCACGGATGCAATATCTGCCATACTGGTGTAGACAAATAAAGAAGGACTAGAGAATCCTATTGCATTCTTTAGCCAAGGTCTTCAGGATTATGAGGTACATATATTCATTCTTGATAAGCATGTCCTTACTGTGATTAGAAGTTTAAATAAATTCAGGCATCTAGTGTCAAACAACAGAATTCATCTATTAGTTTCGCATACTAGTGTAAAATATTTTCTTTTGAATAAGGACCTTAATGAAAAGAGAGCTAGTTGGATAACAAAGGTCATGGAGTATGATATTGATATAAATGTGACCAAATCAGTTAGGGGGAAAGGGTTGTGTGAGTAGCTAGCTTCCAACCATCATGTTGACATCAAGAGAGGAGGCAGAAGTTGTTATGGTGTTGCAAGATAATCAAGAAAAGGCTACAAGTGGCATACCCATTCCTTATTGGACTCAAGATATTGTATATTTTCTTCAAACGGGTCAAATTCCTCAAGGATTGACTAAGTCCAAAAGGAGGTATTTCAGACTTTATTGCATCCCATATGTGCTTGTAGATAATAGTTTGTTCAAAAGGGATGTGAATGGTGTCCTCCTAAGGTGCATCGAGATAGGTCAGATAGAGAGGGTATTACACGAGTTTCATGATGGAGAGGCAGGTGGTCATTTTGCCCCAAAAGTAACAAGTATTAGAATCATGATGGTTGGTTATTATTAGCCTAATCTTTTTAATGATTGCTACTCATGGATCAAGAAATGCAAGAAGTATGCCTTCTTCATAGGTAAAGAGAAGCTAGTAACCCTCCCACTTCATCCTTTCTTAGTTAAACAACCTCTCATGCAATGGGGGATGGATTTAATTGGGGTGATCAATCCAAG
Source organism: Taxus chinensis (assembly GCA_019776745.2). Lineage (NCBI taxonomy): Eukaryota > Viridiplantae > Streptophyta > Pinopsida > Cupressales > Taxaceae > Taxus > Taxus chinensis. The sequence continues at coordinate 560,462,895 of CM034153.1, read as the reverse complement.
TTCTAGCCTAGGTCACAAATGGATTCTTACAGCCACAGACTACTTCACTAATTGGACAGAAGAAGTTACACTTAAGGAAGTAAATGAAGCTAGAATTCTGAATTTCTATGAAAGTATTGTGTAATCCAATTTCACACATGGGACAAAATTGAACAACGGGGGTCCTATTACGATCAAATTACAAAATTGGCCCCAAGGGCCCCAATGTCGGGTCATCACAGAGATAAAATGATTAAAATAATTAATAATTTGCATAGGCGAGCTCACCTAACATTGAACGGGATCAAATTGAGCTCAACTCATTTGATAGCTTAGTGAGAGCTCAGTCGTCAAATCAGTGCATAGCTTAGTCAAGCTAAGCCTTAAGGGAAAAGCTCAAAGAGTCTCAGCCATGATGGTAAATGAACTCATTGACATCTCGGTTGGGAACTTGTTGGTATCTCAGATGAGAGATTGGCCAGGAGAAGAATGGTTCGATCGATAGAATGGGATATCAAATGAGTCTAAGTCATGGATTTGACAAGAAGTTCATCTTGATGTAGAGTAAATCACAACTAACACACGGTGAATAGGATCAAAGTCATTTGACCTCATGATCAAGTGAGTAAGTGCAATGGTTAGTTTCTAGGGTAACTCTGTTCATGGAAGAAGTCATGGTGAGCTCGAATGGTATTGAAGAAGTGAGTATAATAGTATTCAAGTGTCCCAGGGGACATTACATGAATGATAGTCTCAGTGGACTACGAGTTATGCATACATGTCGACATCATCAAGTTAGGTCAGCATATATGAATCAATGAATAATAAAATCTCGACATCAAGTATGAGGAACATGAGCCCGGTACACAAAACGTGTGAGTCGAAAGGACATTAGGTTTGAGAGTCTTAATGCATTGGGTATCAATAAGGTAGAAATCAAGTGGATCAGCTCAGGCATAACATTAAATAGATAAGCTCGGTACATGGTTGTATCATGTGACATAGAGATGGACAACAAAATAGTGAATAGTGCCCGTGAGGATTGATTGGAGGTCATTCAGCATAACGAGATGTTTTAGGGTGAGCTCAGAGTAACTCGCGAGCTCGTATCGTGGTATCTCAAAGGAAGGACTCAGAGGGATTGATAAATTTGGGTGAGTTCAAGCTCACAATAAAGGCAAAGAGCTCGTGTAGTGGAAATGAACCTTTCATCTATTTAGCAAACCACACATGAGCATGGACAAAGTGTGGTAGCGATGTGACTCGGTGATCCACTCAAGAATTTGAACAAAATGGTGTTATCTCACATGGATGATCTCACAGATATGAAACCAAGGCCGATGCAATTACACATAAGACCTATCTCAATCATGGGAAGGCCAAAGCCAACTATCTCGGGCCTAGTGCTCGGTGTACTCTATAAGAAATGACTCAATGAGTCATGCCTTGGAAGAAAAGCCAGAGTATTCACATTATGCACAAATACAAGCTCAAAGAAGACTGAGTCAAGGAAAATGTATTATCACGGCAGAATGGCCAAAAAAATGTTTGCATAAGCATTTTTGGTGAACTCGGTAATATAGGTCATGGGGATTAAGGATCGGTGATAAAAGAAGTATGGCTCGATTATGTAGCCATGGTAAGTAGAGTGGCTCGAGGGGAATTAGGCAAGTTCGCAAGGTAATGAAGCATGGCTTTTCAAAACTAGTTGAGTGAACCAACCACAAAGGGCTTCAAAGTTTAAAACCGGTGGTACATCCGATCCCATAGTATCGAGCTTGGAACTCATGTTGTATGGGTCTAAATGATTCAAGATTGATGGTGAGTAGCTCAATCTAATATTTTAACAATCCAAAATATGATCAAGTCATGTTGAAGGAAATTCAATATAGAGAGCTCAATACCGAGCACGATGGAACATCATGTGGGATATCTCAAGTGATAACTCGGTTTAGAGATCAAAATAGGCCAATGCGAAGATAACTCATTCCCCATGGAGATATTAGAAGGTGAGTTCATTTGAAAATGGAGGTGAGTCAGTTTCATCCATTGAAGGATGAGTCAAGCCTATATGAGCTTGGTTGTGACTCGTAAGTCAGCTCGGTGGGAGAATTCCAAGCTATGCTAAGTTGGGAAGCAAGGGGAGTTTCGGGGAATCCTTATTCTTTCGCTGGGTGAGTAGGAAAGATAGGGTTTAAATCCCACATATCAGCATCATTATGGGGATTTTGGATATTGGAAACCAAATTTTTGAGCTTCGAAATGGCATAGCTTATGGGGATTTTTAGGTGCCATCCGGCAATAGAGAAAATGTCAAGATGACCAAATCAAGCCAATAACTCCACATAGGGGAAGTTCGGGCAAACATGGCCAAGCGGGGTATTAACCGTGGCAAACCAACATAGGATTTCTACACAAGCTATGAAATGGGAGAATCAGAGAAAATTGACAAATCACCACCCGAGTCGAAGTGGCTATAGGAGGATCGAGTCAAATGCCAAGCTAGCTGGGTGGGGATTTGTTAGAGCACGTTGGATTGGTTGATGTACCAGTAAATGCATAACAACAGGAGACCTAGCCGAGGTGTTTGAGCTCAACTGAATCGTTCAAATGAGTTTAATATAATTCTATGTGGAGAGTTCAGTAAAGATCTATTAGATTGAGTTTAAAGTCTTTCATGCAAATATCTCGATCAGTACAACATCTAGTGTTGAGATCAATCCAAGTGGCTTGCAAAAAAAAGGGCAATCATAGAAATATGTAAAGGAGACTCGCTCAACGTGGCGTGTGGAGCTCGGTACTTGGCGCATGGTGAATTATCCACAACGAGCAAGGAGTTCAAAATGGAATGGCTCAGAGCCGAGAATTGGGAGTCAAAGCATCAAGCACGTTGGGAAAATAGAGGAAAGCAAGCCAACCTAGTGGAACGGGGTGAGCTTAAGCTTTTCAGTCACATTACATTCAATAGGATTGGGTTGAGATGTAAGTCATCATAGGTGAACATAGAAAAGGAAGGACCTGCAAAAAATTCTAATCCAAATCAAGCCAACACAGTGATGTTACATAGGAGGTTAAGGATGCATAGGAAGTATTAGGGTTCAATCGCATGGATCGGTCACTAGGGTCACGAATGCACCAAATGGTTAAGTTCGGTCGAGCTAAACAAGTGAAGTGAGGTATATTCAGTTTGCATTAGTGGATGTAACTCAGTTATCTAAGTTGATACCAAGTTTTGGCAAGATGGAGCTCAGTTTTGAGTTCAGTTTCGAGCTTGGTGGAGATCTCTTTTTGCAAAGTTTAACGTGGGGAGCTCGGTTGATATGAAGGAAGCAGATGAGCTCATATGAAACTGATTTATTCATATGGTGAGACGAAGAACTCAGCTGCATGAATCAACTTTGTCCTATGAGTTAGCAGGCATCGAGGAGTGGAGGCTGATAAGCTTGATGTCAAATGGAGGAGCTCAATGTCGAGTTTGAATGGTGCGAGCGAGTTTGGTAAATGAATGTAGAGATGGATCGGCCTTCACCTTCGACTTAGAAATGAGTAACTCAAAATCCTAACTCATGAGATTTAATGCGTATATGAAGGGGGAACTCATCAAGGACCAAGCGATTCGTGAAGATAAGAGGAGCTCGGAACAGAGTTTAGTGACTCAGTTGCGATGTGATGAGGAGCTCATTTCGGCCATGATACAAAGGACACAAAGAAAGCTTGGCAGATTCACGAGAGGTATCAAACTTACACGAGCCACTCGGCAAGTTTGAACGAGAGGATCTCGACGTGGAGAGATCGGTCATGATGATGACAAACGAGCTCGATGAATGGGGAAGAGCCGATGTGGCAAGACATTAAACATGGAGACACCAACTCAATGAGTTGGTTCGGCGAGCCAACCACCGAGTTGGTCTTTTTTTGCCTTTTCCTCATAATTTTTCCCCTTCAGCACAAACCAGTCAACAGGGGTCCCACATTATTTTTTAATTAATTTTATATTTTTATTTAAATATTTTAATAGTAATATTTATTATTAATTATTTAAATATTCTTTTAATTAATTAAGGAGAACTAGGTCAACTGGGTATTAACGATACATGATGGAAGCTTCTCAAAGTGGTTCAACCAACAGTAATAAATACATCATGTGCCTTCAATTTAGGAATGTAATTATGGCCTTTCCTCTTCTCTCTCACGTATTTCTTCTATAAATGTAAATTGGAAGCTCATTTCAAAGGGTTCCTATTATCTCTCAAAAGTGCACTCTGTAGAGAGATGGCTGCAGGTTTTCTAGGCTTGCAAAAATGATCTCTCTCTTTCATAGATACAATGGAGACACCTCAGGTCTATGGGTATACCTATTTTGAGGCGAGTCTCTGGTATCAAGGCCGGTTCCTTATTGGTGTATCCTAAACTGATTTTTGGGAGTTTGAGAGTAAAAGATGACTGTAAAATGATTAAAACTAAGGTGATACACCAAATTTGTATGAGGGATTTGACTGAGTATATGCACAACTGATTTGGGAAGGATTCTTGATGCACGAACCAATAGTTTTTCTACAGAATGTCTAAGGGAAAAACACTTGATTATACTAAGGGAGAATCACAACAGTACTAATAAGTTAACATGCACATTAAATTAAGCAGAAAAGACTGAATTTGTAGCAAGGGTAAAGTGATTGATCAGGGAATTTGCATTCACAAGATTAATATAAAAATACACAAGACTACAAAATAACTTGGAAAGGCATGGAATACTTCACACTCAGAGGGCAAAATTGGAAAAAAATTGCTTCAGTACTCATATATCCAAAAATTCCTCCAGAAGTTCCTCTTTTTTTTGTGCTTTGCAAAGGCACACAATATATAGCAAAAATAAAGTTAACCCTCTCCCTAAAAATAGCCTAAGGCTTGTACTCGCCCATGCATCTTATTTTTATCCTTTATTTAATAATAGATAAAGGGGAAAATAGAGCATGCAATTACAAATAGGCATTATTAGCCTTACTTACATTACAGTCAAACTGGAGTTTGACTATTCTATTTTTAAGAAAAGAAGGATAAATAATTTGCTAAAAATAAGGTTGCTTGCTAGGCAAGTCTCTTTCCATGAACATGCAACTCTGTCTTCTTCTCTATTCTGTCCTGTTGTGAAGGCATGCAAAATACAACTCCCTGTATATGAGAAAAATAATTACAATACTTAGCAATATTTGTAATTCCTCCTGTGGGGACCACCTGCTATGTGCACATGTTCTGATATTGACATCTCCTTTGAAAAAATGGTCTGAGTGACATCTGCAAATCACCCTATCTGATTGAAGTGGGGGACCACCCCTTTGAGCTTTGTCTTCATTGGGCTTAGGTCACTTTTTGTGGACAATAGCATATACTATGTTTTAAAAGTCATGAGGGGCAACACCCCACCATGCTCGACCATCTTTGATTATGTCGGCCTTGGCATATTATAATATTCACCTTTTCGGTGATCATGATATATGATTTGGTCGCCCCTTTAAAATTATTTGAAGCATGCACTTGGGTTAAGACCTTGAAAGTCATTTGCAATGATTAATTCGGAGGACACGTGGGTTGTCCCCTTCCATGGTGACTCACCCCTTAGTGACTTGGTTGGTGGCATCAACTCTGGTCAGGTTAACTATTACCCTTGTGGTTTATTTTGAAATTTCATGCCTTGTTCTTTGTCATTGATCTTTGTACCCTGTTTTGATGACCGTTGATTTATGACCTGTGGTTAGGGTTTTGGTAGCTGGCATTTAATGTGGGTGGTACCTTACCCAGGTGGTTTGCATTGATTGTTGCAATGATTTGAGGATGTTGATCTTGTGTCCTTGGTGTTTTGATGTCGTCGATATCTGACTGTGGTTGAGTTCGAGTTAACCCACTTCTTGGGTCTTGGGCGGTAAAAAGAACTTGACCCTAAAGCACATTCATTTTGGATTTTTCAGTTGTATGGGTAAAGCCCTAGAAAAATATTCTCCTGACACCATTATTCTGTTCTGTCGAGATCAGCTTTCACTATACTTTGGATCTCCTTCTCTGTAAAAGACTCTCTGTCATATCGGGTTTCACGGTTTCTTATGCAGTGGTCATGCTTTGGTCATTTTCGAGCTTTTCCTGTAAATCCATTTTTCTTTCCGCCATGGCTGCTACTTCGAGCTCGGTCTGTTCTGTTTGGTATTTTGTGGCAAATCCTACGAGATCTAAGTTTTCTTTGTGAGTTGAAAATTTGATATCTCTACCATTTCTTTCTTTTGATCTAGAATCTGAGATAGCTCTGAGAAATGGTTTCTTGCAATTTGTTCGAGCTTTTTGAGCAAGGTGATCAAAGGTGGGCCGCCATTATTGTTTCTTTAATCTTGGCTCTGTGATTCTTTTCTTGCAATGGCCTCCATGGCGAGTTTTATGAAGCTTGATCCTTCTCTGTATGAGATCTCTTCATATATTGGCCACCATAGTCATTTATAGGTGAGATAATTTCTCTTGCATACGTACTCTTCTGTTTTCTTTTCTTCTTTAGATGTATCACTGAACGTTTTTGGAAATATTTGTGGGTTTTGTGATTTGTTTCTCCTGATTGACTCCTGAGTTTGAAACTTCACGTTGGCCTATGGACCTCTTGCTTCATTATCCGGTTGCTCAAAATTTCTGACCATTTGATTATCTATGGTGAGTGTGTTCTTCGGCCCAATCTGCATTATCAATTATAGATATGTATTTTCTGAGTTTTGGTATCTGTAGATATGTGACCTTGAGAATTTTCAACTCTGTGTGGAAAATACCTATAAAAGCTTAAAGTACTGGTTTCATTATGTACTATAATTTTATTTCCTAGTTTTCCTGTATCTGTCATGTTCGGCCATTGCTAAAATGAACTTCAAAAAGAGTCTATGTGATTATGTGTTTGTTGTTATGAAACTCTGATTTACTTTGTATCTTCCTTTGTTTTACTATGGTGGACATAGAGTATTTTATTCTTTCTGGATATTCATACTTCAGCCTCTTCTCTGTATGAGTTCTTTGTGCTAGGACAACTGTTACCTCATCATTTGTTGAGAATATTGTAGAAGATGGTTATGATTTTCTGCAAATATAGTTCTATACATTACTTCAGGTCCATTCTGAAATATTTGGCTCATTTTGTATTCTGGAGAATCCATTTGTTACAATTCATTGTTTCAGGATCAACTTGATTCTTTGAAATCATGTAGCACCCTTTGAGAATACTTGCTTTAATCCTTTTCAAACTGAGATCACTTGAACATTGAATTTCCTCATGAGATGAGTGTTTGAAATGTAATTGTTTTCTGAAAATCATATCTATTGAATGCTTGACTGTAACAATATTCTTGACTTTCTGAAAATAATGTATATAGTTTTCTGAAACTATGCATAACATATTATTTCTTGGAACTCTGTTTACAACTCCTACATGTTGGACAATTCAAGTTTTGTCAAAAATGTAGTTCCATTTTCTTTTGTGCTTCAATGTTGTACTTGAGCTTCACCTGTAGCAACTAGCTTTGATTTTTATCTTTCCAACTAAAAATATCTTTGGCCGTAGCAACTGAAATTTATTTTGATTTTTATGACGTAGCAACTTGTCTTTCCCGTAGCAAGTAGTTGAATTTTTTGATTCAGAACATAAAAATTGGATTGGTAAATAAAAACTGAGAGATTTGTTATCTTGATCATAGCAACTGCTTTGTTATTTTTTTTGTAATTTACTTGATTTAAATCTTCCTGTAGTATGTAGTAGTTAAAACAACTGAAAAGTCATTTTACATGGCGAAAAAAAATTTCCAGAAACTATCTTCATTCCTTTCAACTGTGACCTTCTCTTTTAGCCAAACATCAGCTTTCAAATTCTACTTTTCTTCTATTGTTGCACGTGCTTCTATTGCTAGTCTCTCTTCTACACTGTAACTTCTTCTATTTCAGAATAGTTGTTGGAACTTTGAGTTACATTCTTCCTTTTATTGCATGAACTTATGACTTGTCTATTCTTCTCTTTGGCTGCAACCTGTACCTGCACACTTAGAAAACAGTTTAGAAAATAATTAGGCTTTTTGGCCTCTCTTATGTCCATGTTTTTCTTCTTTCTTTTCTCATTCTTCTTCCTGAGTGAATAAAGCATGCATGCAGTTTATTCTTCAAGTAGAATACATCTCCTGTTAGGAGAAGATTCATATGCATGAAGTAGGATAGTGTAGGAATATGAATTGATCCCTGAGCTTGTAACTGACAGTTAATTCTTTTCTTCTTTTTTAGGAACAATGGCTTCTACAATGAAGATGAAGGAGAATGAAAGGTGGAGATGAAGATGTTTCAATCGAAGAACAGAAACCCCAAGGCAATGATGGGTTCACTCATACTCCTTTGCTTTCTCTTTCATGCATGTGTACCTTTCTTTTCAGTAGCTGTACTTTACTTTTCAGTTACATCCCATGGCTTGTGTGGGAAACATTTGACTCTCCTTGTGAATAAAACATTGAATTCTGAAAATGAGTTGTGTATTTCCTTGTGCATTCTAGCTTTTATGTATGGATTGTATAATGAACTAAACAACTCAGTAACATAATTGAATGTCTTAATCATGAAGGAAAGAACATTGATAGAGAACTTGTAACATTCAGTAATGAACTTGATTTTCTGTAATCTGCATTTCTGTTTGCTGCTTCAAAACTCAGCACTTCACCTAATTTGTAATTTTTCGTCTTCATCAAGACAACATAGTTGTCCTTCGGGGCTTTGTGTTCTTTTGCT